>VYZM01007539.1:644565-706484 GCA_013398915.1 Dromas ardeola | reverse complement strand
CTTCCTTGGTGCTTGTGCACCACTGTCAGTACATTGACTTGAAGTTCATAGTGTTCGTAATGATGTGGCCAACAGCATTTCATTAGAGTGCAATACAGATGTCTAACAGGCTGATCTTTTCTAATTCATACAATACTCCCATTATATAAATCTTCCTTTTCTGAAATTATTTCCCACCTCTGAAGTTTTCCTATGGCCTGTGGGGATTCTTCAACCTTTTGTGCTTCCCCAGTCATCTCTCCCAACTCATATTACTATTTGCTTCTGCTCTCCTGTTACTGTTCCTTGGCTCCTTCTCTGTTGGTGTTTGCTTCCATATGGCTCTTAGTTCACTAACTTTAGGACATTGAGAAGCAATTTTTTGCTGCATAATCCTGTTAAATTCGTATCCCTCATCTTCCCCAGATGCTTACTCTTGCTCTGGTTTGGCTCTACAATTTCCCTTTGATTGTGCTGACGAAACTGTGGGCCTCCCCAGCATGCTGCACTATTCAATGACCAACATTAAGTGGTTTTTTGTTTTTTTTTAACCTGAATCATCCAGTGTTTTGGTTTACAGCATTGTACTAGAAATGGTTGTTTCGGCACAGCTGAAAGGAGCAAGAGTTATGGTGGGGGTTAAAATGAGAGTCTTATAGGAGAGAAGAGGAGGTAGGTGTTCTCTCTAACTGCATTTTAAGTTATGCTGTTTTACCTTCTAACACATTAGGATGGAGAGGTACCACATGCCAAAACATATATTATTTCATAAAAGCAGCACAAACATTTGGGTGGGCATTTGTATGTCTCAAAACATAAATGCTACTTGTTTGAGTACTGAAGCGTAATAAAAAAAAACCACTCGATTGTTAAATTGTTGATGCAAGCTGCACCAGAAAGGATGTTAGCTAATTGCCAACCTCCAGTTTAAGATTTGGGTTTGTCTAGATCATGAAGTAACTGAGATTCGAATCCCATATATGAGGTTTGAATGCCTGATAATTTGTGTCTCTGTATAGGAAGGCTGCCTTGGCTCTGTTTACTCAAAATAATTTGTAAACCACTGTAAACAATAAAAGCTTGAGAACTGGTGCTTTGAGTCATATGTAAATTCTCATGGACTTCTTTATGGTTTCTAAATATAAATTTATGGTTTCTAAATATAAAAAATGCAAATTATGATTAGCAAACAAGTCTCTAAGTGATGGCTAGTGAGAGAGAAGAGTGAGCTAGTACCTTTATATAAATGTTAATGGAGCTTACTGAATTAGTCATTATAAACTGTACACGTCAAATGTTGAGATTTTTTAATTCATCAGTCAAGACAATGTTACCCTTATTGTTGCTAAAAAAGCAGTATTTAAAATTATTCCTGTGATATTCCCAAGTAGCCACACAAGGTGTTGAGTGGTACCAAGTGCTTTTTAGGATCAATTTTGCTGTCATTTTGCACCAGAAATTAGTCTTTTCCTTCTTTCTGATTTTTTTTTTCTTTTCCCCCTCCTCCTCAAATTCAGTAGGGTTCTACCCAACAATAGCAAAGCCTGCTAAAAAGGTGGACATGACCGTGTTTATGGCAATGGAGTCCTTCAGGTCAAATTGTGCATGTCCTCAGTATTCTGATGTTTTTTTCTGCAGGGACGTGGCCAGGGAACAGCAATGCAGGTTGTGTCCCTGAGTCCTTGGGAACATCAGTACACTTCAAGCATTCCGCAGGCTGTCAGGGATTCACCCCACTTGTCTTGGTGAGGGACACTTGCCTGTCCTCATGTGCTGTGAGGCATCTCACTCCTGTTTTACATCTCCCTCCAGTTCTGTCTACCCAGCAGCCATTTCTGCAAGAAGCTCTCTGCTCTGCCAGGTGGGCTTGGGTTGCTTTGTCAGGATTGAACAGTGAGCTGAAAGGTAGATGATGTTTGGTTTTGACCTCCAGCTTCTACAATGCAGTTCTTTGCTGTTTTTTCAAACTTCTCTACCATTTTCAAAGCATACTGTTGCGCGTGGAGATCCAGTTATGCACCCTGTAAAACAGAGCAGCATATTGAAATTAATAAAGATTAATTAATAAAGAATTAAAAGAAGTCAATATAATTAATGCCAATCAACATGAACTTATGGAAAATAGCTCTTGTCAAAATGACTTGTAATCTCATCAAAAAGAAATATCAAGTAGAGTTAATTAAATATAATTGCACTGATGTGAAATTTGGTAGTTGAGGACTCTTAAGTCTACTGGGTGTGTAAAGAGAGGCAGTGGCTAGGAAATAAAGACTCAGAGTTGAAATAAGGTCTTTACTGTGAAGACAGTCAACCATTGTGGATTGAAGACTGGTAAAAGCTTATTAATGGAGACTTCTATAAATGTGTAATGCAGATCTGGGGCTTGTTATATGAGGGCGACTGTGGTGACCGTGATGATCTTTTCTGGGTGTATAAACCATCAGATCTCAAAATAGGAAGGCACTGAATGTAGGCTGGGGGAGGGTGAGAGGATGATGGGCACATCTTGCAGAAGCAGCAAGGAAGTTGTAACTATGAGTCAGGGATGGGGCCAGGAGAAAGAGCCTAAGTGAGAAGCTGTGCACGCTGAGGGAGAGTGGAGCAGTGTATGTGCTTTTCAGTGAATAGGCATTTATGTTAAAATTTATGAAATACTCAGTTTGGAAAAATGTTTTTCTAAATGTCTCTTAATTTCACAAATTCTCAGTTGTAAAATTATGGATTTCATTCTTCTACCTTCTGTCATGATGCACAGTGCTTGATATTTGACCGTTTGACTTCTTTTTTTCTTTTCTCTTTGAGTGATGCTATTTGTATAGAAATTTTCCACTGAACATGAACAAGGGACATACCAGCTGCACTAAAAAATAGGAAAAAAAAATAATCATACATCTAAATATTTGATTACTGAAATTTTTTATTTACATTAAATAGTACCTTCTACTACTAATGCACCATTTAAGTCTGTGGAAAGTAAGACATGGTATTCAAGCTTCATCACTTTGAGAACAGCCACAAGAAGTGTTTTGCCTTAGGATAAACTTGAGCAAAATTGAGCTTGGGAGAGCTGTGGAGATTCCTTTAGGGCACAATTCCTTCCTTTCTACGCCCTTATTCTAGGTCAGATTTAGAAGCTTGTAATTTACTTCTGACTGACTTCCAACATCATGTTTTAATATCCCTTAAGCATTCTGGTTGCACTGACTAACACAAAAGGGATAAGAAGTCATGGAAATAATCTGTTTCTTCCACCTTCCTATCTGTTTCTTGCCTATCTGGTCTGGTACAAAAGGGTCAGTTCTGATGAAAAGAATTTTTTTTTTTTTTTAAAGTGTTCCCAACAAAAGTAGTCTCCTGTATTGAATCCTGACTTTGCATCAGTGTGAAGCTAGTTAGATGACCTGCCAAGAACAAACCCAGCGTATTTGGTCTGCCCCGACTGGCAGCTATACAAATTGCAGACTGTCTTAATGTGGCAAGAGGAATCTGAAATACAAACGGTAATGTTTTAATATGCAAATTGATAGGCTTGCTGTGTTGTTTTGCTTGGTGTGATTGTCTTTTACTAGAAGTTTCTGAGGGAGGGGAGTCAGCCGGGTGCGCTCTCTACGATGCACTCTGTCTTTTAGCAAGCTCAGCACCTCAGTGCCACACCACTCTGGATGGTGGGGGGGGAACATTTTTGTTTGTGCTTTTTTTCCCCCTGCTTGATAATAAACATGGCTTCTACTCATCTGTAGTATGAGCAACCTTATTCAAGAGTTCAGAGAGGAAAAATATATTTGCTTGTCAAACAGTTTAAGTCAGTTTGGAACCCAGAAATGGTGCAAAGCCTTTCTTCATTTCTGTTTTTAATGAATCTAATGGACTGAAGTATCTCAGAAGTATCAAGCCTATCTTTAGCAAGGCTGTCATGCTCCTCTCATGTTTCCAAATGTTGTCCCCCACTTCACCTCCCTCTGGTCACTGCCTGCATTACCCAGTTGGCAGAGTGCCTTCCACAAGGACCTCAGCAGAACCTGTTTGCCTGTTGTTTCTTAATCCATGAACAGCAATACTGATTGTTACAAAAGGGAACCGTGGCCAAACATGGTGACTAATGACACTGGCTTCTAACAGTGGAAAGGTGATGTAAAATGCAGTTTGTCATTATGGCTCATTCACCACGCTGTGGGCTCTGCTGCTGAAATCAATGAGTCGTCAATGGAATGATTAAGTGCTTCCTTGGTATTAGCTCAGTTCACATGCCAAACTGCATGTGTCTCTCTTGCTGCTGAACTTTATACTGGTCTTGCATTATTGCCATCATTGCCCTGATATTAGTAGTTCATGATACAGAAGACCTCCTGTAAATACAGGTGGTCTGAATTTAAAAGGATGTGAAACATGCAAGTTAGTCAAATCAGTTCTGAGACGGTTTTGATTATTTTGCCAGCTCCCCAGTTGCCTATACAATATCTGTCCCTTCTTTTTCAACTGAACAAATTAAAATAATCAGTAATCACTCAAACTTGTGCATGTGTTCAATTTTAATCTTCTTTAATCATCACAAACCTTCATTGGTGTTTCCCAAGTAAAATCAAGAAAATTAATACTTGTGGTAGAAGGCTTTTTTCTTTCAAATGTAGCTGTGGACAAAATTGTACCTCTGGAATAAATGTGCAGTTTATCCAATGGTATTCCGTACTTGTCTCCAAAAGAAAGGAGCAGAAATGTTACGTCTGGGCTCTGCACTTCAAGAGTTGCAATAAAAATTTATATTACTCTAGCCTCAACCTGAAAAAGTAAATATGCTGTGTAGCCCTTCGAATGCTATCTCTTTTAATCTCTTGGTAGCATAGGCAGATAAAGATAGTCCTGACATCTGTATCAGCTGCATTCTTTTAAAAAATATTAAAATGCTGAATTTTTTTTTTTAAATGCACATTTTAGTTAATTTTCATAAAGAACTTTAGTATGGGAATGCGTTTTCTTTATAGGAAAAAAAAGGTGTTACTGGGTTTAGTATTTCTGTTTGATTATTTTTGGTTTTATTTGAAAGTTTTTGAATCATTTCAAGAATGTGGCTCTAGACAACTGATATCAGGATAATTAAAAACCTAGGAAAAATTTGAACCAAATTTCATTTCTCTCTGCATAGTGTACCAGTGCAAGCACAGACATTATTAGATGTGAATTATCATTCTGGAGTTTTGATCATCAGGATGAAGAGGCTGATTCAATCATCTTTGAATCTTATGGTTTGTAAATGGCAGAACATCCCTTAGTGTGGCAGCCTACCCGCTGTGTTCAGGCATTACTTCTGGTCTTTGACCTGCATGAGCATCACCTCAGAAGCACCTTTTACTGAAACTTTCAGCAATGAAGTATGCTCGGGTTTTCAGATTGGTGTATACGCTTATGCTAGGGATGTGGCTGTGAACAAATGCATTTTGCTTCTGTGGAAAGTGAGTAAATGTTGGTTTACTTTTTGGAGTAAATTCAGAAATTTTAATTGAACACATATTATTTTTGGCAGTACATGGGACAGGTAGAGTGATCCAGTTACCGCTGAAACCAATAAAAGTCTTTAATATGATGGAAGCTGGGTCAAGTTCTTGGTAAGGTGTCTGATAGCTCTTAGGGATATTTATCACTTTTAAATAAACATCAACAGATATTGCACTGCTTCGGATAAAGTAACCTCTTAGCTCAGGGCTTCATCTTCTTTCTGTTTTAACCTACGTGGAGTAAATCTTTCTTTACTTGCCGAGAAAGAAGGCTTTAACTTTACAGAAACTTTGTAAAAGAACACTTTCTGTTGAGGCTATAGCTGATAATTAACTGGTGCCAGACAAGGTAGTTTAGATAATAACATAAGAAGAATTCATACTCATTAACTCTGTATTCCTATTAAAATCAAATTTATTTTCTCTCTCTCTTTTTCTTTTTGGCATTTGGATTATAAATTGTACACAATGTCATGGGCCACTGGACAGTCATCTGAGTGCAGCTTGCTCTGAATAAATGATGCTGAACAGCATTAGGCAAGCCTCGTTCCTTTACAGAGATAATTTTAATTAAATTTCAATTGACCTAAAAAAAAGAAAGAAACTAATTAAAATTATTAAGAGGTATTTCAGTTGACGTAATCTGTCAGTAAGAAAGAGAGAAAATCAATCTGCCACGGAGTTTTCTGGCACCGTTTGTAGTTAAAGCCTTTGCATTATGATCTTTATTGACAGCTGGAGGGGAAGGAGTTACCTAATCAGTAGTATCAAATCAATACTTGTATGCACAGAGCAGTTCTGAATAGCATTATTGGAGCACGTTTCTCTGTTAAATAAATGTAAGCTCAGTGTTTTTTTTAATGCATGATTTTCATCACGTATATTTAATCCTGTTGACACAATTCTCTTTACTGTTCTTATGCTCCTCCTAAATGTCCCTCAACCTAGTGGCCATGGTAACCTTCACTCACTGTAGGTTAGGTTACCTCCAACACTGCCTTACAAGGGCTGGTTGTTAATTAGCATCATTTGCTGGTTCACTTGTACAAGGTCATTCTTAATTTCCTTCTGGTTTTAGTATCAGCTCGGCATTGAAGAATCTCAGCCCTAACATCCCCAGGGTGGTTTTTTCGCTTGAGAACAAAAAAGGAATATATGTGTATTTAAATATAAATAGTGCTTTGTTTAGCATTTTGCTGATGTGTCATCTTATCAGTTTGCTATTTATTTATTCATCTTTTTATTGCTGTGATATGAAAGTGTACCAGTTCATGGCTCTGCACTATATGTCTGGGGCCTCCCTGTATACATTCTAGTTCTGCAGATCAGATCTGAAAAATGCTATGGATTTATTACCGTCTGTCTGCCTGTGGGCTTGTGTATGGTAAATAGAGTGTTATTTGCATATGATTATATAATTCTACTCTTGTTGTTAATACATTAATTGTTCGTCATTGGTCTACTAACTGATGGACCCCTATCTGACTTCTACAACTCTTTCTGCAGGCTGATCTAGGCAGCGCTATCTGTATGAGCGTGGCTTTCAGTGGAGCTTCCTTTGCAGCTGGGAGGTGACTTACTGAGCAGCCAGAAACGGTGGCCAGAACTGCCAAATAGTTGGACGTTTTTTGCTTTTTAAAAATGCAGTATCTTTGAATTAAGACTAGAACTATTACCAGTCTTCTGCTGCATTGGGAACTCAATTCCAGTTTTGTGGGCAAGGGCCTTGCTGTTTGGTCAGCTGAAATGGAAATTAATGCAAAGCATGAGGAGTTGGGCAAGCACCTTGTTATTGTAAGGGTCATTTTTTGCTCTCAGAATCAAAAGACTTGCAAGTTGCCAAATAGGAGATCACTGCAAAAAAGGACTGTTTGTCCCTTTTCTATCAGTTTACAAATATACAATAATTTCTTGTAATTGTGGAGCCTGCAGGTTTTGATGGTCTTAAAAGATTGTAACTTGCATCAAATGACAAATCTCATATTTGCAGGGCAATTGTGACAGAGAGTACTATTGTTTGCCATATGCAATAGTGACTTATTTTTGAAGTCATGGTCAATATATTTATCATGTTAGGTGACAAGAGGCTAATTCTCTGTCCCACATGAATTAAGGTAGATTGTGCTTTACATTAACAAACTTCATTCTTGCTGGACTTCATCTTTCTCTGTGTCAGTGTTTGCTCTTTGTTTGTATTCCCAATTAGAGCCATTCGCTGTAAAGAAAGAAATGCATTTTTTCAACTTTTAAGTCTCATCAGCGTTACAGTACCCATAAAGCCATAGGAGAGAGAGTTTCTTTGGCCCACATATTCCTATTTTCCTCCAGGAAGCATAGAGTTGTGTGTGCATCCTTTGCATGAAGGCAGGAGGCACAAGGCAGTTTACCTACACCAGAGTTTCCCTTGGCTCTGAACAAGTGAGCCAGAATGGACACAGGTTTTTTTTTTCAGCTTGAGAATTTTGGGCTGGCAATAGGAGAATAAAAATCTTGTGAATTTGAAAGCACAGTTAATTCAGTCAGGATAATTGAAAGACAGTGAAAAAGGAACTCACGCTGCCTCTTTTAGCAACATTTCAGAGTGAAAACAGTTGGACGGTTGAGGGCTTACCAGTCTGATTAATATATAAAGAAAATTAAATGGTGTTCGAAACACCCTGGATAGCTTGTCCTTTTGCTGTACAGAATATTTGCTTGGAAGTTATTTAATGGGGTTCTTTCTCCAGACATTTTAGTCCCAACTCAAAAATCAGTTATGTAACCACTTCTTAAAAAGAAATCACTTTTGGAAATTAAATTTTTAAACAGTGTTGTAAATGGTTGAGTGAAACTTATTGAACCCTCTGGTTCTGGCTGGGTCATGAAAGTAATTAATAATTCTGTTGCAAATGACATCTCGGATGGAGAAAACAGTGCTGAAAAGCTGATTACAGGTTAAATATTTTTTATCCCTAAACATCATGACAAACCTGCAGTAACATGAAGTAATCAGGCTGGGTTGTCACAACTTTGTGAGAAATAGAAATGTGGTTTCTGGAGCAAAGAAGAGAAAGACAGATGAAGGGTAATGTTTAGACCTGTTTTTATTGCACCGCAAGAGAAAGGTGCAATTATACCTTAAAAAGTCAAAATTTTCACTTTAATTAACAGCAGAAGCTGATTCATGCTTCTTTGCATGTCCCATGGTGGTGTGTATGCCATGTGCACTCATCATAGTTTTTAGTCAGTGACATTTGATCTTTAAAAATAAAAAGATTAAGTACAAGACAGTGAAACCTAACTGGTTTGTGAAGTCACTTTGCAGAAAAGCGGCTAATTCTCTTGACAAAGAAAGGGACAAGTTTCAGTGTATATATAATGACTGCTCAAAAAAAAAAGACTGTGAAAAACATGTCATATTTGTAAGGATGAACAGTGTCTGGAATGGAATGTCTGAAGCAGTGATCCAAGTTTTTAAAAAATAAGCATAAAATGGGAAAAGAAAATCCAACATGCTGGCCACTTTGTTTTCCATCCATAGATGGTGGTGGAATCCTTCCACAATGTGCCAGTGTTGGCACAGCAGTGTATACCACCCCATTTCAACCACCATTGAAATAATCAAAATGAGCATTTGATTCAGTGTCGAGCGATGGTTTGGAAAGAATCTTCACTATGTCCAGGGAGTGTCCAAAGATTAGTTTTAGATGCCTACAGAAAACCCACAAATCTATGAAAGGCCAAGGCGTAAATAATAAAAACTGTATTTGTTTCAGGGTAATGAGTCTTTTAATGACAGAAAGAAATCACAGAATAGTTGATTGGAAGTACAAAGTACTGTGTTCATTTCGCTTTGTAATGGCTGCTGTCTTAGCATTGAGCCGTCCTAGCATAAAACTAGACTGGGTTTAGTTAGGTCTGCTGGTGAGCGTGAGTTGAACAAACACCAAAGTCCGTGCTAGAGAAGAGAAGGAACTGCAGAGCTGTAGTCAGAGGAAGGAAGAAAATAATACTTAAAATCTGCAGAGAGAGGTGCTGAGTGCACCTGTGCCTGTCAAGAAATGCCCAGTGTCAGGTGACTCATAAGCATGGGGACAAACATGGCATCATTAACCTCTGTCCAGGTGGGATCCTGTGGTTCAATCCCGCCTCGGGGTGCTCCTTCAATTGAGGCCTAGCTGCTGCTGCCTGTGATAGAGGGACACCTTGGTTGTATTAGGCACCAGAGAAGCATCTTCCCTCTGAGAGCATAGGTTGACTGTGACCCAAAAGTATCCATTAAGAAAAAGTATACTGTTCATTCATTCAAAGATAAATAGCAAGAAATGAGATAAAACAGCAAAGGTCTCTGACTGTATTCTTACTGAGACCTTCTCCTTTCCTTGCAAATCTTTTAAACTCAGCGGCTTATCCTCCTACGCATAAGACACAGTCCAAGCTGTTGCACTGTTCATGTGATGATATTAGGATCTTGCTCAGGCAGCTGCTGCATTTTTCTCTAGCTCGAGGGCTTTCATGCATTGGCCTCCCCTGCATCTTATATTCTGGGTTTGCCGAGGAAAAGAACCTGCCTGTAAGGACACTGGCATTTCTTCAGTAGGTACCTCCTCTTTTCTCTTGTTTTACTAAAGAACCTGATGTTCTTTCTAGAAGCACCTTACCTCTGTTTTGTTTCCTGCTTCCTTGCACCTTACAGCTTCCCCTGATGTAATCCTCTAGGGTCAGATAAGTTGCCAACTCGCTCTGCCTTCAGTGTAAAACTGGTATGCATAAAATTAATAGTTATCAGATTGCCCTTGTTCTTTGCAGGACAGCTGTGGAGAGAAATGTTTCCTATAATAATTCACACTGTACAAAACAGAATATTGTCTTAAAGACTGCTCCAAGTATTATGAACAAAGAGGTCTTGATAGCTAAAATTTGAACTCTTGTGTAGCCCTACTTTTGGGTGCTTTAACCAGATAACCCAACTAATTTTAATGTAGTTTTTAAAAAAATGAAATATGCTGTACTATATATTTGGTACCTCTCTCAATGAAGCTGTCAGGTTCCCAAGATAATTCAACAGAGACAATAAATCAGTCTATCAGCCTGCTGCAAGGTGGTGCCTTTGCATCTGCGTGTGTTGCTGGAATTGTATGTGAGCTCATGTTTTTAGTTTCTATTGAACAGATGAAACAAGGCATACGTATGCACTGCCGCTGCAGTTGTCTTATCTTGTGGCTCTCCAACAGTTTCACACTGGAGTATCTGTGTTCCTGGTGTTCCCATTCTCTACTTTAGCATAAGCATGTATAAGAGGTAAAGGAATAAAAGCCAGTTGCTTTTATAGTATTTTCATAGTGAAGCAGACTATGTGACTGAGTAAGGCACTACTTATTTTTTATACCTCAGGCTACTAAGGCATGGGCTTACATTAAGCACTTGTTGGAGTTTGTAGTTGAACATTTTAAAATGTTGAGCATGTACCTCAGTGATTTCTGAACTGGGATCTTTCAATATCAAAATTCTTCAAGGGGGAGCACCAAGTAAAAAAGAACATCAGGCAATGGTTTCACAAATTGGTAAATTTGTTTTAAGGCCATCCAGAACCAGATGAAAACCACCAGGTAAATGGTGCAAATCAGTGAATGACGTCAAGCCATTCTGCCAGTTCATGTTTGCTTAAGGTACGTGAAGGGCTAATTTGCCCTTGTAGACTTTTTCAACTAGATTGAGTATAATCTGTTCTCCCAGCATTTGCAGAAATGCCAGCATGAACACTCCATCTAGTGATTTAGGTATGTCAAGTGAAATACAATTGTATGCTTTTCTCCCAGTTAGAGCAAATTGAACTGCCAGGTAAACTGGAAATATGCAGATGTGGTATTAATGGTTGTAGAACTGTTACCGTAATCTTTTAGGATTAGCATAAGAAAATATAGAGGCTCAATTATGATGTATGCTGTAGAAAAAAATAACTTGATGAGCTGACTCAAACTTCTGTGTTGTTCACCCGTTCCCAGTAGGGACTGTATGCCATCCCGGTGGTACGTACCCACACAAGAAGCTGGGTATGTAGCAAAGACCAGGCTAATATATCTGGTGGGCTTATTAGCATGGGCTCTACAGTGGCACCGAAGGAGACAGCAGGAGGGATGCAGGGGTAAAAGGATGCTGATGAATCAGCAACATGACTCTTGTGAGATGAGGAAACATCTGTGAAGCTTTTCTGAAAAAAAGGTGAGAAAACCAATACCGTCATGGATATTTGCTAACATTATGAGCTTTCACACACCATTTTGTTTTTTCTTTGGTGTGGGTCATGGTCTGCTGCTATCACAGTAGGGGTGTTTAACAAGTCCTAGTAAGAGAGAACTGTGTTTGTGGAAGCTGCTGTGCAGATTTGGTAGGATGTTAGGATGGAGAGGCAGAACAATCAATACACTGAGACATACCATTAGGCAAAAACGAATTGAAGATAAATATATTTTTTTCTCTTTGATACAGAGTGAATCTTTGTACTGGGGAGCTCAGCTGTTAAATGACTTGCATTTTACTTCCAGGATAATGTCTACTTTTGACCATGATGGTTTCAGAACAATCTCTTTAATACACTGTAACACCCAGTGGCTGCAAAGGCAGTGCTAAGGAAATGGTAATCCTCGCTGAATTGCAGCCCTACCGTGTTAGTGGTTAGCACAGTGCTCTTGCTTTACATTTTTTCCTTTGTAATATATGCTTCACTGGATTTTGAAAACTGCCGAAAAAGCTTTGAAGATGGATAACACAATTCCTTTTTCACAACACCACAAGCCTGCATTGTGGATGCAAGAGGCAATGAAGTATTCAAGCAGGAAACACGTTTAGTGGATAAATGGGCAAGAGGTCTGTTCAAATGTATTTCTAAGAGTTGTCCAGAAGAAGGTGGATAATAGTGCCATAGTACTGACACTTTTATTGCCGTCAGACCCCATCCTACAGGGTCCTTTACTTCTGGTTGTTCACAGTGGCTGTTTGACTCATCAGCCTCATAGTAGGCCAAGTTAGTTCTGAGTAAGACTATGAGAAAGTGCCTGTACTGCCACATAGATTTTCTGGTACTCAGCCTTGTGAGTTCAGCATAGACAGCTTGTGTGGGCTAGGCCAGAACCTCACAGAGAGGTTGCTGAAGGTTAGGTTAGCAGTTTCAAACACCAGAACCCAAACTGTCAGATGTGTGTGTTTTGTATTACGAAATTATAGGAATTTTATTCACAGGTTTTTTTGAACATGACTTAAAGACTGCAGTTTGATTTCCAAAGTCACAGACTAAAATGAGAATGTTTGATCATTTTGTCAATTTACATGAACACGTCAATTATTAATATACATGGAACAGAGATGTAGACATAGAAAAATATACTTGTACACTAACTGAATTATTCCCTTCTGAGTTCTTTTTCGTGGGAAATTATACAAGATGTAATGAAGTCTTGGAGTGGAAATCAAAGAAATGTCACCCTGTATGATTGGGTGTAATGGCACCAAGGGACCCTGAAAGTATTGTCTCAATTTATCATTTCCAAGACAAGTGCCTTGCATTTTAAATGAAGCAAGAAAGCCTTCAGAAATGTTCTTTCAAACAGCTCCACTTCTGCATTTGTTATTTTCATTTGAGTTCTTGGCTTTTAAAATATCCTTTTGGTTGCATTGACTCACTGCTGGTCAATCATATTTTTCCAGCTACAAAAGGAAACTAAAAATTCCCTTCCCCATTCCCTTCCGCTCCCCACCAAATAAAAACTGCTGACCAAAACTGTTTATTTTTCCATAAGAGTTTTGTCTGATTGAGACTCATAAAATAAGGGTCAGCATGACTGCCTCTGTTTTTTTGCCAGCTCAGTATTTTCTTATGCTAATATACCTCCTATCTCATTGTGTCCTCCTTTTCACTCGTCATTTTCCATCCTATGGTCCGTTATAATAAGAATATTTAAATTAGTCATTCATTTGCTTTGTACTTCATCATTTCCTATCAGCTAGTAAAGTGTAAAAAGTGAGCGTTCATGATTGTCTTTTCCCCTGCTTGCCTCCTGCCTTCACTTGCACTGCTCTTCATAAGAACCTACT
Organism: Dromas ardeola; assembly: GCA_013398915.1. Classification (NCBI taxonomy): domain Eukaryota; kingdom Metazoa; phylum Chordata; class Aves; order Charadriiformes; family Dromadidae; genus Dromas; species Dromas ardeola. Next base: position 692,946 of record VYZM01007539.1, on the reverse strand, counting down.
AAACCGAATTATTTTTCTGAAAACTTTCCACTGTTCTTGTGCACATTCTCCTCTTAGATTGCTCCTGGGGAAAGCTGGGAAATTTGTTTCATTGGTTAAAAAGTCCTGTAGAATTTGGTAGAGAACTATCTCCTATTCATAGACTTTTTAAAGCAGCTCATGGGATTTAAAAGGGTAATGCCTCTCTGCTATAGAATTCAGTTAGTTACATAAATATTTTTTTGAACTCTCCTATGACCCATATGTTGTTTAGAGTAATTTCTATAGAGTTTGTTTAATTTCTTTCCAACTTTTATTGGTTTCATCCTCATTATATTTGATGGGAATTTCCCATGAGGAGAGGATAAAAAACCCAATGAAGTATAACTTGAAAAAAATACCCTCTAGTTGTATACATTCTTTGTAGAAGAAATGTAGAACTGTGTCCTTAATTGGTAACATAATAAATTGATGTATCTGCCCGCATTCTCTTAGACTTATACTGTATTTGGGAAAAAATGCAAAATTACAAATGTTTTTCAAATTATACAAAGCTTACTAAAAGATTGAGTAAAAACTTTTCTTAAAAAAAATTAATATACATAATGTAACACTGAAGTGTCTACACTGTTTTCCTCTACTTCCTGAACTTCAAGTTTATGTCATGATATTAAAAATGCCACAGTATAAACAATATGTACCCTGTAAGATAAAACATTATATCAGAGTAAGTGAACGGCAGGATAACAATACAGACTGTAGCACTGTATCTGTAGTATCACTTATTGTTTCCTATACATTTCAATATAAATGTAAATATAGAAAGTACCTTTTCCAAAAGGGTGAATTTTGTTGTCCTTTGCACTTCCCTCTCAAATTCTGAAAGCGCAGCATGCAGTCTCCTATCCCATTTGAAGCTATTACTGACTTCTTAAATTTAATGAGAGCTGTGGGTTGTGCATGAGAGCACAAAGGAAAGCTTTATCATATGGCCTCTCCATCCCTTGATATAAATACACTCTGTCTCCTGTACTGGTAGCTTATATTGCACCTTTGTTGTACATTCAAGTAATATATGACCAAGCTACATCTCTGGAGCTGGAAGTGCAGGGTTTTCTCTTAAAATACTTCACCTATATTCATGCATTCCAACCAGTGGTACCTGTGACACAACAATTCGCGCTTTTCATTGATCTAGGACATGATAATCACATTTTAGATACTGTTAACATAAAAGCATAATTTTGGGGGGGGCTTTGCTTTCTTTTAAAGAGAAGTAATTTAGGGTTGCTGTAACTTTCTTTGCATCTTGTACATTGTGCAAAGCCAGCCCCTTGACCATGCATGTGGGCTGAGGTAGAGCTCAGTATGCTTTGAGCTCTAAGTACAGCTTTTCTATATCAGGTTAGGAATTTCCAAGGCAAACCTGAGCACTGACGTCCAATGACGCAAGACTCCTTAGAGTTGTCAGGGTATTCAACAGTCTTTGATATCTTCTATAGAAACATACCTAGTAGAGGATAATACACAAACTTTATACTTTTTCCCTGTGTTTTCTGTTTATGTCGAGACTCCAAACTCTGTGCTTCTCAACACACTTTTTATATGACACATAGCTGGTGTTTTCACATAATTTACAGCCCCTTCAAGTAATAAGGTTGTGCTTCATGGCCAATTAATCTAGGAGGGAAACGAAGAAATTTACAGAACATTTAACATGATAAAACTTTACAAAAAGGTGTAAGAGAATGTTTAGATTTCTGAACATACAAGATGCTGATTCAGTAAAAATGTAGAAGACAGTTTTGTATAGAACCTATATGGAAGAAACAAGCACAGAAAAATCAGCAGTTCAATTTACCCACCTTCTCTGATAGAAAGCAAGGCCTTTGAACAAAGAGAAATGCAGTGTTTGCAAGCCTACCAATATTTTAATGTGTGTCAAATGAGAGACTAAAATGAAAACATGCCTGTATCTCTGCTGGTTGAAGTTCCTTTGTCTCAGGCTTTCTCCTTTGACAGGATTTTGTTTCTGCCGCCTGCGATTTACCCTCAGTACTGCAGTACAGCTGAGGATGTGCACCACATTGCACTACTTGCATTTTCAACCTAATAATTCTCGTATGATTGGAAAAGCTAGAAATTGAATTGGAAACCTCAAAGGCCTCTAAAGTGAAAAGTCAGGCAGAGATGCTAAGGTTATCACTATCAGCTCTGTATGCTTAATTAGAATTTGAGTAGCAGATTATCATTTACTTTACTTGTGTCAAAACCTTCATTAGAAATGAAACTGTGATGAAGAGGTGCATGTGGCAAACGGTCTGTGAACCATAATTAAGGCTTGTTTATCTGGGGCAACCATTGGAGAGAATGAGACAAGAGAAATGCTGGGGCTGGCATTATGCGTATAAATGAAATAATGAATTGGTACTTCTGGGGATCTGTTGAAACCAGCCTTTTAGGGGCTAGGGGGAAGGAATGGTTTTCAAGACATTAGGCTTTTCAGTTGCTGGCGTTTCTTTTTTCCTTAAAACAAAGAACTTAAAGACTGGACAGAAATAATAGGAGTCCAATGGAAAGTCAGTGCCCCAATACAAACAGTGGGATCAAAGTGAAAAATGGTTTGTATCTGTGGACCGTGGGTGGGATTGGGTGGTTTTCCTCACTACAGGGATGCTATGTCACTTTGGAGCCTTTGTTTTAAAACCCAGTTCCCCGGCCCCCCAGTACCATATTTATAGCTGGCAGCTAGTGAGCTACATCCTACCTGTTCAGATATGTTCATATCACCTTAAAACCACCCCCCCCACCTTGAGCTTTAATTGTGAAAATGAAGGAGCACAGTGTGTTGGGGGCTGATGTGACAGAGTTTTCCCAAGCCTCGGTGAGCAAGTGATCCCAATGTGCCTGCAAAGGCTTGCAGACAGGCTGGCTCTGTTAGCTCTGATAACTACAGCATTTGCATTTTCACCCTCAACTGCTGATTTACTCCAGTGCTTTTACATCAGATAACTTATTTAAATAATGCTAAGTGACAGGTGAGGAGCAGTCACTAAGAAAGCTGTAATGGCTTAGGTGGGCAGAGGGAGATTTGTGGGTAAAGATATTTAAGGAAAGCAGATTTTAGTTAAAATCATTAACTGCTGGATGCAAAAGAGGTGTACTGCCAGACAGTTTTCAATGTGTTTTTTAGTGTCTCTTCTATCTATGGTAGATCTCTGGTGTATGTTAGCAACAGCAGGAGATTCCCATTTTCCCTTAGCACAGACTGTTATATAGCACAGCAATTCTGAACAACAGGAAATGCCTTTTCAAAATAATGAGTGGCAAGAGTTGGGTATGTGATTTGGATTTCAATTCTGCTCCTAATGCTACCATTGCTACTAGCTTTAACAGGATCATTTTAACATAGACCAAAACAAAGGAGATAAGATGTTTCTTTTTCTGAATGGAGCAGTGGAGATGGATGAAAGTCTTGTGGCAGTGTTCTGTGAGTTGATGTTGTGTAATTGCATTAGGCAGTGTGAGAAGTAATGGCCTTACTAATTCTTATTGCTGCTTGTTCTCAAAAATCAGGCTTTCACCTGAGTACTACAGAGGTTACTATTAAGAAATGTTGCCCCAAATAGGAAAGTATGTGTTGTCCAGCCCTGTTTGGGGATTGCCTTTAGTCATCCCCAAAGTAAAGTGAATTATCCTCGGAGCCATGGAGATCTAAGCTTATTATTTTTTTCTCACTAATTGATTTAATTAAGCAAGTAAACTTACTAGTTTCATGAAGTCCTTCTCTGTATGCTTTTGTTCCCAGAGAAGGCTCTGCCTACAAATGTATTGGGGATATTAGCTGAAGCCTGTTGACTTGCAGAGAGATTTGCTTGTTCCCTTTGCTTGTACCAGCATGAGGAAGTCTGAGAAGAGCGGACAACAACATACCAAGCAGACAAAAGCCTGTACGCAAAAGCTGTCTCATGTCTTGCTTGTGCCTGGATCGCAGCGATGCCCATTCTTTTTTGCAGGTACCTGTGCCCTGATATAGTGTCTGCCCTCATATGACTGAACACGTTTTCATCCAAAGATGACCCTGTAGGTTGCACCCATCATTTCACAGTGCAGACCTGTGTCCTGTTCATGTAATGGATATGCATCAGACCACGTGACAGGGGAGGCAGCAGAGCCCTTGGGGAAGAGAGTGGCCAGGAGTTGGCTGATGATGCCAGAACAATTCATCTTTGTACAGCCCACTCCCTGCCCCTGGCTGAAGGCCCTGCAGGAAAACAAGGGTGGCAGGAAATCATCTGTAGGTGGATGAATTGTCTTGACAGCTTGGCCCTTGCCTGTAGTCTGTAGGTGTGGTGTATGCTGATACCTTGGGGGTCATTCCTTTCTTAAGCTTTTTGAACTTTCTGGATTGGTGGCAGTGGTGTCATGATGATAGTGCTAATGATGCCAGCGAAGGGAAGAGTATTTTTTGCTGATACTATTCCTAATAGTATCAAAGATAAGTTTAATGGAAGTAATGTGAATAGCATCTGGTCTACTACCTGTTAATATGTTGAATGCCTTGAGCATGTTGGCAATGCTTTTGGTATTATTGCCAGCAGCTTGTCAAAACTGACTCAATTTTCTTTTAGAACCCTCAGAAAAATCTCCAGGAGTGCCTTGTGGCTTATGTCGTTCTCAAACTCTATCACAGGAGAGGTGGGCTCCTGCCCAGCTCTGAGATAATGCTGAATTAGAAAAGCTAAGTTGGTACATTGTCAAGCATCTGTGAGTTCATGAAGGTACCCAAAGATGCTCTAGCCACGAGTGATACAGTAGGTAATGGCTTCATCCTTTATAAGCGTGTCAAGTGGATACCAAGGATGTCAGCTTGGCTGGCAAGCCCCGTCCTTTTTGTTACTGCATGCTTCATAATGTGTTTACAGCTGGGACAACTAGCCATTTTCCTTAGTCTTAGCTGTGAAAGCAAACTCTAATGAAACTTTAAATTAAATTCTTCCCTTTCCATTGGCAAGTTTTTCAATTTTTCCTTTTAATGAAAAAAGATCCCATATGTGGAGAGGAAAACATTCGCCACACAAATGTGTTCATTGTGTTTTGTTATGGGCCATATATAGATGGCTCAAATTTTTTTTTTGAACGTAGATACTTTGTTGTTAAAATTATGATTTTTTTTGTCATATAAAATATCTTAGGCAAATATTTGAGCGTGTTTAAATGCTTGTATAGTTAATTTTATGATTCACGCCCAGTAAAATTGGGTTTGTACTGCAATTTTTAGTGCAATACAGTTATCTTCTGTATTGCAGTAGATACTACTTGTGCTTGTTGGTAGTGTCATATTGTGACTGATTTGGTTTTCATGCATATTAATTAGCTACCTGGTAACATATGTATCCCATCGATGTTCTGATTAGCTGCCCAGGGTTTAAAAATGAGACTTAGAGCTGTTAGCCTTAGAAGACTGGAAGAGACTTCTACAGTGAATGAATTTTTTTCTCTAATATATTTAAACAATAAATGGTAATCTCAACAGAAGGTGTGGGCTCATAGCAGTACTTGCTGAGTGAGTTTCTGTGGCCTGTGTTATGCAGGAGGTCAGCCAGGATTGCAGGATGATGCTTTTGACTTTATTACCAAAGAATCTCTTCTATAATACAGCTTCTTCAGAAACTTACTCAACTCTCCCCATCTCTTTTGCAGAATTTCACAAATTAGGCTGGTATTATTACATCACACTGTTTTCATACAAGCTTTAAAAAGGCAGATTCAAGCACAGACTGTGCTTTGAAAGGAGTGTTTGTATGCTTTCTATACATTTGGCAGTTGCCATGGTTAGTTATTGTCAGTATAACTCAGTTTACAATATAATGAGCTATTTTTAAGAAAATTCATTTGCTGCAGAGCACGAGTAGGTGCACATGAGGTTGTGTACAAGCGTGCATGCCAGCATTTGCCAGCGCATAGCCATTTACACCCATACATGCGCCTCTCCCAGACATCCAGTTTTAATGATAAGCTCGGTGAACTGGACTGCTACCTTATGCATGTGTGTTTTGAAAGGAGTAATATTGCTTGCTGTATCTGGACACTGTCCCTATCATATAGCGAGAGGTATTATGTGGCTCATGAATGCTTCTGTCAGCATTTAACATCATTTTGTGTTATAGTTGATTCTCAATTACACAAGAAAGAGGGGAGCTGAAACACCTGGAAAACCCCAGATAATGCAGTATTACGGAGAGACAGCTGAGTGACCCTTTATGCATAGCCAACTCATCCACAATTTGGATAGCTTTGTACTGGAGCTCCTAATCCAAGGCTGACTTCTGCGGAGCAAATAGGAGGCCAGGGTTATTTTCTCAGCCAGAGCATCCATCTGTGCTGCTCTTCATTGCAGCTAAGATGATTTCCAAGAACCTACAGATCTAGGAAGCATTGCCTGAGCGACTAATGTGGAGGCGTGTCAACTTGGGTCTGGCTTGTCTTGTTAGCTCCAGGTGTCCTGCAACAGGGTCCAGCAGGGGCTAATATCTTGTACTTCAGGAGTCTCTGCATGCATGCTACTGTTGATCTGAGATGATTAAATTGTCCTGAAATGCTGAAAGATTGACTGAATTTACAGAGTGGTGATTAAGCACTAGCAACTTTAGACTCAGAAAGCCCAATTTGTTACTTGAGCTAAAGGAATTAGTCCATTAACTGTGTATAAGTAGCAGGTTTTAATACTTTTTAAATTCAGCTGCTGGAAGGAAAGATGTGATCTTGTGCATTAAAGCAAGTATAGTACATAAAAGATTGCACTTTGGACTATTTGTAGCATGCCTTTATTTCCAGAGCGACTGTGAACGGGTCTTATCTGAAAAACAATGTGTGCAGATGTTTTTGATGAAAATTTAAAACATTTTATTGTAGTCTAAATTTTATATTATATTATTATATTTGTATAATAAATATANNTATATACTTATTATGTTATTTTTTCCTTAAAAAAAAAAAAAAGAAAAAAGAAGGATTTGGGTCCAAAAATTGATGCTGGAAACTAACTGGAACTTTGGTTACCTCAACAGAGTTGTGATTTCTTCCTTAATCTTTTATGTGGGCTGAGTTTTCTATGTGGACTAGGTATTACTGGTGGTACAATGGTATGTGTGCCTTCTGCGAAGGAAAGATGTGCCTTAAAGATCCCAACCATTTACATTTCCTTAAAATAAAATTTTGTGTTAGATTTCTTCCACAAGTTTTTGACCAGCCATACTTACAAAAGACATGGAAAAAAATTTAGATCCTCCCAGGAGGAATTTCTCAGGCATTCCCTGACTGCAAGGAAAGCTGAAGGCATTATACCAAATAGTGCAAAATTGCAGGAAAGGGGTAGAGAGCCCTATTTTTAGGATCTCTCAAGCACTTCAGAGGGTTGTAGATGTTATGTCCTTGACAGTCCTTGACACTTTTAGATATTCTCGGCATACACAGGATGTTCTGGAGAGCATCCACTCAGTGATAACTGCTGAGGGTCCTAGCAGTATTGTTCAGCGGACCAAGGCTACGATTTGATCTGAAATGAAATTTCAGATCTTTTCTCCATATGCACGTTACGGATCATTCCACTGTATTGGTTAATTGTGATCTAGCGATGTAATTGGAATTCTGGAAACATAAATTAGTGTCAACCTTAAAAAGAACCAGAGCAAAGTGACATGTTTTATTGGTTATTCCATTTAGATGTAATGTAATTTCAGATACTTGTAGGATTATAACATTGAGGCCTAATATGATAGATTCTGTAAGTGGCTAGATTGGGTGCTTGATAAAAATTAATATTGAGGCAGGCCTTTCTTCTTATTATTTTGGTCTGAGGCAGGAAAGACCCTCTCAGACTTATGTCTGAAGAATCCCCAAAATACTGATATTACTACTTCACCAATCATTTAAACACAAATCAAACGGTATTTTAAAATTTGAATAATTAAGAGTAATACAAGCAGCCTAAATAAATGTTGTGTTTTTTTCCACTCTTTCTTTTCTTATCATGGCATGTAGTCTGTGGGCTCTCAGTGTCCAATGGAATAGATCCCCATGTAGTTAATGTAAGAAATAGAAGTTGTCAATCCTGCTTCAGATTCCAACTTAAGTTAACAAAACAAATAATGATTTAAAGAAAAATATAAAAGAGAAGTGAACAAGTAGATAATGATGTGCATTCCTCTGATTAGTTTCCCTAGTTCCCTTTCTACAGTACATTTGATTGCACTGTCCATCAAGCATGATATGAGAAGAGGAATAATTGGAAACAAGAGAAAAGGGGACCTGGGAGCACTCCATGCGAAGGTGACTGGGAGAGCCAAGGGCAGGGAAGTGAGTTCACTATTTTCTTTGTGTGGTTTCTGTCAAGCGGAGTTCTGCTTAGCACACTGCCGCACTCCTGACAGCTCTGAGGATTCTGCTCATTCTCATCCTAAATTGGTTTTTGCAGTTACAAATCCAAGAGGAAAGGTAAAGCTACTAATTGAATGTAAAGGCTTTCTGACTTGGCTCACAGCGTACTCCAGGGCTGCTGAGTGTCTACTTGCAGGCCGTAAGTAGGAATGAGTTTTCTGTTTACAAACAGTGCATTTGGCTTGGCTGAGACTGCCCATTAAAAAAAAAAAAAAAAGTTGAAAATGTAGTGTCACAACTTATTTGAAACATTAAATGGTATGTAATCCATGGAGGCAATACTGGGATCTTACCACAGTAGGTTATGCTGCAGTTTAAACTCACAATGCTTGCTTCATAGGCACATTACCAAGGGAAAAGATACAGAGTTGTTTTTAATCTTAAGAGCAGCAACTGTTTTCTGCTTGTAAGATTTACTGTCTTGAAGCCCTGAACAGAGCAGGTAGTATTTCCAGAGTTAAAATAACTGGCTTGAAAGGATAAGATAACACTCCAGAAGTGGGAGTAAGAAGAAAAACAAAGAAAAAAAATTAGTGATGAAAAAATATGACATCATTTTTCTTGGTTTCTCATGAAGTATAAGGTCTGATTACAGGTTTTAATACTCCCTCTTCCCTTCATGGAAGCTCCCCTGGCAGTCAGTGCCTACTGCTGAGCGCTGTGTCCTACTGTGGGGACAGGGGACTGGTGGGTGCTGGTGGTGAGTGACTTTGCAGGGCAGCTCCCCCTGGCCCCTTCCTCCCTATCCTTTCCTACCCCTTCTAGCAGGAGCTGCTTTCTACCTACTTTTTGGGCAAAAAGAGACAGTGTTCAGTGCTGAGGTAGGCATTCCTCATCCGCCACATTGAAGTCTCTCTCTGGGCGACCAGCTGGGGTCATGCTGAATTGATCTGAATGGAAAAAAAAAGTGATATTTTCACATGCTTACAGACTTTATCCTTCTTTCTATTTTCAGGAATACATTCCAAAATCCTTAAAATCTCCTGTCAGCCCCATTCCCACAGCCTTCTGTTTCCTTATGGATCTCACGACTGTAGCGTGGATAGGCCTGGGCCAGAGCAGTGCCTAGCAATTACCTGTGCTGTTCAAGAGTTAGCGTGGGTGTTTGGCACTCTCTCAGAGAAGGCCTAGGCATAGCTCACAGGTTAACATAGACCAGAGATCGTATCCTGTGGCTGCTTTTGGATACAGGCACCCTGTTTTTAGGGTTAAGAGCATTTAGCTGAATGCTTTACCAGCTGGTCTTGGGCCAAAATATGATTTCTTGTCCACTTTATGTACAAGTATGGGCACAGCCATGGACTTCAGTTATCTAAGTGGCAGATGACACTGGAAGACTTGTCCTGGTGCACCTTCTGCACATGCTGCAGGAGAGGACTTTTGCTCTGATCCTGGTCTGATTTGGCTCTGAATGAAGTGTCTGGTGAAATTACCTTTACCTTTGTTCTGGAAGCAAAGCTGTACCACAACCAAAGGCTTAAAACAAAATAACACCCTCATCTGCCATGTTTGTTACTGGAAGATTTTTTTAATTTTTTTTTTTTAATTCCAAAGGATTTTCAGAGTGTTCTTCAAGTGTAGGGTAAGCACGCTGAGCAGTGGTGAATGCTAATGTTGAGCAAAACATCTGAAACTGTCTTTTGGCTGAAAGAATGCATCACTTAAAAGATAAGGATTGGGTTTCTAAAGGTTTGGTTTTAAGTACTTAAGGCAACAGACCAAAGGTGCATACGAGTGTGTCTTAAGCATTTTCGAAAAAACCTCACCACTTCCATACTTAGTGCCAGCCACTTTTTACCTCTTGTGAATTTGAAGATGAGGGTTGTGTTTTCTTTCTGTGTGTTTACAGTGCAGTAGTGTGCATAATAGGGCAATAAAAAAAAAAATAGTAGTTATAACCAAACCTTTGGCTATGGTAAGAACGGTCTTGTGTCTGGGCTCTTTGCTTCCAGCAAGAGGTGATCAAACTGGGAAGAGGACAGAAGAGTGGTGAGAAGGATCATAACTAGAAAACATAATTTCCAAGGATATACTGAACGAAACAGGGCTGTTTAAAGAGGAGACTGAGGAGGGATTCAATGAAAATCTAAAAAAGTGGAAGAGAACGTTTCCACCATATTTGTGATGAATGGGACAAATTATATCAGACTGGACATTTGGAAAACTTCCTGCACAGTAAGGATAACGGAACACTGGAGTAGATAGCCTAGGGAAGTTGTGGAGTTGCCATCATAGGACATCTTTAAGCACAGAGTGGGCAAGCATCCGTCAGAAATGGCATAGGTGCAGTCATCTGTGGTTGGAAAACTTGGATCTATTGGTACAGAGAAGATTAAAAGTTTTTGAGCCAGGTTTTCACAATACGAAATATAAATAGGTTCTACCCACAGAAACTGTTACTGATGTACAGAAGTGACTGGAATATGAAGATATAACTGAGGGAAACTTATGCTTAAGAATAACATTATTGCAGTTTTTATTTGGCTTTGAGTGGTTTTACACTGTGGCTGTCTACAAAGAATGATTTAGATGATGCAGATAATTGCAAATGGAATTTTCTGCAAACTTTTGGCAAATCTGTTCATTCACTGTGAGGGAATTTTTCTGCTGAAAGGTTTTTCCATGTGCAAAGGGAGTTTATGATGAAAGACTTCTGTGTGAATGAGTTTCTGCGGAGGGGCTGCTCTGTTTTTCTGTTTTGGGATAGCTCTGCACAGAAAGTGTCTTCTGACAGTGAATTGACTGTGGATGCAATATGCATTAGAATTTCAGCACATAAATCATTCTGGATCAGGCAGGTAATGTCAGCTCCAGTGGGCAGCAGGATGCTCAACGATGAATTGCATCTTGACACACTTTCAGTGCTCCTTCATGATCTCTTTTTCAGTCAGTTTCCTCTGCTTGCCTCTACTGTGATTTATAATTTACATCACTACACTTCTTACCCTTATTCCCTTCATATGTTGTTGTTGTCTCTGCCTTTTTTCCTCTTCCATGTCCCCAGTATAGTAGGCTCTGTGTCACTGGTGTACCAGATGCTGTGATGTCCCCCTGCCCCTACATTTCCTCTGAATACTGCTTGATTCCAGCACTCGCAGTCCAAACCTCAACGGGACTGGACCAGGCGGTGGAAAAGCGTGTACTAGGTGAAGAAGACCTCTATACTTATTTCTTATGTTTTGAATTTATAGAGGACTCACTTGAAAGTTCATCGGTTAGTTGTCACTGGCTCAGGAATGGAAGTACTAACTAGGATAAAAATCAGTGATTATGTATGCTCCTGTTCCTGATGGGTGAGCTTATGAATAAATATTTGGTTGTCTAATAATGAAAAAACAAACATTTTACTTCTTGTGATATGGGCATACATTTGATTAAGGAGCCAATATGACAGAAAAACTCATTTTCAGTGAGGAAAAAACCCCCAGATTTCTTGGAAGACAAATTTTTTGAAAAACAATTATAAAGAGCAGCAGATACTTAAAAGTGCTTCTGAAGTTGAAGATGTGGAGAAAACCTGCATGTGCAAATAAGAACAGAAGTGACAGCCTTGTGATTTTCTGCAAGTACTCTGGAGGAGGCTACACCAGGTGTATGATGTAGTATTAAACTGATGTGTTTATCCTAATGAAGGATGTTCTTACTAAACCATCTGCTGAAATTCTCAGTTTATGGAGAAGCTGAACTCCTACAGGCATCAGCTTAGAGTAGAAACCTAACACAGATGCTCTCAATGTCTTTTAGAGGAGTTTATCTCCCTCCACAGACTGTATAGAAGCTAGAGATACTCTTTTTTTGGACAGCTAAATCAGGTTCATGTGGTTCAGCATTATCTATACACCCAGTTGTTTTCTATGTACTTTTCCTCACTGGAGGTGACATAAAATGGGAATTTATGTGGAGATCTGGGAAGAGAAAAGAAAGTTACTGATTCCGCATTTGGCACTCTAATTATTTGTTGCTGCTGTCAGAACTACCCTTCTAAAAGGAGCCTAACTTTAACTTTTGCTCTTGGACTTCTTTCTGGGTTAGAGCATGTCTGTGCAGCCTGAGGGATGCCCCAGGGCCCTCCTCTGCTTAAAGCCCTTGTCCAAACAGCACTTTTCCCTTTTTAGACTCAGGCAGTATAATGCATTGTGTGCATTTGGTGAATTCACTAATAGACCAACCAACATACAAGGTAGATCCAGTCTAGACATACAGTGTAGCTGCTGTTTTAAACCTGAGGCATTCCCAAAAGAAAATGTTACCAATTTTAATGAAAACTCTTAAATAATGTTGTCCACAGATTGTAGTTAGAATAGTTGCCTCTAAACAGTCTCCACTGATTGTTGCTACATTACTTATTGTAAGACTGCTTTCTTTTCCTACGTTCTTTTAAGAATGTAAATTAATTTAGATTATTATAATAATTTGCCTCAGATCCTGCCAATTAAAAAAAGAAAGATGGAACAGAAATATTTTTTTGCAAGTGACAATTAGATATCTTGCACTGCCTTAGGTTGCATTTCTGTTGTGGTTTTTTTTTTCCCCCCTAATTTCTTTTGAATAGAGTTTCACATTTCTCTTTCTTTTCACTTCTTTTATCTTTCAGGGGAATTGTCAGCAGAAAATTCTAATCTAATTATTTGTGGATCACGTTCTTGCCATGGAATGCCTTTCTTGCCACAAAGCCCTTTGATAGGCTCCCTGTGGTATTTCTGCTGACACCTTCCTAGCCCTGGAGTTTTCCTATCCACATTCTGGCCATGTTACTGAGGGGAAAGCGTAAACCAACAACTTTTACTAAAAGACCTTCAAGATCCATACGTGTTAGCTCTTATGTGGCCTAGTCAGGCCATTCCATGTTCATGTTAACATGAAATGCTGCCTGTGCCCCTATGCAATACGAAATGTCATAGGTCCGCTATGGACTGTGGCTTAGAACAGCAGGTCTGAGTAGCCAGGTGGTGGTCACACTGTCATAGCACTTTCATGACTTACTAGGTATTGCTGTGGTCATGCCTGCCAAACCAGGGCTACACTCTTGTGAAGCAAAAATTGCATCAGCTAATGAAGCATTGTTGTGGGAGGTAGTGCCAAAGCAGTATCAAATGGTAAGAGCTCTGTGTTGCAGAACGCAACATATGCTGGCATGCCACCAGACGGTGGTGAGTTGGTGTGTTAAGTAGCAGTTTTTGCAGAGCAGAAACAACTTCTGGATCAGCTTCATGCTTGTTTAGTTCATTGTCCTCTTTATAATGAGCAGCTTGCAGCTTCTGAGGAAATGCAAGAAATTCTGTGGAGGCCAAGCATGAGCATACCTTCTGACTGCTACTACAGCACTGTGTGCTTCGTTGATCTAGGACTCTTGAGTAAGTAGCAATCCGTCCATCATCAGGTTGGCTAGTCAAGTGGTGCACAGCGTCTTTCTGGCTGAGACCAGTGGCTGCACACTGTGACTGTTCCCTAACGGACCACGGCAAGGGAACAAAAATCCTGCAGAAATTAAGGAAATATTGTGCATGCAAGGCCTCGGCTAGGTTGGAATGGCATTTCTTCAACAATCTGGATGTAGTACCAAGATTTGCCATTTTAGTAACTCAGCTGTAGAGAACATATTAAGCTGTGAACTGCCTTTCTTCTTGTTTCTTATGGTTTAACCTTCATTATTCAATATTCTAGTTCACAATAGATTTTCAGCAAACAAATTACCCAAAATTTTGATAGAAGTGTTGAAAAACAGCTATAAACATTAGACAGAACAAAGATCTTCATTTTGGAAAAAGCCTGTTCTTTTTTTTTTTTTTGACAGCAACAAAGCCCAGATCCCTTTGTCAAAAGGACTTCTGCAATTTAGCCAACTGCATTAAAACAATTTCTGGAATATATCAGAGTTATATATTACAGTGTGCCACCTCTGACTTTAGAGAACTGCAGTCAAATTGGAGAAAAATTTTGTAAACCTGGAAGGTAGGATCTGGAAAAAAACTTAGGAGATTTTTTTTTACAGAAACAGAGACTAGCACATAGCCAGCCCATGAAAGCCAAAAAGTGGCATGCATCTGAAGGTAAGTGGGAGGTTAGTGACAGGAAGCACAGGATATGTGGCTAACATTTGGAATTTGTAATATAAATGGCCAGAACAGTAAGGTTTCTGCTAGAGAAATAAATGTTATGCCAGAAGAAGAGATTATTTGGTTCATCTTTTGACCCACTATTAAATAGTGATTAAAACGTTAACAGTGTCAGTGGAAAATAAGGTCCTTCACTGGTGGAGTAGTCAAGGCTCCTCTGAACTTTATCATCTTTCTGTCATACTCGGACATCATAGCAGCTGTGAAAGGATCTGTTGACCTGTCAGTTAAATTTGGATCTAGTAAATTTATCCTTAGGTAGTGCTGCATCATTTCATCCTTGTCAGAGACTGTTATTTTAGTAGCTATGGACACTTGTGAACAAGATATGACTCCCATACTCTTAGTCAAAGCTGCTCTGTAGGAGTGGGGGTTGTTTTTCGGATAAATGTTTTCCATTAACCACCAGGACTGCTCAGCAGATGAGTATTTATGTCACCATCTCTCGTCTTGCCAGACTTGTGATTTGCCTTCTCTTACTACTTACCTTGCAGAGGTCTCTGCCTAAGCTTTATTTATGTAGGTGCGTGCTGAGGTTGTGGGAAGAATGGGACAGGATGCTCCTTTGCCTTCACGCACCGGAAGGACAGAAGTCAATTTATATTCCCTGTTCCCTCTTTACCTCTCCAAGAGTACAAAGCATCCCAATGAGTGGAGAAAGGGATAGGGACATGCTTTTCACTCACTCTCTCGACATATGTGCTGTAGCCAATGAGAAGGATTGATTCTGTAGGAGGTAAGATGTACTCCATAAATACATGCTATACCTGCTCCCCAGTCCTTGCCTCTGTATCCATCTCCTGTGTCAGTGTAATTCAGAGCCATTTCCTTAGCCTTTCAGCGGTTTTAATGATTTAAGCCAAAGGCACTGAGACTGGCAGTGAATACCTGTTGTTTCACAGTGAGGCAGTGCCTCACTGAATACTCAAAATCAGTATTTTTATTAAATAGTAGCGGATTATTAAGAGCATTAGTTGCAGCAGGACACTGCTGGTTATTTTAAAAATCAGTTTATTTTTACAGCCAACATTTACAGAAAGTGGCCATGGTGACAGAACCACTGCATTGCTAAAAATAAAGTAGGGCAGCAGTAAGACACAATTATGCCCACCTTGTTATTGGAGCTAAAGTATACAGCACTGAAAATACCATACTTGGAAAGAAAATTGATTCCTAAAGATCAGCCTATGAATTGCCCCAAATGTATTGGCTTGAGCACAGTACACTGTTAATAGTATTTAAGCCAGATTTTAGGTATTTAGATGCTAAACATTCAGTACCTTTAGATACTACTGAAACCACGTTGAAACTATTCAAAATTGGACCCTTTTATTACTGCGAAAGTGAACATCATACTAAACCTTGACAGCAAGAAGGAGCAATTAAAAAAAAAAAAAAAGACTAAAAGAAGCAAACACAGTTTCAGACGGAGGAGAAAGCCAGCTCTTAATCCTGTTTGTGGGCTTTGCTCCAGTTGGGCTAGCCATGTGGGTAAGGGAAGCAGGATTTGGCACTGGGAAGCAATAACACTGAAGAAATCATAGGGATATAGAGATGCAGTCTGCAACAGCTAAACTATATTCTCTATTTCCAGAAACACTGGGTTGCAGAAAGGAGCGTTCCTCTTTCCAATGTTATGTTGCAGGAACATGGGAAATACTGGCTGCACTGTTGTGAGAGAGACTGAGAAATCAGGGAGTTCAGAGGAGGGGATTAAGAATAATTAACGAGTCCTAATAAAAAGTACTAAATATGTATAGTTTGGCTAAATGGTGACTAATGTGGCCTGAGGGATAGGACAGCCCACAAATATTTGAGGGAGGTAACTCCCCCAAAGAGGGAGAGAAGAGTAATTATTTAGCATAAAGGATGAGTTGTAGCTATAAGTAAATGGAGGAAATAAAACAAAGAAAAACTTAATCTGAATTTTGGGAATGATTTCCTGAATGAGAGTTCAGTTATTTCCTCCTGGAATAATCATCCTAAAGAAGTGTGGGAGCCTGACTATTAAATGCTCATCTGGAAAAATACCACACATGCAACTGGAGCAATCTTAGTCTTAGCGTGAGAGAAGAGAGGAGGTCTGGGGGTCCACCACCCCTAGGCGCTCTGAAGGAATAACACGTTCCTGGACCTGTTTTTCTTCTCTGGTGTTTGGTTTTTTTATTCCTCTGAGAAATCAGTTAAAATTTCACAGCGTATCAGCAGATATACTTTTATAGATGTAGCTGCCTTGGGCAGGATGAAGCCCTTGTGTCAAGGCAGGCCGGGCTCTGGCGGCCCGGGGGGCAGCTCTGCAGAAGAGGACCTGGTGTCCTGGTGGGCAGCGAGCGGGCACAGCCCCCAGTGTGCCCTATCCTGGCAGTGAGGGAGGGCACCAGTGTCCTGGGCTGTGCTGACGGGAGCGGAGCTGCAGGTGGAGGGAACTGATTATCCCTCTCGGCTCAGCACTTGTTAGACTGTGTGTGGGCACCGCATACCAGCTTGGGGCCTCCCAGTGCAAGAGACCTGGCCAAGCTGGAGGGAGATCAGTGGGGACCACCAAGGCCTTGGTCTGAGCAGGGGGATGGACTAGAGACCACCCTTCCAAACTGAATTATCCTATGAATTAACCTTGTGTCCTCTTTGTGCTGGTGATACCACTGGCAATGCCTTTCTTCTGAGCGGACTGCGATGTGCTTGCTGTGCACACTGTATGCAATGGGGTGCTACTGTGAGCTTACGTAAATGCCATCGCTTGAGGTTCTTGCAGCTGTAGGGAGTTGGTGCGGTGTTTCTCAGAGTGTCTCTTCGCTGCTAGGAG
Organism: Dromas ardeola; assembly: GCA_013398915.1. Classification (NCBI taxonomy): domain Eukaryota; kingdom Metazoa; phylum Chordata; class Aves; order Charadriiformes; family Dromadidae; genus Dromas; species Dromas ardeola. Next base: position 675,609 of record VYZM01007539.1, on the reverse strand, counting down.
GGCATGCTTCTCTTGCTCTGACATCCTGTCTCTTGTGCAAACATTTATACCTAGGCCAACTGAGTTTAAAATGCTTTAACATCTGAATTTTATGCAGGTGTAAACAATTAATGACTTTGCAAGGTAGTGAAAAATCAGGCCTCGGGTCCTCAGGCCCGCATGGTATATCATCAACCCTGAGCAGGCTCCATTGTTATTTGAATAAGGAGACGTGCAACAGTGATTCTAAAATCTCAGGAGAGTTTTTGCAAACATGCTTAAATCAAACCGTAGTTAGAGAAACGAAATTGAAAGTCACATTATGGCAACAGCTGGGAGAACATTAATGGCATGGGGGAGGAAAAAAAAGAACCATAGTGGCACAGAAAGAGAGAGGGAACACAGGGAATCACTCCTCATCACGCCTCTGGCTGCGCCTTGATTTCATGCCACAGTTCACTGACCCCCCTTCCCCTTCCTTCACCTTGTTGTGCCAACATAACTGTGTGTCTGTGTTGTAAACTGGATCACTGGTAGGCTAAAATGGCAACTCTTCAGGGGTGTGCTTGCTCTCCTGACGTGACAAGCTGTGACCAGCAGGGCAGTAGAGGTAAATACAGTTCATCTTGGCTGTTACATGTGAGCCTTGGCTTTTGCACTGAAGTAATTGGACTTGCCCTTTCCATCAGCCATTCCCAACAGCCCATGTTTGCATGTATACAAGAGAAATACATGCTGTAGCTATTTATGTTTATGTGTACTTTGCTATGTAAATTATATTTAGCTCATTTAATTACAGAGGTAAAAATTACAGTCTGTGCACGTGTATACAGAAAAAAAGCGTACATTTTAAAGGCTAAACCTCTTCAGCTTTCTGCAAGGGAATTCTTCAGTTACAGGTTAAATGGAGTCCCAGCAGGTGTTTGCATCCCTCTGCCTCTCCCAGTTACACACATGCTGTGAATCTTGCTCTTTCTTAGCCATACTCACACGTTGGATAGCATGGAAGAGAGAAACGGATGCAGTTTCTTTCAGAAGGTTTGTAATGTGCTATTCAAAACCTCCTATAAATGAGAAACATATTGCAGAAAACATAGAGAAACGTAGAGCAGGTACTGTGTGGGGTGGGAAGTTACCATGAAATTCAGTTGAGATGCCTTCTCAGATGAAGTCTGTTTGGCAGTGGTAGCATGTGTCCAGGGAATCATGACTTCCATTCCTTCCGGCTTTGCACCATCCCTGTGGATTTGGGGACCTTTATGGCTGGTTGTATTCACCTTCATACTGTTGCACTTCTGTGAGGGAAGCTGCAGCTCTAACTGGGAACATCTGAGCAAAATGTTTTATTATCAGACATGAAGAAAAGTTTCTAGCCATAATGTAGTAATGATAATGATGGAATGGAAGGCAATGTAAATAATGTGATTATAGTAATTTGGATCGCGAATCGGGGGAGTTTTATTACCTTCTTTGCTTCTTTTATAACTTTCAATATGCCCATTTTAAAAGTATAATCAAAACAATATGTTTCCTTGGTTTATACATTAGTCACTATGAAAAGTTCCTAGCATTGAGATACGCAGTTGTTTTTTCATGAAGGGGAGGCTTAGTATTACGTGTGAAAGACGTGCCTAAATGGGTCTTTCTCTTCTTGAATCAGCATACCAAGAACTAAATGTATAAAAACCAGTAAAGCATTACATTAACCTTTAGTAATATTCAGTTATTGTAATTTGCTATATTTATTTATGTTTTTATTAGCTGACCTCGCTTTCATCCTTTCATCTTTTTTCTCATATTTTAACAGTCATTTGTGGATTAGGAGGCCTTTAGTTTTGTATCTAATCAGGATAAAGAGTGGGACAAATTTCAAGCGCTCCATGAACCAGCTGCTATGAAATCATACAGAAGTATGTGGAGCGACACTAACTTAGATTTCCTGAAAATTTGCCCCAGATGTGTTGTGCACAGTTATATGTTAGTGCCTAAATTATGTTTGGGTTTTTTTTATTATTTTTGATCTTTGCAAAGTTTCTCTGTGGCATTGCGTTTCTGGATATGTACTGCTTCTAATCTATACACCTCAGCAGCCTTGGGAGGAGCAGGCAGTGACTGGTGGGGGTAAAGCTCCCCAAACCTGAGTAGTGTCCACACAGTTCTTCCTTTAGTTCTCCTCAGGTTAGTAACTAAAGCTGTATGAACAATTGTTTTTCGGTTTGGCATCAGAAATGAAAGCATCAAAATTCTGGTTCGAGTTAGACATGACATTCTTTTCAATCCGATACAGACAATTTTATTTCTCTTTCCATGTATGTTAAAGCTTAAAAAGGTTATGCATATGTAGTTTTAAGGCACTGAAATGTTTCATTGGTCTTTTCAAAATTCTAGTACATCCCTTTGTCCTAAACACTGTTTGTGACCAAAGCTATTGGCAAAATTCTAATGCCTAAGGTAGAAACGTAAGAAACTGAGGACCACATCCTGTCCTGTGTTACATATCTGTTGGTAGAGGGAGCATGTTAGGTCTCTGCACCAGCAGCTCTGGGCAGCACTGGAGCACTCGCAGGCTAAGCTGGGGTAGTGGCTGAGACAGCTGGTATACCACAGCCTTGAGGGACCCTTCTAGGGTTCCAGCTAAATTGTACATAGATAGCTGATGCTTCACTCATTAGCTTTTGGACAGAAAAGTTCTGCTTTGCCAAGGAGGAGCCACATGTCCTCTGCCTCCCTGAAAGTATATATTCCTGTCCTGAAGAATTCAGACCAGTGTTAGTGACTAGTGCCTGTAAATATGACACACTGACTGCCGCCCTCATCTCGGAGCTTACCATTTGCAAAGAAAGGCCTATTTTCCCCTTAGCTTTGGAATAATTTAGATAGTATATAGGCTTCATCTCCATGGCACTTTCTTCCTCTAATTCGACCTGCAAGGATTTATGTAACCAACATTATTACAGACTAATTAAAACTAACAGTCTTCAAATGGTCACACATACTTCTTTATACTTCCTTTGCTTGTGGTGATGTGACAGACGGTGTTCAAGCATCCAGAATAACTGTGCTTGCTTCCTGTTACATAAGATGTCTCCTTAAAATAGACTACTGAGAGATTTTTTTGCGTGTGTTGGTGCTTTTTTTTTTCTTCCCCCCAACCAGCTTGACAATATCACAGCACTGTCCTCATATAAGCCAGTGTGACTGCCCTTCTGCTTCTGCTGTAATCTTCTTTAATCTTGGTGGAAAAGAACATGAAAATAAGCTTTGTTTTTATCATTCCACTTCTTCCAGTGGCATCAGATAGAGAAGGGGAGATGGCATAGTCGCATGCCCTATATTTATACTCCTTTAACTACCAAATGTGATGTTCTTGAAGTTTTTGTGATAGTTTATCTGCAGCAATGGCAGCCAGCCTCTCTGTGCCTGTGAGCCATTTTTACTCCCAGCCAGGTGTTCAGAGGCTGATGCAATTCAGTCATGCTTGAAAAAAATCTGCATCTTGCTTGGTAAATAATGATAGCGTAATCATGTCTTGCCCTCCTAACACACATTGTGGTAACCCCAGTTTGGCTGGCAGCCCCACCAGTCTACTTTCCTGAGAGTCTCCTAAAAGTCGCACTGGCAAGCTCCATTCATGAGCTGATTGTCTTCTGTTAAAACATTAGGGCTTTCTGTAATCTCCTCCTTGAAGAGAATGAGAATTTTCCACTTCTGCTTCCTTCAGCAGCAATACAGGACATACATGATGGTGTGGGTTCAGGTCCACAGACAGGAATCCCTTTCATAACTTGGAAAATGCCTGTTCCTGAAATTTTTCCGGCCCCTTAAGGTCCCATTAGTCTCAGAAGGAGCAAAAGGCATACAGCACACATCATAGGAGGTACTTAGGTCTTTGCAAAACTGAACTTGCACAGCAAATTTATCATACGTTCAGAAACAAGTGATCTAAGATTGGCCTCTGAGCTTCAGAGCACAATCTTATCTCCTGAGATTCATTGAAACTCCCCCTAACATTATTGATTTGCATTTAATGTGATCAGAGCGTGTCTCCATGCAGTGTTAGAGATGTGAAATATAACCATGCAAAAAGGCCCCACAGATACACTGTTTCTCCTGGTACGAAATGCTGTCTAATTATGCATCACATAGTCCATGAGTCTTCTTTCCATATCTTCATTTTCAGAGATAGATATCTAGTACAGAAAAGAAATCCAAAGGGGAGTATAAGTCCACTTTAGCCTGGGGAACAGAATGGCAAATGAAAGTCTAACTTAATGCAGTAGGCAGGAGCTAATAATAGAGTAAGGACTGTAACATCACCCCTGAATGGCCATCTGCCTGTTAGTGATGAGCTGAATCCATTTCATCTGCCTGCTGTGTTTCCAATATTATTTGATTAAATGAATTGATGGGGCAATAACCAGACAAAGCGAAAAATAGGTAACACAACATATATATAAAATAGCGACAAGAGCACATAATGAAATGAAAGAAGAAAGAAGTCAGTGATATTGATGACTGAAGGAGGGAGATCTGTGGGCCAGTAGCTTTGTCTGGCGCAGTGTTCTGATGTTCCAGCTCTGGTGTGAAGCAGTGTGATGATGTTTGCCCAAGCTAACAAGGCCCCAGATTGACTCCTCATCCTGTGCTCCACAGCACTTCTGTTCTTTGGTTTGTGCCTGCAGGATTGGTGTGGGTGTTATCTCTGCAGGGGAAAGTGAAACGGCTATATTGCATGTGTGTGTTCACATGTATGCAATGCAGTCATTTTTGTTGTGGGGCATATTTCTTCTTGCCAAAATAATTGTATCACTACAGCTGCTCTTGTGTAATTGCAATTTTATCACTAGGTGGTACTTTACATTATATTCCCCTATTCCCCTTGCTGTTTGGGAATAAACTGTACCAGCATAAATACCTTCACACTAAGAAAGTTGATTGCTATAATCATACTGCTGAAATTGCAGTGTGATAACTTATGTTTAGACAGGGACAAGAAGTATTTATATGGCGTAAGTTCAGGCTTGTCTGTCCGTATCAGCTTTACAGTGCTTTTGCACTGTGTAGACACACAGTGTGTACCTATTGCTTTCCCAGCGAAGCTGCGTATCAGGGAGAAGAATAAAATTTGTTTAGAAGTTTAATGAAGTATTTCTTGTGGGGCAAAAAGATTGTGGTACCAGCTACTTTAAGGTAAAGTACTTCTCCCCCCGCCCCCCAATATTTGTAGTGTTCTGAGTTGTAATATTCAGTCTTGAATGACTGCTTGAGTGAGGCTACTTCAGTGATGCTCACAGTTTATGGTGATGCTGCAAGTGGACAAAATAGAAGATTTACTAAAAATAGCCTCATTTCTGAGAGCTTGGGAGGCCATGCGGCTGTGTGCAAAGCTGTGCAGAGGAGTCCCCTGGCTGCTCTGTCAGCCTCGCTCTTTACTGTGAGTCTGATGGCTCCTGTTAAAGCCAAAGGACTGGTTTTGAACTCTGCGGCTCTGTGAGAGGGTGCAGGGTGTTTTTTTAGAAAGGAAAGTGCTATGACATGCTGGTATCTGCAAGCAGCCTTGTAGAAAGGGCTGATTGCAATCTATGTTTGTTGCGTATTAAGACACAGAAGAATCAGGCTGGGAGGATGAAGGGAGAGTCTGCCTGAGGCTCCTCAGAGAGTACCGCACAGTTTTGTTTTGAGCCCAGGAGGCCTAAATTGATAAAGCTAGGCAGCTTAAATAAGTCCCAAATGGATCAATACCTTACATATAGAATGAAGTTTTCATTTTGGTCTCAAACTACAACAGGAGAATGTTTTACTCCGGAGGAGCTGGAGAGTTCTTTAATACAAGCAGGCAGCCCCAGACATGCCAGATCAGTCAGGCAACTTCATTTTAACTACACTACCCACTCAGTAAGGTTTCCATCCTCTCTTGTTTAATAAAAGCAGATAAAAGATATCTCTTGTGGATAAAAGCATCCCAAATGAGAGCAGAGTCTTGTGATATTGGAGACTAAATTCCAAGTTTTATTTTCTGGCTGGCCATTGTGTTAAGGGGTTTATGGTTCTTTAAAATGACCAATATACTGGATGTGTTGAGGTGAACAAATTTTCAGAGTGGAAAACAAGGGCTTCTCTTGCTGCAAACAGAGGGTGAGGGAGCATTTGGACTGCTTGTGCCTTGCTGCAGGTAGCTGTAGTAGGGCAAAAGGAACAAATTTTTATCTCTCTGTTATCTGATCTGGAGAGCAAGGTATACTCCAATTTTTCTGTATGCAGGATGTGCTTTTCCAGATAAACAGCAATCCAGACTGCAGGGCATCAAAATGCACAATCGATCTTCTCAAAAAAATGTGAAAAGCTACACTGCTATAATTCTAGTATCAGCTGATGGGTTTTGAGGTCCTTCCCTAGGGCCAAACTGATTCCTTGGAGTACGCTACGCAGTACATACTCTAGGCCTTCTTCCATAAAGCCCTTATTCTGAACAAATGTACCAAAAAGGTGAACCAGCACTCCTGAGAGGAATGACAATGAAAGAAGTTTGACTTAGAAGGCTCTATCCACGGCAAGATAAGGCAACCTGAGGTTTAAAGACAGACAATTCTGGAAGAAGATTGCATCCGTCTGCCTCTTGTAAGTAGGAAGAAAGAGAATGCTTCAATTTTAAAGGTCGACAGTAACATAAATTTTGCCAAATTGGATTGATTTTTTTGAGGTAGCTGTATAAAACCTTTTAAGATATTTGAATCATAACCTCTTTGGTGGTAGGTTTCTCAAGAATATGCTGCAACATCATCTGCCCTATAATGGGATGCATAAGTCTTTGATCAGTAAACAGCTTCTTCATTCAACTCCATAAAAAAGTTGGATGCAACAAAACTATAAGCGTCTGTGTGGTATGGAAGCACAGTAAATGACAAGGTGACTTTCTTTTGAATACCACCCACTGTCCATATGAACTGCTGCGATGCATTTGCTGACCTCCTGCCATATTTCTTTAATCTGAGGTAGTCCATCCTGTTCCTTGTATAACCAAGGTTTTGCATTGAATGTGTTGCAGTAGTACACAAAGACATCTGTGAAATTTGGAATTTTCTCATTCTGTTACACAGCACTTGACAACAGCGTCAAGCTCCAGTGTTTGATCAAGGGCCTTTAATGGGGTGCCTAGCCAATGTCCAGCTGTGTGCTCACTAACAGAAGAAGCCATAGCACATGACTGATTTTCAGAAATTCAGCTTAAGTGTTTTTATCTTTGACATTACAGAGATACTGTTTTCTGCACCTTTATAGGTGATCTCTCTCTTCTCTGCTTTTCCTGCCTGTGCATTTTCATCTTCAGTTTCAGGGGCTGACTTCTACAAAATGCGTCATTGTACTCTCTTCATTACAGAGGGCTTGATTCACCGCCATTAAATTCCATGCTTCTGTTTATGTATTCCTTTCAAAGCAATAGAGATTTACCATTCAAAACCAGAGTATCACAGTGCTGAGTTTGGCCCAGGTGCCAAATACAATTTTTGTCTTATTCTTAGGGTGCTATGTGACAGGGGCCGAATTGCAACTGTTTGTTACAGGGAAGAGAGATATTAGTATGTGACTACAGGCTGTCCTGCATCTTACTTCCAGAGTGCATAAGCTTTTCCTATATAGCAAATAAGAAAGCATGATAAAATGTATTGTAGAATGATTTAGGTGTACTTTGGCAAACTGAATTTCTGAGGTAGGTGTGCAGAGAAAGAATTACTGGAAATGTTTTCCAAGTCCAACAGAAAATGCTGTCCACAAGATTCCTAGCTTAACATTCTGGTTTCCAGACTATGGGAGGAAGGATGTAGAAGGCTGTTATGAAGGAGGTAGATGAACCAGTTTTCCAGACCTTCTCATTGAAGGAAGAACTTTGTAGATAAGTGATTCTGCTCTGGTGAAGGCAATGCAGTGGGCTAATCTCTCGTGTCAGGGAGCTTCATTACGAAGAGGTCTCTTCGAAGAGTGATTTAGTTCCTGTTTTTTCAAGTATTCGCTAAGTTGTTGGTAGAGGTAATTTTTTGCCTACTGTTTACTTTGATGATGAGGACCAGGATTTTTAGAAGAATATGCTTTGTAGCAGAATGGTATAACATAGGGAATGTACCTTTTGATAGGACTGCACCAGGTGCTGTGGGTCAGGAACCTATGGGTCATTGGAGAGGGAGGAACCAAAAGACCCCAGAGCTGAGAGAGCTCACTTGGCTTTAAGTAGGCCAGCTGTCCAGGAAGAGAATTTTCAGGTGCAGACATCTCTGTGAAAGCTTCAGGTATTTATTGAGCATGGTTTGTCTTATGAAAGACAAGGAACAGAAAGTTTATCATGCTCCTAACCCTTGACTAGAGAATGGAGAAAGACAACAGGATGGCAGGAGGAGGGCTCAGAGTTACAACTTAATGTCCCCACTTGGGAAATGAGCTTTCATTCTGGCTGCACCAGGTGAAACATTCATGCCTTGCTGTCATTAGAGCAAACAGCAATATTCTGGCCTGCAGATGAAAAAATATATCACAACATCAAGGTCTGTATCCAAAAAGAAAGAAGAGGATTATTTTTCTATGCATTTTAAGAGGGAAAATAAATTTCTGGCTAATATTGCTGCTTGTATTTGTCATACCTAACGTGGACCCATGGCACTCGGAGACTGCAGTCCCTTTGGTGATCTGGAAGAGTAGACAAGACCCTTGCTAATTCCCCCTTGCACCCATCAGTCTCAGCTGTATTTTATCAATATTGAACATGAGTTACTGGCGTTTTATTCAGGTGGAACAGAGGTGCGAGTATGGGTATTACCAACAAATAACAAAAGAGGTTGAGGTCCAAGTGAAATCAAACAGCAACGTCTTTATATGTGACAGGATGCATTTACAGAAACACTTTTGGCATAAAATTTTAAGCCATTGTAAATAACTTATTTTTTCATTTTTAGAGGTATTTCCAATAATGTACTTTCGCTAAGAAACAAAAATACATGTCAAATACTTGTTCAGTTTAGCAGTGTGCCCGACTGTCTGCGAAGTGCCCTCAGAACTGAAAATTAATTGGCTTTCACTGAAATTTGTTCAGGTAATCAGCAAAAAGCTGCAGATTAAAGGCTTTACATCTCATAAATTCTGCTTTTTGGTGCCTGTGACACATATCTGTACAGTTCACTTCTTTCTGGCAATGTCTCACTACTTTGTGTGGTGTATTTAATTTCATGTTGCTTTTTATTTAATTTTACTGGAAATAGAAAAACAAGAACAAAAGGTTTATTTAAAAAATAACAGTAATTGCCAACAGTAATAGTGTTTCCCAGTTTCATAATTTTTTGTAATAACTCATTCTGCAGCATGATTAAAGTAGGTTAAATATTAAGGTCAGCTCCCAAAGGAGGTGGGATCTGAGCTAGCAGAAAGCTGAGCATTCCTGCAAGAGGTTGGGCACATAGGACTTCCCCTGCAAATGGTAGGATATGAGGACATTTAGTGTTGTGTAGAATTACTTCCTGAATCTTCAGTAGATAGAGATAAAAGGTCTTATAACAAAACATTGACGTTAACTTCGGTGAAAATTTTGTCATTTTTTTCCCCAGCAAGAAATGTGGATTTCATTCAAATTAAATTTCTCCATCAGCTTCTGCTGATTCAGTTTATGTCCTCCCAAAAAGTTCACAAGAATCCAGAAATTTTTTAGTGTTAGTTACACCTTTCAAAACTTTTTCCATTTGAAATTTTAGTTTTACATTTGCTTCAATTACATTTAAATTAATGTTCTAAAAATAAAAACTTTCATTTTGGATTAAATAAATTGCTGAGATTGATGCTAAGTGATTTTGTCGAAACTTTTCAATGAAAAGCTATTCTGAAAGAAAAAATAAAGCAGAAAATTTTTATTCTCAGAATTGCAGTAACATTTCTTTCATAGTATCATTGGATCACAGAGGCTGGAAGGGACCTCAGGATGTTTGTAGTCCAACTCCCTGCTCAAAACAGGCTCAGCTCTGGGCTCAGACAGGTTGCCCAGGTCTTCATCCATTTGGGACTTAAACCTACGCAAGGACAGAGACTGCACAACCTTGCTTGGCTGTCCTCAGTGTGAAAAAACTTTTCCTTATATCCTATCCAAACCTCCCTTGTTTCAACATATGCCCATTAGCTCTTGTTCTCCTTCCATGCCCTGGTTTAAAGAGCCTGACTCTGTCATCTTGGTACCCTCCTTGTAGGTACTGGGCGGATGCTGTTAGGCACCTCCAGACCCACCGTAACTATCTGCTGAGGAGATCTAGATTAATTTACTGTTTGCCACTGTTCATAAATTTCTTTGTGCATCAGCATATCTCTGTGAAGGTGGGATCATAAAATTTTTTCTTTTGTTTTGTGTGTTTTGCTTATAAGCTGTTGGGGCTGGACTGATTTTAGCACGTGTACAGGCTGTTAAGAGGGAGGACCTCAGTCTTGGGCCTTAACATATTATACATAGTAATGGTGATAGTCTCCAGTAGTTGAAAACAACTTGTCAGAAAGAATTATCACTATCTCATGGTGATGACTTAAATAAGTACAAGGCAAGACTTACAGGAACTCTCAGAGGAAATATTTTTGACTATGACAGGAGATTGCTTGTCAGAGCTAGGCTTAAGTGCATTGAATTTCAGTGCATCTGCGTTGTCAGAATAGTTTACCATTTGTATGCTGGTGTTATTTTAAACGTGCTGGCCTCCAAAATATTGATGAGGCAAAAAACCCTGTAAAGCTTACCTGCCTTTTGGCCTTTTTCTGTATCTGTTTAATTGTTCTGCCAACTGGAAAGTTAAACAATGACAAAATGGACTGTGAATCTGTGTGCTGGCTGCTTTTCCTCCTAGTGTTATGAGAGGTTTTTGCTGAATGGGACAGAGATGAAGCAAAATAGCTTTCCACACAGTATGTGGTCAGGCTTTAGCATCCAAGGTAATAGAATAACTGTAATCATATAAGCTCCATAAAACTTACAGTTAGAGAAATTGCTTTGTGTGATTTTAAGGACTGTTACCAAATGGCCAGCACTTTGTGGGCCTCTCATTGCAAAGCTTCTGTTAGTCATGTTTTAAGTTGTCATAGGTGTCATTACTTCTTGGTCCTGAGGAGAGGCAGCTAGGGGCTGGCTAACCAGGAGCCCTGTCCCATGGTTTGAAGTTTGCTAGGTTGTCTCACACATGGGGAAAATCTGTTTGCCAGACATCCCTGGTGGTACTTTCAGGAGAAGACAGTGTAACTATGCCCCTAATATTTTCCAGCTAACACTTGAAAACTGACAGATCTGCATGTGTTTCTTGTTTTACACAATAACAGTATAAATATAAAACAGTGCATGTCTTCTTTCTTATCACTTAGTGGCATTGTTCATGTCTTACAATGTAAATCTTTAGTATATACAGGCAATACTTCTTAATACCCAAAGCTTGAGCTGGACAGAGCTTGCTTCTGACCTTGAAAGATACTTGTGCTCTTGCCCTCAGCTCTGTGTGATTGAAATTAAGGCTACTCTGGTCTGTGGTTTTCAGTCTCCTGCCTATGCAGTTTTCCCGTGGGAGATGAATTGCCAAGTAACCATGGCAGTAATTGGTAAGTGCTTACATTTGAATTCATTTGAGTTGTAATAAATGTAGCTGGTTTTCTTCCCATATTAAACTAGTGCTAAACATCTGATTTTGTTTTATCCAAGCATAATGGTTCAGCTTGCTTCATGCACTAAGCATGCAGAGACACATATTCAGTTCATCCTCACAGCTTTCCAAGAATGGGATAATGCTGTGAGCACTGTCATCTGTCTGACTACCATTTTTTATAAAAACATTTTGCAGAGAGAAAAATAAGCTAGATTAATAATAAAAACAACCTCTACTCACTCTTTAAAAAAATTGACTAGTGATTTGTCTTCTGCGTTTGAGTGCTGAACATTTTTTTAGAGTTGGGTCCTTCTGCTGATCACCAAAATCACTCTTTTCTCTAAAAATGCAGGTTGATTATGTGTGCCTGCAGTCAATAACACAGCAGGAAATGTGAATCTGGTCATTTTTATTGTGAGTGTGGTGACCTGGATCAGTAATGCCCGAAATTCAGGAGTAGTACTAAAAGGAGAAGAGAATGAGGAGAAAAAGATTTGGAAAAAAAAAGGAAAGAAAGCAGAAATTATCTTTCTCTAGCTAAATGTATAAAGCTATTGAGTCAAGTTGTAGTTTTCTTGATGGGTACTATTGAAGGATAAGGGTATGATTTCTTGTAGGAATTCCAAATGTGATAGTTCATTTGATTTGTTACTTTTTTGGCCAACATTACCTCTGTGCCTGAGAGCTAATTAATGATCCTGTTCACGAAGACAGAAGGACATCTGTCACTGAGTAAGGGTTTTTCAGAAACTTTTAGGTTAGATAAAAAGATCTTCACCGGAGCACAGTGATACCTAGTGAAGAGAATCTTGTGGATCAAACAGTAATGACATGAAAAGTGGTTTGTTTTGTATCTTGTCGTATCCTTGTCTAAAACTGGGAATTTCACCCAAATAATAGCTATGTACAATATGAGCCTTCTGTTCTGAAATATGTACTTGTATAGGGCTTTGAGCTTCTTATTAAGCTATCGATCTTCAAGCATATTCATCTTGTTCATTTTGGTGCAACCTAGGAGTAGCTGTTTTGCCAGTGATTTACACAACTTTGAACTTGATATAAGAGCAGGTCTGAGCTGTTAATTTCACTAAGATTGCCTGTGTGTCATGAGCCTCGGGTTTTATAAGACCTGTCCTGAATAAAGTTCGAAGCCCTATTTCGACTTTGTTAGAATTAAATAAGTTAAAAATAATGAGTTTCTGGACAGTTACAATACAGTTCCAGGAGAGAGCACAGTCACTAAGGCACTGTGGCCAAAACATCTGAATTAACCACCCAAGAAGTGAAAGATTGCAGCCTGGGACAGCTTTATTGTTGCTATGAAATTGAATGCATGCATAAAAATAAAGAGAACAATAAGGGGCAAGTGTTTACTGGGCATTAGAGAGATGTTTATTATACCTTCTACGGCATAAGCAGAAAGCTCAATTATCTCCAGATTTTAAAGGCATTGTAAAATAATTAAACACAAATACTAAGAATCTTACTGGAACTACAAATCCAGTAAATGTTCCTCTGAGGATTCTTGTTTCATTTTTTTACATGTCTTACTAGGCTGCAACACCACAGCCCTGGGTTTGGCCACACAGAGAATTAAAGTGGAGTAAAGTTGCCCTGATTCTCGTTCGTAGCTCGGAAACCGTGTTGGAAGACAGGGGATGTGAACTGGGAAGGGACATGGCATGCCAACTGCAAGATTTGTCACTCTGTCTTTTTGCTTTCAGTCTGGATGAGAAAAACTGTTCCATGCAGAGGTATGAGAAAAAGCCCTTGGAGGTTGTTCTCGCTCTGCCATGGAGCAAGCTTCTCAGGTGGTACCCCTGGTTTGCTGCGGGTGGTGAACAGGCAACCCAGCTCCTTGCAGCAGACCATGGCCGTTTGCTTGTTGGTTAAAGGTCCTGTAAAGCATCTCTGTTCTCTTTGCTTTAGAAGATGCAAAAAGAAAGACATGGCACAAAGGAAGCCGTGGCTCCTGGCCAGATCATGGCCCTCCAAGTAGAAAGATGAGATTTTGCATGAAACCACATTTACTACCATGTGCCTCAGATTTTAAGGTCGAGGAAGTGCTTGCTATATTAATTCAGCCATATTAGCCACGTCAAATAAGTATGATTTAGGCCACCCTTTGTCACAAGCCAGTTCAGAAGGTTAAAGCAGTAGCAGCCAAACCAAAATACGTATGGGGAAAGAAGCAAGGGAGGTAAAGGAAGTATGCAGACAGGGCAGTGGCAGGTATGGGGCCTCCCCTTTTGGTGGTAGTACTTAGCCCAACTTGGCTGTAATGTCACCTTAGTGAGCCTGCATTACCTATACAAGTGTTTGGGAGAAACAGACTCGCTTTTGGTGATGATTCACAGAAGCTAGGTTAGATCCCTGTAATTAGAAAATGTAAACATCCCATTTAGTCCCCTGTGTACAGTTTGTATGGGCAGCATATAATTGATATAATTCAGAAACTAAAGATACTGGAGAAGAAGGCACTGTTGAGTGACGCTGTGTAACCGAAAATCAAGACTGGCTTTTCTCACAGAAAAAAGCCTGCATGGTTGTAATTTTGCTGTATCCCATTGATTTTTACCTTACAGCTACATGAGTAACCATACAATATGATGACTCACTTTATAGAAACGCATTTACCCAAACCAGAAAATACACTGCGAACCCATATTTGCAAACATTTCAGTTGGAAATAATGAAACTAATGGCAAGCTTCCAGTATATTTCTGTTTGACATTCCTTCAGTTAACTAGAATACTATACAGATTACATTTTACTTAGTAGGTGACAGTCAAGAATTTCTGCTCTTTCTACAGGAAGAATGATGGCCAGGATTAAAAAAAAAAAAATAAAAAAATTGGTAGGTCTTTTGTGTGAGGGTGGGATTGGGGAATGGTGCCTTTCACTTTTGGGTGCCCAACCTGAGACCATAGGATAGGAGTGTTTCACACTGGGTAACCAGCACCGATGGTCACAAATGTATTTTATAACTGTATTTTATCACTGGTGATACATCTGCACAAATATGTTCAGGGAGTTAGTTCAGGAGACTGATCTCCAAATTAAGGTTCTATCTGTTTTCCAACCCAGTACTAAGATACAGCAGGCAAGGCAGTTTTGGATAAGTAAAGATAGTGTTTTAATTACTGGGAAGACCATTAATCTCCTTTGGGCCTGTCAGACCCGCACATCCTCCAGTAAGCCATGCCTTGCACATATAAAGTTCATGCCTCACTCCGTGAGTGGTGTGCCCAGCAGAGAGTATTTGTCTTATAAAATGAAATTTGTGCCTCCATTTAGAGAAAAATAAAATAGATTTTTAGTTTTAATGAAAATTGCAAATGTTTACATTAAAGTTAGCTGGTACCTGACTGTTTAGCCTCCACAGCTTGAGAGCCGTTTTCTCTGTGGAAAATAGGACATGTAAGTGAGCATATTTTCAGTTTTTATTTTGACACAGAAACTGATATGCCAGCTCACTGGCCCCTATGATCTGTAATTCTGTGTCCAAGGGTGATAAATACTGGATGCATCATAGTGTAGTATGAAACTCCAGTAATGAATAATTATACAGATATATGCACCTAAGGCAATTTCATCAGATATCAGTGGTGAAGGGGCATGTCAGGTACTGACGCGTGAGAGTCAGTGTTACTTATCAATGATGATCTTTGCTGACACAAGTGTGAATAATATTTTAATTATTCACTTAAATGCCTAATCTCCTTCTGAATCTAAACAGAACTACATAGGACAGTGAGTCCTAAAGTTTTAATTTTGCCTTGAATGATATGTTGGGTAAAAAATATTTTCTTTTATCAAGCTAAATAGTTCTCCCTTAAATTTTATTAGCAATGTCTGTTTTCTTATTTAAAAGAGAGGACGTAAATATGCCATGAGTTGGCATAACTAGGCTCACTGAAGTTCATGATCTTATATGAATTTACGCCAAATGAGGTCCCAGTCCACTCTGTTCGAGTTGGAGGCACATGAACATTCTGTATTGCAGGGAGGCTTTATTTATTGTTCTTTTCTTTAAGCGCTATATCACACCGTTTGTGTTTTGTTGTGTTGGGTTTCTTTCTCCCCTGACTATTGCTTAGCAACAAGTGGATGTATGGATTTGTCCTCAGTTTCTGAAGTTGCTTTTTGTGAGCAGCCGAAGTTAATTTAGAAACCATGAATTTTGAAGCTGTTCTTTCTACAGTGTTTCCTTATGTATGTTGTACTGTAACCATTACCCAGGGACTTCTCTAAGCAAGGTATTTACAGAGCTCTCCATAATGCCTTTTATTTTTGTCTGAAGTTTCATCACCTTCGTTCTTGTATTGCTTATAAGTAGTACGAATAACTTGCTTAGCAGAGATCTTTGCATCACGCCTAGCAGTGCCTTTGTTCTGTGTTAAAAATGGATGATTTAATCCATTTCTGTTCATTCATCTCTCTAGACAAATGTCCAAAGACCATACCTCACGTCTCAGAACTACTTCTAAGCTGGTTTACTTCCATTTCTTCAATGAATCCCACAGAGGATCTTAAGCTTTCCGAAAGTTCGTATCAGTCATGAATTGGCTTCCAGTGTAGGGGAGTTAGCTCTACAATAAATGTGTTTGAAAATCCCGGCCTGCCCCTGGAGTTTTAAGGGGAAAAAATGTATCACCGTTTCTGCACAGGTGGGAGGTGAAAAGCGTTCTGACTGCCCAAAGATATACACCTTATTAAAACTGTATATTAAAAAACAAAAAGCAGAGAATGTCCTTGCAAGAAATTACCTCGGTCTTTGCTATGGATCAGGTGGACATTCAAAGCAGTTCCCCTTTCCTGCCAGCAATCCATCAGTTTTATTTGCATTGAACTTTAATCAGCTTTCTAATACCCCTCCTGCCATCTCAAGTCTTGATCTTGTGATTATTTCCTCTGCCACAAATCTTGTAAGCTTTCAAAAAGTCTCCACCTGCTTGTTTACATAGGGAGTCTCAGGAAAAAATAATCCAAAGTAACTGAAGGTGTGAATCCAAAGTATATTAGCTAAACTGGATTAAATCCGCATTATTTTGGTAGATAATTCACTAAAATGACATTAAAGTCAGTTCTGTTGTGAATGAGTGTGTCCACACAGTTGTCTAATGCAGTTTAAATTATGCACTTCAAAAATTTAATTTGGATCAAGTTCCTTGTGTGTCTCTGTGGACACAATCCCTACCGCAGGCGTACCGCACACAGTGGGGAAGTGCTTTGCATTGCACTGGAGCCCACTGCACACCCCTGCATGGTTCATAGCTGATAGCACTTGGCTCAAGTAGGATGCAATGTAGCTTGGAGTATGATCAGGTTACTGTCAATACATAAAGCCGTGCTGCCATCATCGCCATTACCCTTACTGCAGTAGTATGCATAGTCTCCAGTGGAAATCAGAGCCCTATTACACTAGATATTAAAAGAAAACAAATTAGCTGGCTCCTGTACAAAGAGCAGAGTCTAAACAGCTGCTGGCTGGGCTGGGCTGGGTAAGCCGTGAACCACAGCAGCATCGGGTCTCCCATGGTCCAGCCTGGTGCTTTGCCTAAGAAGTCTGGCTGTCCAGCGACTCTGCATGAGAGAGCCAGGTCTCTGACTTGAAAAGTAAAATGTGAGAATTTCTAACCTCCTGGGCTAGATCACAGGGCCAAATCAGCATCAGCTGGCTTGACCAACTGCGTTCAGAGCAATGCTAGCCACACAAGCCGAACAATTTTACTCACACAAATGAGCTCACAAGAAAGCCACACTGTACATGTTTGTGTCATATTGCAGCCTACATCTGGTTAAAATATCCTTCTCTTCCTAGTTAAATGCTCTGGGAATTACCTGAGGCTTATTGCCTTTTTGATCCCCATCAAAATTCAGTCAAGTCTGATAGGGCTTGTAAATTATTTTCTAGCCTGCCATGCATTGATTTTTCTCTCCTTGGGGAAAAACAGAAAACGCCATGAAGTTGTGAGAAATAGTTCATGCTTTTTCATACATTTTGCCAGTTGCAGGCCAAAAATATAAAGGAAAAGGCGGGTTCTTCCATTTGAATGCAATCTCAAGGGTTGTAACTGTCGAACCAGAATATAGTTCCAAGGTTTTGAAAAGGCCAGGTACCTCCAATAATGTTTTTTCGTTAGGAAAATGCCAGCTATGGGCTTGGTTGGGTCAAGAAGTGGTTTGTATTACACTATCAGCTTTGTAAAAGGAACAGCAAATGCTGGAGAAGCATTTATTGGTAAGAGGGATAACAGCTCTGTCAATCAACTTAGAAAATGGCTTTTAGGAAATGTATTTTCACCCGAGGTGAGTCAGTGTCACCAGATGTGTAACCAGAGTGAGTGGAGCCACTGTCTATATTTAACACTGGAACACTGAGTTTGACCATCGGAGTAAATTTTTCAGTGGGTTTGGCCAACATTTGTATTTTCAATTGCTGCACATAGAACAAGATTTTGCTTAAAATAATTTTATAATGAAGCTAAGACATACAGAAAATCTTGATTAAGCATGGATAACTCGGTAAAAACATTAGTGATGGACAGTGTGGAAGCTGAAATCATTGAATTCTCTCAAATGATTGAAATGGTGCTGGGAAAAGGAAAAAATGGTCCTTTTTGCTTTGATTATGTTTTCCATGAAAAAGAAAGCGAACTCTTTTTTAAAAGAGAGGGCTGGGTTATGAACTGCAGTCTTTAGGCCAGAGGGAAGGACAAGGACAAGGAGATGGTATGGAAACTTCTGAGTTGTAATTCTGTGTCATGTCAATTAAAATCTCCTAGTGTTTTTCTTTTATTAAAAACTAATCTATCTGGAACTGCTTTGCACTTGCAGTAGGCTAAAAGAATACATACTGGCAGTGCACACAGTGTGCACATGACCAGCTGACATATGGCAACTTCATGCCCGAAGGTAATTTGTTTATGTGGCTGAGAAGTCTGATGCAAACACAAGGTACTGAAATCAGTGTGTGTGTGTGTGTATATATATATATATTTTCAAACTTTTTTCCCTGACTCCTTGGGATAAAATAATGTAATTACTTTTGTGAGTTCAGTGTTGGATAAAATATACTGATACCAGTTTAATGGATCTAAGGCTTCTTAAAACTTAGGAGGATTTAGAATTATTGGTCTCGACTGTCACACATCAGCAAAGTAAGGAAAGCTACTGTCAGCACAGATTACTTTTATACCTATCTTAAGTCATAATTTGTCTGCCAAAGCAAACAACATAAAAGTAGCCTCATGAATTGTTATATCCATCTTTCCTTTGAGATGGTGCTCCAGTTGACCTACTCTGTTTAAAGTGCTCATTTTACAAAAGGGAAACCGTGGGACAGCATGATTAATGTTAACATTATTTCTGGGCAGTGCAGAACGCACAAGTGTTGGAACAACACAGCTGCAACAAAGGCTGAATGTTGAATTGTCCCTCAAAATAAAACATTTTGCAAAACAAAAGTACTGAATGTTTCTGTTCCAGAAAAGCTTAGCTTTTTAATCAAAGTCTATACAAACTTCAGCATTCTTATCTAAGAATACTGTAGTATTAAAAACAGTCTTCATTGTTTTCCCTTCTTAGTGGTTAATGCAGCTGTAGTTGGTATAATTGTCTCCATCTCACTGAAAACAGCAATATTTTCACTGGTCACCCTTGGTTTAGTTTTTAGACTGGCTTATGTTTTAAGAGGTGATAAAAATTTGAAACAGCTAGTGCAAGGCTTCTTACACATCAGCAAATTCACCTGAGCATTTAATACTAATTAACTTAACAGCGTCTGCTTACATCCAAACATTGCACAAGTATTCATTTTCTAATCAGAGGCTTATGAATGACACACAATTCTGTGTGAACCATTGGTGACTGAACTTAATTTTAGAACAGAAATTGCCATATAGCTCATTGATTTAACTGGAGGTTTTGGAGTTTTCTTGCAGGCTGAATTGTTTCAACAGATGAGATAGTGACAGAGGCCTGATTGTGACCCTACTTATTGCAGACTGTATAAATTTGGAGCAACTTTGTGAAATCGGTGGCATTAAGCTAGTAACAATGAGTGAAGAACAAGAATTATAAAACTGTTGGGATCAATGACGTCAAAACCGAGATCCTACATAAATAGTAACCTGATAAAAACCTTTCTTTATTCTTGACTGCTTGTGTTGATGAGTTTGGGATTGTTTTAGCTTACTTTTCTCATTTTTCCCACAGAGCCGCTCAGAAATTGAACCTGTCTTCCAAAAAGAAGAAACACAGGCCTTCTGCATCATCTGTTCCTGAATCTCCTCTCTTCTCCACCAGCTTCAGCAGTATCCTTCAGACTTCTCCACCCCCTGCACCACCATGTTTGTTGAGGGCAGTCAGCAAAGTGAAAGACACCCCTGGTTTGGGCAAGGTAGGCCTTGCAAGTATCACTAAAACACTTGTTTTCTTTGGGAGAAGATTTTATCCTTGCACAAAACATTAAGGGAATTGGAAGACCATGTCGTTTCTCAGTTGGCTTTACTGCAGTTGGTCCCTGAACAGTGTACAAAGGCCTAGCAATGTAAGTTACTTAATGCAAGTGAACTTCTAACAAAGTTGAAGTTGACTTGACACAGCCAGACCTAATTGTGCAGCAGTAATACATTTCAAGGCCCAGCTAGACTAGACACACCTGCATTGGGACCACAGTGCTACCAGGCAGTGATAATGTTCATTCTGCTAGGGTTTCTGGAGAAGTTGGTCTCTGTGGCTGTGTTTAAAACTGCGTAGCGGTTGACTGCTGTGGTATATTCTGGGTTCCTGATCCCCTCGTTGTCTAGAGTGGTGTCTTGGCTGGACACACTGTAATTTGCTTCTGGATCACGTTTCCTGGCTTGCTTTCAGTACAGTCGGGACAAGGCTGGGCCAGGTACTTGAACAAAGCCTGGGCTGATAATGATGAATTGTTCCTTTTTCCTTCTGTCATGTTATTTCCTCCCATTTTCCACAATCATACCCTCTTAAAATGCTGTTTAGGTGCATACTTATAATGGAAAATGGTTGAGGTGATAGAGGATGTGGCTGTATAGTTGGCTGTTGCTTTGTTGTTTGTCTCAATGACCCTTCCTTTTTCCCTGTCACAAATGGAGACCCTGGTATATTACATCTGGGAACGGTCGCGTGCAGTTGCTGAGGACAGCAGTTTGCTTTAATCAAGGTAGTTTCTTATGCAAGCATCTGTGTGCGTAGCTTTTCCATATTCATTGAATGCATTGAATTCAGTGACAATGAATTTGGTGAAAATCTTTGTATTTAGAAGAGAAATTGTAATATATGATCTAGGAGTGCTGAGCATAGGATGGGCTTCAGAATTTTCATTGCTGATTTTGGATACTTTCCTAATTGTGCAGTTCCAGGGTTGGGTTTTTTTTTCCTTGGTTTTCTTTTTTTTTTTTTTTTTTTTTTTCAAAGAACAATGGTATTACTTTCGTGGATAGTTTAATGCCTATTTGAAGAGGGATTCCCTCCACATAGGGATCCCTTCCTTTCCTCTAGCCTGGTAGGTGGGAAGAAATGTACAAATCTTATCACCGTCTTATAAAAGTTAGGAGTGATGCATATTCTGAATTTAGTGGGAGGAAGAGTGAGCTTGAACATGTTCATTGTTGTAATAAGCTGCTATGGAAAATATTTACAATAGAAGCTGTCCTCTCAGGATTCTTACTTTACTGTGCTGGGGACGGGCTACATCTGAACAAAAATAAAAATTCCATTGAGGAATAATAAAGGGTGTGTTCATGAAAACAAGGGACTAATTTCCCTTGTTGAACTGTGTGAGCACTTTCCCTGACTATCAGTTTTCACCCTTCCCAAGAAAAGGGTCTACACACACAGAGGCAGAAACATAGCTCTGTCAAAACATTGCACGCTTAATCTGAACCTTTTTTGCTCCTCTAATCATTGGTTTCTTGGGAAACGGCTTTGCGATATTCCCAAACAGACCTATGATTTGCTTCTTCATCGATACCATGTACCGGAACAGGCTTCAGACTTTGAAGCTGTGTAAGTAAAACTGAAATATTGCAGTCCAGTCAATGAAGGAGGATATTTCTTTTCAGTTTAGACTTACCATCCCATAGCTATCAGAGTATATAGAAATAGCTAAGAGGTTTTAAAAAATGTTCTAACACCCACTTCTCCAAAGTAGTAAACTAAATTAGGCTAATTTATATAGTCAAAATAGAGAAAATTGTATTTTTTTCCATATTTCCATTAGCAAAGGTACGTCTAACCCCCAGCTTCTGGAATTCTGTTTCATTTTTCACCTCTTTGCTTTCTTCGAGGGGTCACCTTATAATTATGACCTGAAGCTCGTACACTTTCATCAAAGTTTCCTGTCAGTTTACCTCTGTAGCAAATTTTCATTTTAATATGTCAGAAATAGGTGCAAGGCATAATAAGTAAATAACTCCAGGATAACAATGTAATTTATCTGTCAGACTGGGAAAGCTTCAGATGAGGTAATGGAAGCTTGTTTGCTTTTAATTTTTATTGCTGTTACTTATACATGTACTGTTCAGTTTGGTTGGCATATGTTTTGATAGCAGCATGCTAAAAACTATGTTATTTTTCTCAGCATTTTCTCTCATATAGTGTTTTCTGTAAGGGTATAAATTTATAAAATGTATACCTGTGTGGAGGAATCAGGTTCAGGGAAGCTAAACGTTATTTTCAGCGTTTTAGGGTTTTTTCTGGTTTGTGTTTAAATAACATTTTACCAGCAATCCCAGAGTAATAAAACTCTGTTTCACTTTGGGTTTGAGTGGGCTGGGCAATTTCTAACGTGACAGTTTGTTACTGGAAAATCTGCTTCACCAGAACTGGAAGGCTGGCCTTTGACAAAGATTCTGGATTTCTGAGACTGCCAGGGACAGCTGCGCACAGACTGTCCCGGGATGTGCTTCCTGGCAGGCAGGCTCTTTGCTATAGGGCTGGGAGCCCCAGCACAGACGCTGGGTGTTGCTGGCTTGGTGTCAGCTCGAGAGCTGTCAGTTTGCCAGGGTAGGTGGGTATCTGAGACACTGCAGGATAGGAAGCCAGGTATACTTTGAAGCTCAGCCTTTGAGGTTAAATTTCATTTCACAGTTTTCTAAAATGAACTTGCCACCAAACAGTTGCCACTTTTACTAGAAATTTCAAAGATTCTACTTCTCATTGCAAAGTTTATGACAATGATTTATTTTCCTTAAGTCTGTTTTGTCCTTCTGACAATGAGCCAAGAAACAGAGCAAAAAGGCTTTCCATGCAGAAATAATCAATTATTCCATGCCTGCAATCAGATTAACTACTATAAGGGCATTCTAGTAAGGTTTGCTTAGATTTGCTCCCCAGTCTGCTTCCCTCCTTCTTCCCCCTGTCCCTCTCCTTCCATATTCTGTCAAACAAAACCAAAACTAAACCAATACTTTTGATGAAAATCTGAAATGTTCTTTCTGTGAAAGATGTCGTTTTGCTAAATCCCACATTATGCGTGAAAAACACCTTGAATGAAAAATTTTCTGCCAACCTTAATAAATAGGATGTTTTCAGGTGGCACAGGGTTTAGGATGAATGGATGTGGTCTCTGTGCTTTCTTTAATTTATTATTTTTCTGTGTGTAGTCTTATAAAACTCTGTCACTGAGAAGTATTTGTTATGTTTGGGTGGAAATTAGTTTAATTTTCCTTATATATTATTTTTAGTGTGAATTCGTGTTTGTTGGTACTTGTTAATCTCAAAATAAAATAGCCATGTTTGTGCATTAAAATCATCCCTATGCAAAAGGTTTCTACTAGGGAGAAACAAGTCATCATTGAACCTTCTTCGGGTAGCCATTTCAACCTATTAGCAAAATGGACTGTAATTTGTGATGCTGTGTTTACTTTTCATTTTTCTGTAGCACCAGGACTCCTGTTTGCAGAGCCTAGCCCCGCTTCGCTAAATCATGTATAAATTCAGGTAAAACCCCCCTGTTTCTGTCCCAGAGCACTTATGATCTCCGCATAGAGAGGAAGGCCAGACAGACAGAGAGACAGGAAGCAAGAAGAAACAATGAGGTATTATCAGTCATCTTGATAGCGGTGTCCTTAACCCATCAGCAGTCTAATATTAGATACCCCTTGTCAAGTTTTGGTAGGTGTTGTAGAAGAGGAGATTATTAAAATCTTTGAAGGGGGAGTAATAGGTTACACTGCAGATGCTTCTGAGGAGCCCTTTCTAAGTGTGTAGAGCAGGGCAGGAGGCAGCACAGAGAAGGGGTTTTGAGAGCCGAGTGAGTGAGTTGTGCAGGAGCCAGTCTCCTGGCAGGGCCTGTGTGTGGAGCCTGGCTGGGAAGGATAGTGAATGAGAGCCGAGCCATGGCCAAATGCCAGGAATGCCCCCAAAATACTGGTAGAAGATTGGCGGTGTGATAGACGCTCCTGAGTCATATACCTTTCTCCTAAGGATCTGTGCCACATACTAAAGAAGGCTCAGTTAAAAATAATTTTTCAGTGCCTGGCTGTAAGAATTTAATCTTCCATTAAAGGCCAATATTTGATTGAAATAAGCCTAAAATCTACTATTCACTTTACTTTAGTCTGCAGCTTACTTTTTCCTCTTATTCATTTGCATAAAACTCCATCTGGAAGCATCAGAAAGATTTTGTCTGACCTGGAGGTGCTGCCACCAAAACAGTGAAGAATTTTCGGAGGCACTCATCTGTGTCATTCCTTTAAATTTTTGTGAATGTCACTGGGAGCTGGTACCCACTTCCCTGAGCCCCACTGAAGGTTCCCACGATAAAGGCTAGCTGGTAAGCATATTGTTCAGTGAAGGGGGAACACATCCGGGGAGAAGTGTGGTACTCCTTGCCTCTTTGTAGGCAGGACATCCACAAAGGCAGAATACCACTGATGATTAATGGACAGAGTCTTATGTCTTTGGCCTAAAAAAGGCAGTGGTAGTATCATTGTCAAAAATCAAAAGATGGTCTTATGTCATACCATCCCATTTTGTATATTGATCATATAACGTGTTACTATCCTTTGTATCCAAGTGGCTAGTCGAGATGGAGGGCTTCGCTGATTTTTTTCAGGGAGAGGGAAAGAGATTATGAAGGGAATGGATCAGGTATTGTTAGCGCTATTCAGTTCCTTTACAGGGAAATACAAATTCTTGAATGATGACAGAGAGAAGCAACCAAAGGCAATTTTCCTTCTTACTCCACCAGGTCCGTTCAGCTAGGACTTCAGTTTCTCATTTCTTCCTCAGTTTAAGGGCATTTCTTTGTCCTACAGTACCAATGTTTGTTTTTCTCCCTGTTTCTCTTTCTGTCCCTGCGTCTCCACTTGTGCTGTTTCTTGTTTATATGTACCCCTGACAAAAGTATCAGTGAAGAAAGCCCTACTGCCCAAGCAGTTCAGGCTTCTGAGTAGATTCAGAACTGTCTTTTGGGAGAGGCAGAAGTGTATGCCAATGCTTTGGATTCACAAAATACTAGTATTTCAGCTATCCACTGCCTTAAAATAGATTATTGGACTTTTCACTAAGTAGGGCAACAATTATTGCATCGGCCTTGACATGCTTTAATCCAAGCTATCACAGCCCAATACACGTGTTAATAATCAGTAAGTATTCTATTGGCTATAGCCTGTATGAATCATGATTTGAATAGTCTTTGTCAAAAGCTGTGTCAACTCTTTGTATCAGTGCAATGGAAAGTAAAGAGACATTCTTAGCTTTATGTGATTTGCAAAGTTGATTTGAAGGGAACAAAATTCATGCACATCTTGATTAAGTCCAAAAGATGTAGGAAACCTCCTTTTCTACTATCAGAGTTTGGATTTTGACTAGCTGATTGGTGGATGTGAGGACATTTTTGGCAACATTATGGTATACATTAAGCAGGTGTTTTTGAAAACCTGTGTTAAGGTCAGCAAAAAACCCAAGAACGACTTGGAAAATATGTTCTGTATTCCACTTCACTGTGATCCATCTTGAAGGTTTTTCAGAGAGGATCAGAAGAGGTTCTCTCTCCTTTGTAAAGCAGAGGTTTTCTCCATCACTCGGGTGTATAGGGGGAAAAAGTTAACCATGAGATGACAAATGCTATTTTAAACCCTTTATCAAAGAAAACACTTTCTCAGGTGAAAGCTGGTTTTGCCCAAAGTTACCATGGTTACTGAAATGGTGAAAAAAAAAAAAAAAAGGATGATCCCTTGAGGCATTTAAAGGAGTCATATGTGTTCATCTTTGTTGTCAAATGATTGTTGTACAACTTAAATAGTTCTGTTTAGATGGTATTGGGGATATGGTGTAGGGGAGAACTTTGTAGAGTGGGGTTGATGGTTGGACTTGATTATCCCAAGGGTCTTTTCCCACCTCAGTGATTCTATGATTCTATCCTATGCTTCCACTTGGAATGAAATCCAGGTGGCCTCTTGCCCTCCAGACAGAATTGCTCAGAACTGGGTTTTTCTTCACTAAATGTACTTTTTGGACCTGGTGGAGGCTTTCACGCTCTTTGGCTAGATTCCTGGTAGGTGGGCTTTTCTGGGAGGAGTTTTAATACCTCAAGCTGCTTTAAGAAAAAGGTGAAATTAATACAAGTTGGAAGAATTGCTATAAACAATAATCTATTATCTCCTTCAATCATATTTTCTATGCATACTTAGTTTGTCTTTCTCTAAAGTAAAGCTTATTATGGATGTGGAAGTACCAAGCCAGGCATGCCAGGAGTGTGTCAGGTTGCATTTTGGTTGGCTGTGAGGTTTAACAAAAGACGTATTTTAAAGAAATTTCTATGCAGTCATGTTTCCACAATTCAGAGAATGGTCATAATTGCTCTTCCTTGAAGCCGCTACTTCATGGGAGCTATGAGCACATATCAACCAAGCCTGCTAAGGGAAAACCTGGCCCGTTGCCTAGACTGTACACCGTGCAAGAAAGAATTCCTGCATGGAGAAGCAGGGCTGCATTTCTTCCATATAATCTTGCCAGCCCCTTTGGGACAGGAAGATTAGGTCTTGCTCCACCTATTTATGAGCCAGTTTAAGGGCAGTGGGTCCATTTTGGCCCACCTGCAAGCTGCTAAAAGCTTAGGAAGTGGCTTCATGGTTTCTGGCCTGACAAGGTGTCTTTCCTGATGATGAGGTTCCTAAGGTCAGGTGGCAAGGAGCAGATCCCAGAAAACAGAGCTTGTCGCAAGCAAATGCTGGTGTAATGGTTTCCTGGAGCATTGCAGATGCAGGCAGGTAAATGGAGGTGGATACCAACAAATTGGCTTACATCTGGAAGGGGAAAATTGAAGGCAGAATACTGTTGCTGTCCTTATGTTTGACTCCACAAAATGGAGCAGTTCTGCTGTATGGCATGAAGAGTGCTCCACTAATCTGGGCACCATGTGGTCAAGCATAATACTAAGGTATCTCTCTCTTCTGTTAATTTCTTCGCCTCTTCTGATTTTCCATAAAATAAAGCCATCCATCAAACTAGTAGACATCTCGCTTTTTACTGGGAGGGCAGTGAAAACAGCAGCACAGAAAGTGAGGTTTTTCTAGAGAATAACCTACAGTCCTTAAATGAAACTCTTGGCTTTGGAAAGAAAAAGCATCTCTTTCCATATGTCATAGAGGAATACTTGTACCCTAATCTGAGCACCAACTATAGGTGATAGCAAGTATGGATATGAGACTGTTGCTCAGTAAATTCTTTTTTTGCCTCAAAGAATATGAAAAATGGTGTTCCTCCCCTTAGTGACATCTTCCTATGTGTATTCAGAAATTGTACTAATGAGTGAGCTTGTGAGCACAAGAGGTGGATGGAGATTTCCATGTGGAATTGAACTGGACAGACAAAATATGAAAAAGGCTGTACCTCACTGATAACATTTCTTATTTCTGTGTTAGAAGAATCAGTCCTTTCTGTGATTCTTTTATAGTACATTTCACCCAGGCAAAGAGCTGTAAAGCCGAGTTTTGTATCGTTTACCTTGGTCTGTTTGGATGGATTTTCCTGTAAACATTGAGGATCAAAAAAAATTAGCAAGCTCAAATCACTTCAGGCTGGCGCTACCGGGTTTTGTACATTCCTAAGAGACTTTATTTATACAGTGCCCTCTGCATTGTCATAGATGCATGATTTTATGCCCAGCAATCTATAACTTTTAGGTTAGTCGACTGTTTTCTTGATTGAAGTCACTTAGTGGCATGAATGACCATAATTTTTAGACAACTGGTTGGCTATAAGCCTTGTACACAAGGCCCACATGGGTCAATTAATTGATTGTTTCAATGTTGTCAACCTAATGAAGCTACAGAAATCTTTAGTATTGGTATGCTTTAAACATATTCTCATGTTGTTGAAATAGTATGAGAGTACAGCAGCTACATTTTAAAATATCTTAAGCCTTGAAGGTTATGCAATTTGAATGAAAATTACTGGATTTTTCTAGAATATAAAAACTCGTTGTATTTAATACTTTAATTTCCTCAAAGTTTTTCTGAGCTACTGTATTTTTATTTCCTTTGCTTTTCAATTTAGGTTGTACTGCTGGTTGATATTTTTGGGCATTATGATAGTTCTAGTTAATCACTTCCACTTCATTTCTAAGACTTTCAGTAGTACTGTTTGAAATGTCCCCTTCTTCCCTGCCCTCTCCCCGACACCTCTCCCCCCCTTAAATTCATTTTTAAATCCATGAAGAAGAGGTTAATATAAATCAGGAAAGTCAAGATGAAAGAAACTGAAAATTACAAGGGTGTTTCTCATACAGTGCTGAGGAAGGAATTTAAATGCTGAATACTTTGCTAAACCTGGAATCATGGTAAGTTTTCTGAGATCTTATGCAAATTGCAGGCAGTGTACTTTAAGCACTCAGCTGTAGGCCTTATTACAATTTCTTTTTTCTTTAAAACTTCCTAAAGGTCTTCTCCTCCCAGCCTTTTCCTTTTGTGTTTGGCTTCTCTCAGCATGTGTCTGAGAGCAGTGCTCAGTGGTACAGGCGGGATGGTGACACTGCAGGAGGCTCCACTGTAGCACTGCTGTAACATCATGGGCTAATGATTCAGCTGAGCCTCTTGATTCAGCTGCAAGGTTATTCTGCTTTCCATTATCCTAAAGGTCTGGGTTTTACCTCATTTCTCTGGTACAACATTGACTTCAATAGATAACCAGCTCAGCTGAGGAAGAGCCTAGTGTGAACTGTATTTTAATACCGAGGAATGTCATTAGATATATCTCTTCTCATTCACTGTCTCCCCCTTTTTTACCTTTTCCTTTAGGAATCAAGCCCATTTTTGGGAGGCTCTCTTTGGAGACATTTATCCATTTTTTGTGCTTTTATAAGAAGCCTGTATCTCCATGCTTCAAGTCATTATCTCCCTATCTCTTTCCTCACTCTTTGCTGCCACCATTATTGCACTCCCTTAGGCTGAGATTCATGTTGCTAGCTGAAGTGAACTGATCACTAGCCTTCTAATCTGGGCTGGTCATATGAATTCCTCCTATGGCGGAATGGAGAGAAGTGCTACCTATATTAGGATGCGCTGACTTGCCGACCAGATGTTCCTTTCTTTTTCAGTTGATTACAGAGGCAACCAAGACAGCTGCCTTAGAATAAGACATCTGTG
The DNA here is from genome assembly GCA_013398915.1 of Dromas ardeola. Taxonomy (NCBI): domain Eukaryota; kingdom Metazoa; phylum Chordata; class Aves; order Charadriiformes; family Dromadidae; genus Dromas; species Dromas ardeola. The sequence goes on along the minus strand of VYZM01007539.1, from coordinate 646,367 downwards.
TTTTGGCTGGCTCAAGTAAGGTGAAATGAATCTCCCTCTGAGTAGGACCATGTTCTCTTCTGTGTTCTGCTCTGAAGCTTTAACTTTAATAGAAAACCAGCCACTGGGAGATACAGGTACAAGATGCTTGCAGAAAGTTCTAGATACTTGCATTCTCTCCTTCAGATGGAAGTCTACATCCTCTGCTTTCCAGTCTATGAAACATTGGCGGCTCACTATACGGCACCCAGCTGTGGTTGAGCAGACCTGCATGCAACTGAGCAGGTTGCATAAAGCAACCAGACCTTCAAGGAAAAAGATGAGCAGGCTTTTGCATGTTTAGCCTTATGAAAACCAAAGGAAAGTTGAACTGATTTTTATTGACTTGAAGACCAGAGATGTTCAGCTGTATTTATGCCAGGATGGATCTGTAAAGCTGGTCACAATGTGCACACCCATTAAATTAGAGCCTCTGGCCCTCAGATGCCCAGATTCTCATTGTAATGTGACCTGTGAATCACTTCCAGTGAGGACTTCCTCCCAGAAAGGTAGGCAGTGTGGCTTGGAGTTTGGAAACATTTCATTAGTGGATCTGGATTCCTGATACCCAAATGCCATTTCCTTTTCCAAATGTAAATAGACTTTTTCTTCTATATTGTTGCTAAAGTGATTAGCAGTTAAAAGATCTTTCATTGGATAGTAAGATATGAAATGCCAGGTATGAAAAGCAATACTTTGACGTTCCCGTTTTTCTTCATGAAAGAATCTTTCTATATAGTAAAGGTAAAAACAAAGTTTGAAATCACTGACCTATCTATCTTAAAAAATCAGGAGGTAGGTTAATAAATTTTTAAGGCCTGTGACCCTCAATACTTCTGTAGCAGTGCATCTGGGACAGGTGAATGGGAAGGTATATGTGTAATACAGGCTATACATATGGTGTGTATGTTTGTATCTACAAACATACATAGGTGTGCATATATATGTATGTTTAAACATACTCATCTCTCTTTCCCCACCAGTACCGTGAGAATATATTGCAAAAAAGGTATATATGGAGTTTCTGAGCAAGTTATCTGAAAAAACTGAGAGGCTAACTAGCTATAGACTTGCTTTTATTTATAAACTAGCAGATTCTTTTTTTAAGAGGGAGAACTCAACATTGCCTTAAGACACTCCCAGTAACCTCTCATGGATTTTAATCAAGAATAATAATCCTTCTTGCTTAGCTCAGTCTTCCTATACATTGCATGATCTTTTTTTCTCCTGTGAGGTGATTGAAAATGCTCATACAAATAGCAGCATTTTACATTTACATTACATTCTCTAGGTATCTATGAGGCTCTATTGCATTTCTGTAGATCCCAATTGGTCTCATCCATATTAATTGCTGCTGGATTTTTCCACAGATCTGCTCAATTTACAATGTTTGTACTGAAGGGGAGGTGCTTAGTTAGAAAAAGATGTGGTGTCAAAATGTGGTGTGTATTAAAATGCCAGGAGGAAAGCTGTACAATAACCTTTACAGCAGCACATGCTCCGTTACAGAAACATAGATGTGGGAAAACTTAAAAACTGTTGATCCTTTCTTCCCTGCCCCCTTTTCCCACAGAAAATATGACATATGTATTTCAAACTGTATACTGTGAGCATAATTATCTTTGCTTTAATGTCTTGCCTCCTTCTTTCTACCATTCTCTATTGCTGGAAGTTTATCCAAATACAAATCTTGGTTTGTAGTAGAAATCTGTTTTTGACTAGCTTGGCTGCAGCCCCTAAGCCCAGATTCTGGAAGCAGTGCGGCTAGAAAAGCTGCCCTCCTT
>VYZM01007539.1:630085-644515 GCA_013398915.1 Dromas ardeola | reverse complement strand
CCAAGAAAATACCTTAAACATCTCATTTTTGTCGGCTATGAGGAGCATTGCTAAGGTATGTGCTGGCATGAGATCTGACAGAGGCACCAAGGATGCATATCGCCCGACCACACAGAAGGAGAAGGCATGCACCCTGATTGATAACAGCGTGTGCAGATGTGATAAACACAACGAGATCCAGGCTACTTTTGGGAAATGGAATAGCAATGCAGAGGAGGAAACGGGATTCCCCCAGAGCCTTGTGCTCCGCCAGTGGTGGGAATCCTGAATCTCCTCATATGGGAGGGAGTTATTCATCATAAAGGCTATTATGCCATGTGAGACGTTGCTGAAACAGAACACCACAAAGCTATTTCCTAACTTATCAGGGTGTATTAATAATGCAGCAGTAATAATAGAAGTACAAATTAAAAATAACTGGATGGGCAGATAAGCAGAGTTCTTGAGATTAAGAGGATCAGGAATTGCTTCAAACAGTTAATTGCAAAGCAGCACATAGAGGGGAATTTGCCTTTGCTTTTTTGCCTTTATTATTTTCTTCATCTTATCTCTGTGAGCATTATTTCTAGGGCTTTCACATAGACACTAATAGGCACAATATTTCCTCAAGATTTCAGACTGTTCTTTTTTATCTCCAAAGAAATTAAGTATCTTTTGCTGATCTATCTAATTCAGTAGGGACTAATAATGCTGAATAAGAAGAGTATTCTGATTATTAGCCTTTCTCTACTTAAACCTCTTATAATTTTCTCCTCCCACTCCCAGCCCACAATATAAAGGCAGACAAGACATTACAAGTGCCAGATATTCAGGTTTCAGGATGAATTGATGCGGACTGTTCCCTGGCGGTTTGTAAGCTCCTTCTGAATTGCAGTGGCATGAAATCCCCAGCGTCCACGAGTCTCTTGAGGTGTAACAGCATGGCTGGGCAAAGAGAAACATGAGTATTTCGTTCTCTGGCACTGGATGATTGTGCTCCGCCCCCCCTCTGCTCTTGCTCAGCCTATGTCTATCAGTCACTGACCTGGCAGGGCTTTACCTGATCTGGGGCCTCTGCATGGTTCCTTTTAATAGAAATAAAATAAGGACTCAGAACTACTCTTTGGTGCCCTGATGGGTACCAAAACGGGCCTTACTTAGGGCATGAGACTTTGATTTCAAGTCCTATTTGCTTGGCAATTTTCAGGACGCTCAAATTCTGTTCTCAATGAAATAGGTATTGGAGTTACTGCGATGTGCAGCCATTTCACACAGCTCTATCCAAGCAGCACTAGCCCACTGAGAGATAAGGCTATCAAGGGAAGGCCATTTGATTGAACGCCCGATACACTGAAGGAGCAGAAGCTTAGCAGAGAACTGCAGCACAACTATTACTCCAGCATTTTTCTGGAAAGCAACATCATTTGTGAAACTAGCAATATGGGAGCTCAGTGTCAAAGACTGTAAATCATATGTCACCCTGCTTTTAACATGGTTTTAGTAGTCCAAAAAGGTTCTGTGTGTAATATTGTTATTACCGAAGAATTCAATCTACTGTACAGAATAGTTCATTACAGTTGGTTGCCACAGGAATATCCTCCATGATTTGTCAGATTAAAAAGGTGAAGAAAGTTGTTGCTTAAATATTGGTTTCTTCAGTAACAGGAGATATAAGAAAGTAAGTCCTTTGGAGGGGAGGGGATGAGAGAGAACTTGGAGAGGGGGAGGTTTGGGGGGCAAGGATGAAAGGATGAACAAAGCAATAGGTGAATTCACCAGCTTTGTGGTCAAGGTTAAGCAATGAAAGTGGGTGAATTATATTGGCTAAATGAAAAGTAGGCAGACTCCATTTACCTGTGCTTACTCATGACAAAAACAGTGTGTGGAACATTTTCATCTTGTGAACTAGGTGACTGAAGCACTTTGAGCGCATGAATTCATGTGGATGGTGAAAATTTCAGGGTTCGTAGACATTTTTACAGAAACTGCCAACAAACTGAGTATCCATGATACTCATTACCCATTATAATAGCTGCTGTCATGCTTTTAAAGTCTATCAGTCCAAATCTGGATTCTCTTCCTTTTGTTTCCTCCCCAGAAATTATTCACAAATGTTTTCCATCTACCTATTCATGTCTCTGATGCGCATCGAATGTCACGATTGTCATCGATGCCACAAATGTCACTTGTTTATCTCAGTTTTGCTGTTGCACCTCCATTAGCTGCGGTGCTTTTCCCACCATCACTGCACCCTCAGGTGGCCTCTCTCCTGAACCTTCTACCTGTGCCTGTTCCAGTCTGAGCACTGCATCTTAAATGTGAACATTTCTTCTCATTCAGGAAGGCTTTTTCTTTTTTTTCCTTGATGTTATTTACATATGTATCAGTAAATGGTTTGCCTTTTTGTTGCATCTAAAGGGAGGAAAAGGGAAAAAAGGAGAGACATGCAATCGGTTACCGAAAACTTGAATTAAAGTAAAAAAATTGAAACTGCTCTTCTCTCATGTCTGGGTCTCCTTTCGCTATATTCTCAGGCAATAATCACAAAACAACGATTAATGAGACAATCCTTGTTTTAAGGCATTGTCAGCATCCACTATCTCTCAAGGCTATACTGTGGACATTTGATCAGGGGACTAAACAGATCTGCAAAGAGTACCACAGAGGCAGGCTATTAATATTTTCTTAGAGATTTCTCACTTACTGTCTGGACAGAAAATACACAAGGTAGGCACCTGCCCTGCATTTATTTTTTTTTATTCCCCTTGTTTTTTCAAGGAAAGTTTGTAAGAACTGAAAACACCTTCTAGGCTCTAGGAGTTTTCATAGGAAGACTTTGCATCTCAGTGGGGTTTTTGTGATTTTTCTAGGGGTTTTTTATGTGTGTTACGCTATGATTTATATCAGTCTCCTCCTACAGGGTAGTCCCAGATCATATGGAAACATGGATAGAAAGGATATGTTCTAGCTAGCAAGTGAGTCTAAAATACCAGACCATGGACAAAGTTCAGCTTTCCTTTCTCTGCAAGTTACACCTATCTTTATCTTTCTCAACCACCCTTCTACTTTTGTTTAACTTGCTCCCTCATATTCCAATTATTTTTTTCCTTTATTTTTAGGTTCTTTTACTACTGTGAGATAGAAGAGTATTCACCAAATTCTCTGACTCTCTTGGAAATCTTTTAAAAATACACTACTAAGGAAACATGTCCATTACTTAGTCCAGGATCAAATGATTTGACAAGACAGATAAAGCAAAGCTGTGGTAACATGCTTTCTTCCTCCCACGTTCCTGACACCTTAATCCTACAGCATTGCTGCCCTCCCATACCCTTTGTTCATCTCCTTGGAGGAGTGTTGGTATCTTCCACCTAACTGTCAGAGGCAAAATGCACACAGCTTTACATTGCAACATGCAAGTAAATGAATCAAGTCCAAATTTTTAATGGTTGTTCAGAGTCCAGCTGGTAAGAAACTCAAATTGTGAATAGTTAAAGGCTGGAAATTGATTTTGATACTTTCCGGAGCCTGACCTTTCATACCTCATAACAAGTTGTGTTTTAGCAAATTTTGGAAATACAAGTAACTAAGATCTGAATCAGAAGCTGAATTAAGCATTTGTCATGTAAACGTTACCATCTGAAGCAAATTTCTTTAGGACTAGATATCAAAACAGGCTTTGGAATGGAAGTCAAAAGGATGTAAGGCTCTGTAAGAATGACTGGTTTCTGAAACAATACGAACCAAATTCTGCTACGACTCCTACAAGCAGAAGGCAAATGCTGAATTAAAATGGTTGTTTCATGAACACTGTCTGTTCCTGCTGCTGTGATTTTAAGAATGGAAAGATTAATTGTACCTTGCTTTTGCCTGGCTGTGCAAGCCCGTGGGGATGTTCACAGATCTGCTCCCCATGTACCAACCCAGTAACACCACACATAAGAGCAACACATGTGGTAACTGGAGTTCAAGGATTATTTAGGACAGCAGTCACCCCACAGTGGGCAGGGGGCCCTCCGGAAACAGCCTTTTCCTGTGTGGGGATGTGCAGGAATTCTGTTCTTTGGAACCCCAGAGAGATGTTATGCTGGAGAAATCAATTTTTCAGAGACCATGGGAGCCTGCTTCATTTTAATGGTTTGTGTTATATCCCAAAATGGAAGCAGAATGGAAAGATACATTCTTAAAAGGAGAATTTTAGGACCTGATATTTTCAAAATCCAGACAGCTAGAGATTCAGAGCAGTGGAGGGAAAAGCCGTTGGTGGTCTCTCAGTGAATAGACAGATCAGGAAAACCAGTATGTGAATTAGCAGTCTTGACTGAGAGCCCAAGATTAAACAGGCACAGACACTAAACAATCCTCTTTCCTCTTGAAATGGCCCTAGTCAAATAGACTTGAGGTATGTTAATAGGTAAACTGATCTGGATACAGTTTATGCAGTACCTGGTCTGTTTAGAGAAGGATTTTGGCCTCCAAAATTGTCAACATGGCATCTTCCGTAGTTTTTAATTCACTTAATTAAAAAAAAAAAAAAAAAAAAATCTTGATTTGTGCACGTTGGGCATGATGTCCCAGCAATCATGCCGTCAGTTCACATGCCAGCCTGTGCATGCAGAAGTCAAACAAAAACACCTCTGTCATGCAGTGGTGCCTTTTAATTTACACAAACCAAATAGCTGCCAGAGACCACATCAAGTTCAAGAGTACAGGGAAGGAGGAGGAAGGATGAGGAGGATTATAGACTGGCAAGAAGAGCTTCATATTAAGTGAGATGTTAATTTGCATTTGCTGATACTTAGTTGAGCTTAAAAGGAAAGGCTGTTGCAACCCCATAATATAAAAATGTTTTTGCTTGTGCTTTTTTCCCCCCATTAAGAAGCCAATTTGTCTGTGTTTTACTGAACTTAGACATAAGACAGATAGGGAAAGAAGTGAACCTTCCTTTCAATTCAGACTGAAAAAAACCCCAGTGTTACTCCTAGCTCCATCTAGACATGCCTTTGTCATCATGGTTCAGATCTGGTCCCTTTGAAGAATTTCTTTTGAGTAGATGTTAAAAATGTCACAAAAGAATGAAGGAAGGAAACTAAGAATGAACTGGAAATTCTTAGACGTTGCCTGGCTCAGATCGTTGCCTTCACAGAAAGTACACAAGGTGGTAGATAAATCATTATCACAGAGTAAGTAATAATTTTTATGTTATTGTGTAAATTGCTTTATTCTATCAGTTATGTTCATCATTGTGGATCTGTAAGGATGTCACCTGCAATTCACGGGTTTTCTTTCCTTTGAATTACCACGGAGCACAAGCAAGTGAGACAGTACTAAAAAACTTAACTGATAATAGCAGATGGTGTAATTTAGTATATGTCAGACACAGAATACAGCTCAGAGATTAAAGCAGTGTATTGTGATTATGAAGAGTTCCTTGGAAATAATTCTTCGTTTTCTTTTGACCATGTGGGGTTTTTTTTCCTCTTTAAAAATAGTTGCAGTTAATACAGCTGATGAGGTGCAGAGGGAATACAGGCTAAGTGAAGGAGACTGACAGGAGCAGTATAAAAAGTGTAAATGGAGGTTCACAAGGACTAGTGTGCTGTGCTCATCTTATTTCTTTTGATGTTGTTTTTAGCTACTCCATAACACAAATAATGAATTATTTTTTTTGTTTGGTCATAGGGAGGTCACAAGGATGCTTCTGATGTATTTGCATTGATTCTGCTTTAAGCCACTGAATATTGTTCTCAGAGGACATTCATTGCTATGTGTGTCTGACAGACAAAGAGAAATAATTTCTAACTGAGAAATTAGGTTCTTCTGAGGACTAGCCTTTTAGGATAGTGTCTGCAGTCAGAAAGGCTTATCGTCCAAATGATAGACATGCATGGTTGACTTTCCTCTTTATGCAGCCTTGATTGAGACACGATGAGCATGCTGCTGGCCTTTGCAGTGGATAATTTTGTTAGAACAACGTCCTCTGGGAAAGGCTTTTATACAGCAAGGATGACAAGTGTGGCAAATTGCTTGCAAACCCCAGACCTAGAGGGTTCTCTTTCTGAAAGCTGCCAGCCCACAGTACAGCAGTGCTACAAAGCTGGAATTCAATAGCTGTTTCTGCTGCTGTAAAAGGTGTCACTTTTCCTAAACTCTTTGCTTATTTTCTCAGAAGGCTTGTTTTCACAGTACCAACAGGTTTGTGAGGCCCAGAGCACATGAAAACAGAACAGAACCAAATGTTCACAGTGAGGACTGCTTGGTTTTATACCAATAACAAGAGACATGATCACCTCCTGATGAAGTGAAATAGGGCACTATCTTCTTTCCGTTCTGTTTCTGATACAGAAATTTTGTCTGTGGTAACTGCAGCCTCTCACCCTCTAGTTTTCTTGCTTTTTATCTGTCCTATTTCTGTTGTTAACTGACAGCAGCCACCAAAAACATTATATCCCATTGCATTCCTTACATACTTTATAGTAGCTGCACCACAAGCATATAAGTTGTAATGTGCTGATCTTCTGATATGCGTATCTTCCGATATATTTCATGGTGGCGAGGACTCTCGTTCTAATTGCTTACAGTCTCATCAGCAGAAATGGTCTCTGCAGCGAAATGAAGAGGCAGGGCATCATTACCACAATGGGTGACAGATCCAAAAGGATTTATAATCTAATTTCAGTTCATTAATGACTGTGATATTTAACTCTTCCAGCCTGCCCTTTTACTTGCTGTATCTAGGTTTCTGGACTGCAATACCACTCTTACTCTGCAGAATACAGCCCTTGGCTACAGCTTGCTCCTCATTGCTTTGTCTTTGCTTCCAGGAATATGGTCCTTTCATGTTGTCTTCCACTTTCTCACCCTCCCACGTTCTTCTCGGAGCTGCCTTCCTTGTTGACTCCCTATTTTGGAATCTGTCTTTTTCTCTTACACCAGTCTGTGTCTTCACTCCCATCCAGCTTCCCCCAGCTGTCCTGCCGACCTTGGTCTTTTATAAAAGGGGAGGAAGATGTCTGCGCTGCAGCAGAAGAAAATGATCAAGTAGATCAGGGCAGAGCTCTGTGAGAGCAGCTCTGCTCATCTCTGCTTATTTACATCTGCTAAAGATCTGGTGCCTAAAATCTTAGGAACTTGCACTCAACTCATGATGTCTTATTTTCTTTATAGATAGGAGAAGTAAACGAGTACTTGGTTTCACTTTGGTTATGTGAAGAGGCATACAAAAGAACGGTAGTTGGTCCAGATGCCATTACTGCAATATAAAATGTCTGTATTAGCTGATATTTGAGATACTGCTTGCTAGAAACAACATTTTAACAGACTGACCGGAGGCAGAATCTTCACATTCTCTTCCCTCCTGCTCGGCTAATGCTGCTGCACCCTCTGTGTGGGCCAGAGTGGGGCTACCAGCTCCCCCTTACCCTCCCTTCCTGACCTCTCTCTGCTGCCTTCTAATGTGAGGTTCTGCTACTATTTCTCCCATAATGCTTTTTATTTTTGCTGATGCCATGATCTTTATTGTACCTTTAGGAAGTATTTTTATGTTATGAATTATATTTTACTCCCGCACTGGTTTCTCTTTTCATAAACAAGCCTTACAAAAATCTCTGCGTTGGGCAGTTACATATAAATTTGATCCTTTTGTTTTGTTCACAGAGAGGATAAGGTAAATGATGGATTGCATTAATAAAAAAAAAGTGTATTGCTGTATGTAAACTGGTCCCTTATGGTGTAATATACCTCGCTTCAGCCCTGTATCAACAATGTGTTGAACAAGGCATTCATTTAGAAAAGGGAAAAAATACCACCTAGCCTGAAAGCTCAAGCTTAGAGTTAGTACAACATGAGGGTTAGTGAAGCATACAGACGCTTCTTTGTCTAAACAGTGTGCCAAGGAGAAAAAGGCCAGAAACAACCCACCTGGAATGTGGAAACTCTGGGACCATAAATGAAGAACCCCATTTTCATTTCGACAAAGACTGTGTTTAGAGGTATGCTCATTATTTATTAGTACGTTCACCCAGAAAGCAACGCAAAAGCTGAATAGGCTGTTCTGGCTTATGCACACTGTGGGACATGACAGAGTTCTTATGCTTTTCTGTTGAACATAACTGTAGATGTTATGTCAGGATGCATGCTAGTAATCCTAGAGAATAATCCAGGCAAATCCTGGCCTCTCCCAGCCCACCCCTCCATCAAGAGAACTGTTGTCATGTGGAATTACAGTACTCCTGAAATGACTTACCATGGCTATTACATCATGTTCCTATTTGCAACTCTCTGGAGGTTATCAGCACAGTTAATTCATGCGTAATGGATATTGTTGAAGTTAACAACACAAATCAAAGTATATTTATAATATTGGTTTAGAAGTCAGATAGTTAGAAATGTGTACAAATTAAAAAAGGAAAACCCTCATCATTCAGCCAAAAAAAGTAACGCTGGATTTTCTGTCATTAAACTGACAGGATATTATAACTGCTGTAAATAATACTGACTGCTAAAATCTTTTGGTCTCCCTAGTGGACAAATCAACCAAACGTGGATTAACCAGTTTCCTCTGATGTGGTTTGCACTAATCCAATATCCTCTGATAACAGGAGAAGGCCTTTGATTAGAACATTTTGGTTTCTCTTCTGTGTATGGTATGACTTCTCAGAAAAAAGCTTTTTAGATTTATGGAGTTCAAAGTCAAGTAAACTTTAAAAATCTATTACCTGAATGATGCCTGGGGACATCTGTGTAGGGCTTTTGCTGGGATACTGTGGCTGGATGCATGTGCCTCGTGACATGGATAAGAAGTAGTTTGAACATTACCAGAAACAAGATGGACAGATTATTCCTTCTCCTTCCTTAGACTGGAAAGTCTGCAGATGGGTGTTCCTGGGCCACATTCTCAGTCCCGCATGGGCTTCACTTCATACAGGAATGATGTGAGGGCTAACACGAGTTCTACGTGGCTCCTGGCCTCCCTTGTGTGTTTGCACTATCTTTTGTTCTCAGTTGCAGGAGCTGAAGAGCTGCAGGGCTGCTTTTGTGTGCTTTAAGTGGCCTTGCCAGCAGCCATTGCTTTTGCCTGACAGTTTTTGGAGTGGTGAATGCTCCTGCAGCATTTCCTTTGCTCATGGCATGCCTTTGACACAGTGATCTCACATGGGTCTGTCCAGTGGGAATACAGATTTCCCAAATATGGTGCTCTACCTTGGGAGCCCCTTACATTGTGTGTATTACATGAATATTGGCTCAATAACTTTTTTTGTGCTGCTGCAGAGAAAGACAGAAATCAAATTGCTCTCCGAGGTTGACAGGCAGACAGACCAGCAGCAGCCATCTGAGTTGAATGATTTCATTTTCATGTTTTAACAAAAAACAAAATGAAAATTATTAAAGTTTACAGTAGTAGAAGACAGGTTCTTTGACAGTTTCTGCCCTAGATGTCATTATGTTCTTCAACCAATAACCACTTTACTTTCTGGTAATGCCACCTTTGCTCTCTTCTGCCCCTTTTAGTCATCAGATTTATAGCAATATGATTAGGTGTCGGAGGGAAAGAGAAGGAGAGGCTGAACAGGAGAAGCAGTAGTAAGTTACTTTACTAGAATACAGGCAGGCTGATGGCTGAATAACTTCACTGAAATTTTCTTGCAACAAAGCAGAAAACTGCCCATCAACAGGGATGCCTGAAATACCTCTGAGATCTTGCTGAGGATGGGGAAATGTTTAGCATCGAATAGCTAATGTATTCTCAAGAACCTCAGAAGATGATTCTTACATAGCTTGTGTTTGGGTTTGTTAGGATTTTCAGTGTGTGTGATTAGGTTGGTGTTTTTCCCAGAAAACCAGGCTTGCTCCTATTTAGCAATTCTATAGACTTTCCCCAATTTGGGGGAATTAACAGCTGGTCAGGGAGAACCTTAACATGGTTGCGGTGCCAGAGATGTGCCAGACAATTTTAATGGGGTTTAAGATTTAAGCAAGGTTGTCAAGTCTCATGTGATGCATATGAGACCGATTGCAGCTGAACCTCGTCTTATGCTCCCCTATGGCCAGGGCTGCATCTCCTAGTATTGAAGCCTGGTGAAATCTCCTTCCTGCCTTCTGACTGCTGACTGATGTGCTAACTAGCTGTGCCTGGTGTGTTGGGCTGAGGAGGAGGAGAGGTGTGACTGGAGTAGTATATGTTTCATGAACTAGCTCTGGGGCTCTTGCACCACGCGAGTGGACGTGCAGCTGTCCCATGCATACAATGTGCTGGTATGTAACTGGGCACATGGAGTTATATGCACTGGAACAGGAGGATGATGTATCTAACCAGACATCTGTTTTTGACTCCCGCAACAGACATTTTACACCCTCAAGAGGTACGTTATACCCATGTGGGTTTTCTCATGACTACCTAAGCACACAATTACAGTCCTTCACCACATAAACCAGTCTTCCACATCGGTTGTGAATTTGGCTCTGTTGCAGAACAGTAATGATTTGAGCAGCTGAGAATCAGAGAAAGGAGGAAGAGCGAGGAGAAAAAAAAGTTACATTTCTGTCTTAATAAACAGAGATATTTTAAAAGACTTTATTGGGGAGAAGAATATTTATTTGATACACAGTAATTTTGCAGTCTAAATGATCATCTCAGACAAACTCATGCTAAAAAATGACCTCTCCATTTATTCCTCTTTTTATTTCTTCCTTTTTTAAATACATTTTGAACCTTTTGAGAAGGCTGTGTATAAAAGTATTAAAATTCACAGCTTGGGGGAGAGAACATTGATTTTATCATTTTGTGTAGACACATACATGCACAGACAGAAGCCAAGTCACTGAAATAGTCTGTAACAAATGGATCTGATCCAGAAAAGTCTATGTAATTAGATTAGCCTTTGGCCTGGCAAACACTTCATAAAGTTCTGTTAATACAATGTGAGAGAGCTAGTAAAATAAAGAGGAATTTATCATGGGCTGAAATTGGGAAAAAACCCCAACCCTATTCTTTTGTAATTTCATGGCAATGAATTTACTGGATAAATATGTTTATCAGTTGGTCACAATAAGGGCATTAAACTAGGAATGCTCAACCAACAGTATCCCTATTTTTTAGAGCAGTATTTTAAAAATCTTTGCAGCGCTCTGTTGAGACAGATTTCCCTTCCATCATGCACTGAAAAATTGATCTTTAGTGGCAGTTATTGTTGTTGTTTTTATCTTTGCCATCAGTTTGTTCAGTGTTGTTTCAATGATCTTCTCTTCTAAATCAGACTGGAAAAACAGATGACATATAGGACCAGATTATGGACCAGGTCCAAATGATTGGAGGAAAACAGTCTGAGCTGTGCCATAACACATGGGTGAGAGAGCAGAAGCTTTGGCAGAGCACAACAAGGGCCCACATCGGTTCCTATTCCTCTAAAGGCAATTGGAATTTTATCACTGGCTTCAGTGGCAGCCTAATTAGGTCTCTGAAGGCTTTTGAAAAATCCCTCTTGACATCTGATGACTGTTCCCTGCAGTGTCAGTGGAAAAGGATGCATGTTCTGTCAGTGCAAAAGATGGCTCCACATGCAACTTTTTTTTACTACAAATTAATATAATAGCACTTCTTTTGTCACTGTGTGGCTGAAGAGAAGTGTAGCCTTGTTCATGAAATACAGTGTGAGTTTGTTACAAATGCAGACAAATGGCACAGTAGGTTAATGCAATAGTCTATCTCTAGACATCTGGGTTCACACCCTTGCTCAGACCTTGTGTAAAAATGAGTTTGTAGTCCCAGAGGACTCTTTAGCACACCTCATTCACAGTATGCCTGCATGTTTTGGCAGGTTTCCATCTCTGGCTAGAAGAAGCTTAGGACTGGAATAGCAGTAGAGCTTTTCCAGGTGAGAAATGAAGAGTGCTGATAGAGAACTGCAAGAAAATCATTCAGACTGTGTCTATGGCAGATGACTAGAAATACCACCAATCCAATGCAGCATTTTTGGTGCTTGTTTGGACACTTCCACACTGCCATTTGTTCCAGACAGTTACAGTTCTGCACATTTATGCCTTTTCTGTGTGCCTGAATGATACCGTAAGGAAGGTGAGAGAGATCCTGCAAGTTCTGGGACTACTTAACATTTATTCCCTCAGTAATTTTAGGCAGTAATTTTGAAATTCAATGCTATGTTGAGCATGCCTTACTTTTAAAAAATTCATTCCATAGAATTTATCAGGAGAGAGTAGTATTTAGCCTGATTAAGTGCTGGATTCATTGATTGTCAGATGCTGAGGGCAAAGAGATGCTCTTTTCTCCTCAAGATACTAGAGTATCTTGCAAAGTAATTAATAGCATACACCTAATGAGTCACAATAGTAAGGCCCAGAGAACTGAATCGTGTAGGAATGTATAACAGAATGGAGGGAAGGAGGATAAATCCTGCTCTTGAAGGTGTTTAGTACAGGTGGAGATGCAAGGACATCAAATAGATCCACACAAACTCATGAACGTGCCTACGTGTATTTGGCAAATATTAGGTCAGCGGCCTATACAGTCCAGTCTCTTGCTGCCTCTATCAAAGGCCGTTGCCTGGTGATTTAAAGGATATCTTAAACTAAGTTGCAAACTGTGCAGCAGCATTGGCTGGGGAAAAGGAGAGGAAGGATTCTTTTCTAACATCTGTGGACAATTAGGTGACACGGTGTAGTAGGTGGTTTCATTATTTGTAGCATCCCCTTGAGACTATAACTGCAGAACAAATCCTGTTAAGGTCACACCATCATCCAGACACTAAAAAAAAAATAATCCAGTTACAGTGTTTACCTTAATAGCCTTATGTAGTAGTGAGTACTGCATATTGAAGGGAAATGCTTGGTACTATCATTCCTAGAGTTACTTTCTCTGCTTGAGAATTTTTCCTAATGCATTTATCACGGGATGTTAGAACTAGAAAAGCCAGCTTCATTTTCCTGTCATTTATAAACCTTTCCCTTACTATAGTCCCCAATATTTCAACAGCAAAGTTCCCAATGTACAGAGGGTAGTTGAACCTCAAGATAGGGTTGATGTCCCATTTGCAGAATTGTATTACTGGCCATACTTAATGCAGAAAGTGTTTCAAGTGTTTGGCCGTGCGCAGGCTGTCTTTCTTCTCTTCACCAACGGCATCAGCAGAGTTAAAAGTAATTGGCTGTGTTTAAGCCCTGGGGTAGATGTTCAGCCCCTGGGGCAATGGTCTCCAGCCAGCCCTTCTCTTTCTCTTCTGAGGAAAACAGTGGTGGAAGAGGTAAAGGAGACCCAAAGGCTAAGTCCAGTCCCTGATCTCCAGCTCCAGCTACACTCCTCTTTCCAAAGCGTTTGACTGTTGTTCTTAATAGTTCCCTCCGTTGTGAGGGACTCACTTTTGGGGGTTACTCTGACTGTGTTCTCCCTTTCTTACTTTTGTTCGTTCCTTCCAGTGAAACCTGTTCCTTCCAGCCTGAAAAGATCCCGTTAATCTTCAAGAGTTGAATCGATTTAAACAAGTCGATGTCCTATCATTTCCTAATCTGTCTGAAAGATGCTTTGTGGATAAAGTCAGTGTGCCAGGATTTCATTGTGTATATTTTGGCTTGTCTGTGGACAAATTTTAACAGATATTTTTAAAACATTTTAAATATCTATCCATCATTTTTCTTTAGAGCAGTTCTGTATACTCATCCTCTACATTTTTATTCTTATGCAGGAACTATTTGCAAAGGGTTTATGATACAGATTTTGACATGCGTTTCTAGTTTATATGTGAAAAGCATTCCTGCTTTTCCTTTGTAGACTCTTTGGAAAATGTAGATTCAGGATAGTATGCCATGAATGCCCACAGAAACTTCAAATTTTTCTGCACAAAAATGCGTTGGCTTTTAGGCTGGCTTTTGGGGGTATCTCTTTTTTTGATTTGTCCTGTTTCATACTAAGATAATGAATTGTTTTTATTAGTGGAGAAATGTGGTGAATGTATGTAGACTTTGCTCTGAGTGTGCATCTCTAGAGAGTAACAAAGTGTAGATTAGCTCTACGAAATACATGTTATGCTACTTCAAAAAGATAATATAATTGTGTGATTAGAACTCTTTCTAGATAGAAATTTTTTCAGTCTTATTTTCCTCAGTTTTATGGAGTCTAATGTAAAGGTTTTAAAAAATAATTATTTTTTTCTACTGGGATTTTCTCAACTCTTTCAGATCTTAAGTGTTTAATACATGCCCAGTTACTAGGTCTAGTTCTACTAAAGCAACGACTTAATTACCTAATGTCATTTTTCGTATTAGTAGCTATATTTCAGGATAGCCGCTCCCTGTCAGGTCATTCTATTTCACAATATTAATCTACTCAGAATATTTTGAAACTGATGAAATTGAAAGTAAAACTAGCAATTGAGCCAAAAATAGCTGAAAATTTTTCAATCATTTTTTGTTGGGTTGTTTTTTTGTTTGTTTTGCATTTTG
>VYZM01007539.1:609664-630072 GCA_013398915.1 Dromas ardeola | reverse complement strand
GGGTTGACCGTACTCCACAGGTATGGAGTATTTTCATTTCAAAATTACTTTTTGTTTGTATAATGCATCATTTAAACTACATTTTCAAAGTATTTTTAAAGTCACTGAGAGGAAAACACTTTGTTTTACCAACACAGACTTTTTAAATTAATCCAAAATAATTTCACCATTTCTCAGAAAATTTCAGTCTTGTGGATTTTCACTTCTGTTCAAAACAAAATTGTGTTTTGAATTATAGAAGTTTGTCCTGAAAAAATAGAAATTCTGAGTGTTGGATCTTTAAAGATGTAATTGAAAGTTCTCAAGTTAAAATGTATTTGTGATTTCTTGTAATCAAAAGATCTTCAACTGTGTATGTTGCAACAAGATACAAATTTTCAATTTAGATACATGTAAGTGAGAGTCTTCTTACCAAGGGAAAAAGGAGGCATTCTGCAAAATATGCTGGCTGATCTGAGTTTGGAATTTTAACTTCAGGGAAATAAATACTGCGTTGCAGAGGTTCAGTAAGACAGGCTTTGTGTTCATCCCTGCCCTTAGGGGGAGAGGGGCTATGTTTTATGACTTTTGTAGATATTTGCAACAGTGAGCGTCAGTTGCCAGAACTGAGTGGCTTGATCCAGTCACATCTGTATGGTCTATAGGGCCTGAGCTCCATAGGATCCAGAATACCTCTTTGCCTGCAGTGTCTTAAGATTTCCTGCCTGGTGAGCTGAGGTTTGCTCCAGTCTTCAGAGGTAATTAAAGGTGATTAAAATATATCCAGATAAGAAGGTTTGGGTTCAAGTGGTTTTTTGAGGGTCATGTTAATATAGCAGTCTAGATGTAACCTGCTTGGTATTAGAAATGTCTCTCCTGTATGAGGTCTGTAGAAAATAACGACATCCCAAAACAGCAAATAAACCACTTTTTTTCTAAAGGAAATCACTGGAGAGCCAAGGTAGCTGATGCATGAAGCAGATTCCATGTAACATATTCAGGCATCGGTGTACCTCGTTAATGATAGAAACTTTTCTGCGAGGTGAGCTAGTAGGAGGAATTCTGAGTTACTCTTATCTGGAAGTCATTATAGATTAATGACATTTTCTTTCTCATGCCTTTGTCCATCTGGTCACTTGCAATATTTCAGAATACGTTTCAGGGGATGCTGCAGTCTGCGGATGTTCATGCAGTAAGAGACATAGTAAATTAGACTTACTGTGCATGTCAGTGAGCTATACAGAAAAGATTTGAACCATAGACCAGAATAGTTTGGAAAGAGTTATTATGATCTGCCAAGTCAATAATTCACATTTTAGAAAAGCCCTCAGTATAAATTTACAGTTTGGATTCATTTTACAACCTATGAGGCCATTAATCAGGGCTTTGTAAGGTCCCCTAATGCAGTTTTATATAATCTGTATTTTTATGTTTTGACATGATGGACTGTAACAGCTTAATTAAAATAATATTAAAAAGTTTACTGAATCCCACACTATCCAAGGACATACAGAGATAGTCACTCCATTGAAAATGTACCGTGTTCTATCTTGTTGTTACACAGTGAATGGGATATGTCCTGAAGCATCTTGACAGAGACCACATTTTTTGCAACATCTGCACAATTTGGTAGAAATTAATGACAGAATGCATTTCCTTTACTTTGGCAAGTTCATATGCAATATTCACCTTTACCAAAACTTGTATTGAGTATTAGCTAATGCGAATTCACATGCAGTCAGGTAAGATGTCCAGCATTTAACAGAAATAAAGTAAGCGCAGTGGTATGGACAAAGCTGTTTGTGAACCATGACATGTTACCATTTATTAGGCTTTATGTTATTGAATAATCTGAATCAAAAGCCAGATGTAAATATACCCAAAGTTGAGATGCACACTGTCCAAACTAAGATCTATATCCCAGTTTTTTCTTTGTATAGCAAAAATACTATGTAAGAATGAAAGACACTTGACTATTAAAGAAGTAAGCCCAGAACTGCATGGTTTGCAGCACTCACAGATGAGTGTTGCTTTGAGGACAGTCCTTAAAAAAAATGAAGGGCTAATGTACAGCTATAGTAGTGGACAACAAGTGATAAAGGCAGCTTTAGAAGTACAATTAAAAACCCACATTGTTAATTTTTCACCATGGTAGTTGTCATAATGCCTGTGTCTGTACCTGAGGCTTCTTAGCCAGACAGATTTGTGGTCCATTCTGTCTAAATGTGGTACTGTAAATTCCAGGAACTATTTGGAAGGATTTTATGTACTGAAAGAAGTGAGGAAAACCCAAGTTGATCCAAGTTGGGGCTTTGGCTCCACCAGTGAAAATATGAATATTGTTGTGGTTGGCATGACTCTCATTTGAATCCTGGCCCAACCCTAGCCACACTTGCTTTCAGAGCTTCTCACATCTCATACTGATGCATATGATTAGTCTATACTCAGGCAGTCCCACTTCAAGACATACCTTTTTCAGGTTTTGTGGTATAAAACCATCCTGCAGCAGACAGGTAGGCAGGAGAGCTGACTCCTTCCCTATCACGCAGTGCTGATTTAGGGTCATGTTTAGATTTGAAGTTTGAATATTTCATCAAGCTTCATTCTATGCTGCACATTAAAAATCACTCTGTAAGTGCTATTTGTTATGGTATTTTCTCCCTTTTATCTTTCTGATATATTTTACCTTGCTTATTTGTTCTCCCTATGCTCTAATCTACTGTGGGAAGATGCTTCTTAAAAAAGCCCTCAACCCCTACCCCTTTTTTTTTCCTTCATTAATCTCTCTATGTTGTGATGAGTGACAAAATGTTACAAGGCATCAAAGATTATTTCTTCCCTGAACTAAGCTACAGTAGTGACAAGCATGGAGGATGAATTATCTTAAAATGAAAGATTCCTTTATTGCTCAAGAGAAGGCTAGTTGCTTCAATCATTTATGAAACCTGTGCACAAACTGCTACTTTCACAGTCATTGTCTGGCATGCTGGGCCACCCATGACAAATAGCAGTGTTACCGCAGAAATTTTCATAGTAGGTGGAAAAGGACTGTTTAAATAGATGGATTTCTAAACAAATTAATTGGTGTAATAGCTGGAATGTCTCCAGTAGTGTCAACAGAGATGCAGTGTCTCTGCAGGAATTGTTACCTATCAAAGGCACCAAGGTCTTTGCTGAGTGATCTGTTTTGAGAACACTGGATCTCATTGTTAACTCATGGCGACATCATTGCGACCAAACTGGAAATCATAAGATTTTAGAAGAGATGAAGCATCCACCTCTGTCACCCACCTGTGAAAGAGAGTGGATGGAGCCACAGAATTGTTGCCTGCCCAAGCTCATCAAGACCATCCACTTGTTCTTATCCACCATCAGATCACTCACTCTGCACCAGAAAAGAGAGAAATCAAATTGTCAGTGTAGTTCAGGCTAGCTAAAAGTGAAGTCCTCTTCAGCATCTCCTAAGTAATCAAGAGTTTGATCTTTAGAAAGTAAGCTTACATGGCTGATGCGGTCCCCATCCTGGTGATAGGTGCAGTGGAAAGAGGCTTGCTTGTATATGTAGAGTCCGGAATGAGATTATTCTGTTATTTAAATAGCATGCCTAGAAAACTGATCACACTAGGTTTAGGATTTGACAAGGAGGAATCATTTTGCCACTTAAAATGAAGTCTTTCAGCCGTGCAGGACTAAAGTGAACTTCATTAAACCTCTGTTTTCATCATCTTGCCCATATTTGTCGGGAGTGATTATAGCCCTTACCTATTGCTACGCCACTTACCGCTGGTTGCAAATTATCAGCAAAGGAGCTGGAGTTATCCAGTGCTTCTCTGTTAGATCCTTTATTAAGAAAAAGCAAAGCTTCCCATAACGGTCAAAACTGCTTGCTCCTTTGATAGTTGCTTCACCTAGATATCAGGAAGAGGTAGTGTGCTTACCATTGTCTTGGTTTGTAACGTTTGTCCAATTGCCTTGTTAATCTGAGTTTTTGAAACCCAAACATAAATGCCTTTTTGCATTTGTATTGAGCAGCTCAGACTTACAATGAGGATTGTTTTAAATGTGCACCTGGAAAAGAAGACAAAATAATCCTATATAACTAGCAGCTTAGGGACAAAGTACTACTATGGCAAAGTTTTGCTTTAGAAAGGCTCTCATAATGACCATTGCATTCATACTCAGTAAGTCCTTATTTTGTGTTTTGGTCATGGAAAAAGCTAATTACACTCAAGGCAAAAAACCCATATTTGCAGTACTCAATGAAGTTCGTATTTATAGTTCTTGCGGACAGCAGCTGCAGGCTATCAGCCTGGACCCTTGATAAATGGTTTTGACATTTCCTACAGATACCCCTCACGAAAAAGGCTTTTTATTTATTTCCAAATGTTGAATTCTGCATTATTGATCAGGTGCCATTCATTAAAGGCTGCTACTTGCTAGAAAGAATTACACAGTCCCTAAGCTACACATAACATAATGAATTATTCCGTTGACAAACAGCAACGTTAAAGGAATGTTAAGATTGCGTGGTTAAGCACTCAAAAGTCAGGAAATGGCAGTTGAGGTTGAAGACAATGGGAATTTTGCCTGAATTAAGACAGCAGAGTTACAGCTGAGGGCATGTACAAAGTCTACGAACAAGCACTGGATATTCGTTTTAGGGCAAGTGGTTAGTTACCTGGTCTGTTCACAAACACTGCTGTTATTTATTACAGCATTTAACAAGGCAGCAAGCAGTGGATGAAATCATTAGTGGTAGGGGTCACTAGGCAGATGGGCACTTTGTTGGCTGTTTCTCATTGCTATAGAGTTGCGTTCATCAAGGAAGAGGGTCAGTAGCAATGTTATGCTGTAACTACAGCTGAGGGTAAAAGAAGTTAGCAGCTCCCTGTGATGCGAGGCAAGTTTCATTTGTCAAAATACTGTTTCCATTTAGTTCTCACCTGGGGGCTTCTGTTTAGTTTTTGTTGTCTTTTTTGTTGGTCTGTTTGGTATCATTTTTCTTCTGTTATTTAGGTAGCTATGTTCAGTACAAAAACCCCAGGAAAGCATTACAGTTCTGTCTTGGTTCTGCGATCAGACAAACCAGGATCAGTGCTAAGCATACTGTACCATCCTCCTTGTCTGCATGCCTGGATTTCTTCCCATGGGAACACAGGAGGCAGTGGAGATGAGCTGCACTGTACCTGGAGTCAGATGCATGCCCAGGAACCATTATCGCAGGTACAACACAGAGATCATTTGCACCAGCAGTGTAGTCTTAGCTAATATGTCTTTGGATTTTTCCAAGTAAGAGCCACCACTTGTACCACCAGAGGCTGCGTTTGCTGATCCCCAGCTTTTAGGAACTAATTTGCTCAGACATATGACTTCCTTGGATGTACTTTCCTTCAGGGGTAAGAGTCAGGTTGTAGTGCTTTCTAGAGGCTACTGAAAATCCCAACACGATGTTCACTACTGCTCAGAAAGCAATTGAATGTTAGGTCTGGGGAAGGCATTAAAAAAAAATAAAAATATATATATATATATTTAAAAAAAATTCTGAGCAACGACAAGCAACCAGAGCCTCAGCAACAGGTTCTGGGGGAGCTGGGAGAGGCAGCTTCATGTACTGTATATACCCAGGGGAGACTTTTCTGGGGCACTCTTCTCCCCACCCCCGAAAGCAGTGATGACATCCCACAAATGACACTATGAACATGCTCAAGCCCAGTAATGTCCCCAGTGGGCTGTAGATTTGATTCAAACTACAAGTTGGCTCATCGGAGCCTGTGGCTCTCTCCTGATAGTGTAAGTTCCCCCCAGCTTGTGTCTTGGGAGGATGCAAGTGACATGTGAGCCTTATAGGTATTGGCAAAGCACGGCTCAGAGGGGACCAGTGGGACATCAGTGCAGCCCACTGCAGTGGGAGGCTCACAGAGCAGACTGTTGGGTCACTGTTGGAGATGGGATATTATGGAGTTATGGTGAACTTTTAGAGGCATGTTGTATGGTCTTGTCTTCTATTCTCTTGTCCCAGGCACAATTAATAATCCTGTTTGTTTCAGAGGCATACAGAATCAAGCCCACCATAGCAATCTGTTCCACGGATTTCTGTTAAAACTCAACAAATGCATTTTTAGTTAGAGACAATATACAGCATTACAAACGGATCTCATTAATTCTAAGTGACTGGCTGTGTGGGCTCTGTAGTTACTGTGCCTCCCTGTATCACTGCCAAAGGTAGTATTAAATAGGATACAACATGAAAGAAAAAGTAAATTTAATAATGGGTTTATGCCCTTGTAAACATTACGGGATAAGAAAGGAAGGAAGTAGAATTCAGGTAGTCTGTTTAGGTAAACCAGGCCTTTCTGGGATCTTAGGTGATCCATTTGTTCTTACGCCTTATTTTTGCAGTTGAAAAATGAGCATAATTGTAAATATATGTCTTAATCCTGTCAGAAGCCTTTGCAAAGCTCTGTAGGATCTTCAGGTGAAAGGTTCACTAACAATATAAATCATATCATTGCTTGGATGCAGATTTTATCATTTCCTCCTTTTTCAAGTTTCCTTTTGTTGGTGGTTTTTCCTAACTCCGGTCAAATTCTCATCTTGTATACTTGCAGGTAAATAAGGAATTATTGCTGAATTCAATGAGGTAATAACGTATTATATTTCTCACTAAAGCATCTAGCTCCAGTCCTTGAAGTCTCTGCTTATTGTTTCATGCAATGTATGGCGCTGGAGGCTGGTTATATTCCCCTTCTGCAGACTGGATTTCTCCTCTGAAAACCCAGGGACATACTAGATATCTCACTGTATTGCCTAATATGATAATTGCACCTCCTTCCATTTATGTCGACTCTCTTTAGCAATGTGGTCCCTTGCTTTCTTTGGAATTCTTTTCCTCCCGATGAATTCTCAAATCTTTTTTCCTAGTCGGTACCATGAACTGTCGCTTTTATTTGCTGACTGTCATTACCAACTGCCACTCCAAAGCTTTACACGTCTTTTTGCATACTTATCTGCATTAAACTGCAATTTGTCACTTCTTCTGGTTTGGCTTAAATAATGTAAATCCTTCTTATCTGATTGCATTGCTGCTCATTATTTATGGTGCTATGCCATACACTGTTATGTGCAGACTGGGGAATCTTCTTTTGTATGCAGTCATGGAGATCATCTTTATAAATAATGGAAAAGCTTACAATTGTGATTATACATCTTCTGTGCAATACCTGTATATCCTTTGTTTCTCTGGCACTGAAAAGAAATCTCAAAGACATTCATAAAGGAAACTTTGTCTTTTATCCGCATTCTTTCCATAGAAATTCTTGTTTCTTTAGACAAAAAAAACAGAGAGTCTTGTTCATCTGGGAGTTCCTGTTCTCCTGAGAATGTATAATGTGAAGCCCTCCGTGCCACCCTTTCTCTAATTAGGGATAAGATGACCTGCTTGCTTAAACTTACCAAGCCACATCTTGTACACCTTTTTCACAGCTTCACAAAAAGGGAAACCAGGGCTCTTAGAAGTAATATAGGAGACATCAATGAGCATGCTTGAGATACTGGTGCTCTTGATATTGCTGCTGCTTTCTATCACCTCCAGTCATTGTTGCAGCCAAGGCAGTACAGTCATGTTTTGCTGGAAGGGCAGGTTTCTAGGAGGAAACTTTGAATGAGTGAAGCAAAGTTCCCTTCAGTCTTTCTGCACTACAGCAGAACATGGCCTATGAGAAAGAGCCACGTGACTTGCCACTGCCAGATCCCTCCCCCACAAAGGCTGATGGCAGCCTTATTGTGTAGCAAGAACGATGGCAGCCTTGTCTTCTATCATGAGAGCAGAGAAGTTCTTTAGGGAGGCTTGCCTCAGTGGTGCCGCAAATGTGTTTGCTGGGTTTCGTGAATCTGTCTGTAGGATCCATAGATACCAAGCCAGGCTGGAATACGAACAGAGCAACGTAAGGCACATCACATGCTTAGGAGGCCACTACTGCACCACTTGCGTTTCTTGTGTTCAACTTAAAGAATGGAAAACATAGCCAAGCTGGGCAGCGTTCTGTGTCTGGGACCATGTCATGGTTTAACTCCGGCAGCCAGCTTAGCCCCAAACAGCTGCTTGCTCACTCCCTCCCAGGGGCACATGCGAGAGAATCAGAAGGGTAAAAGTGAAAACTTATGGGTTGAGATAAAGACAGTTTAATAGAAAAAGCCACGCACACAAGCACAGTAAAACAAAGATTCATTCACTGCTTTCTATCGGCAGGCAGGTGTTCAGCCATCCCCAGGAAAACAGGGCTCCATCACGTGGAACGGTTACTTGGGAAGACAAGCACCACAACTTTGAATGTCCCCCCTTCCTCCTCCTTTCCTCAGCTTTTATTGCTGAGCATGACGTCATATGGTATGGGCTATCCCTTTGGTTAGTTTGGGTCAGCCAATCCTCTAACTCTAAAAGGTCACTGAAGTGAAGGAAAACAGGGAGCTCTTGAAATTCATGTCAGCTAACTGTACTTGCTACTCACTGCAGAAAAATAAATTCTTATAGGAGTGAGAGAAGCAGAGAAAATTTTTGCAGTAGTGTGTTAGAGGCTTAAGTAAGGCATCTGCTGACTTTACCAGTAGCCGCATGCTTACGTATCTGCAGATCCACTGCAGGGAAGACAAGGCTTGCCAGCTGATCCCGTGTTGTTCGTGCTGGGATTGTTGAGGGCTGTTTTGGTTTGTTCAGTTCTTATGAAAATGCCACTAACAGTGATGTTTAAAGATATTCTCAAGGAAAAAAAAAAAAGCAAGCTGAAATTTCATCCCCACACATGAGCTGAGTTTAGGCTGTTGTTGACCCCACCACAGATTGCAGGTACACTTCTGTGGATGCATGTGCAGGTATGCGAAGAGTGTCAGAAGCTGGGGGAAATTCTCCTCCTGCTTGAGGCAACACGCAGACTGCCCTGGCTATGCCGGTCTGAAACGCAGACTTCCCTCAAAGAGATCAGAAGGAAGCAAAAGGAAAACCAGGAGCACACAGTCTGTTTGTTGCACGCGGGGAAACTTAGTGAGAGATTGTTTCCATGACAGGATCATCCTCATGTCTTTTTTATTATTTTTTTTTTTAAGAAGAAAGTTGCAGTGCTCTGTGTTAATCTAGTAAATGCTGAAGTAGCAATGTGACAGCTGAGTGACTGGGCTGATGTACATGCTGATTTCAGAGTGTCGGTGCTCAGCGCTGTCTTTTCACCATAGCAAATTACAGTGACAAAGCTCAAAGCTACTGCTGACTCAAACAAGACAAGAGGTCACTGAGCCATGGCCTGTGACCTGAGCATATTTCACAGCAGATTTTACTGAATTTACCAATACAGTTACATAATCCAATTGAAAAAGGGTACAGTCTTGATAAGGGCAAGTTCTTCAAATAGTATGATTGGTGTTTGGGTACAGTACACTTACAGTACTTCCCATTACTGCTACAAGTGCAAATTAGTTTAACTGGTGTACAGGATGGGTTTGATGAGCTGGTAAAGTTTTAGCAATTACACAAGAAAGAAACAGAGGGATAGTTGTAAAAAAGAGGGGACCTGCAAGCCCTAATAGTATTTTTTTCAATTGTTTTCACTGCTTTTCCAGAGCAGCAGTAGGAGTAACAGCCATTTCCACAAAGAATATGAGCGATCAGGCCTGAGCGTTTTCTCATTTGTGCTAAAGTGAAGCACTGAAGCCTGCAAGAGTTACCTTTGTGAAAATAGAAAGAGAGGAGAAAAAGGCCTGCTTACACATGCTTCCTGACCAGTTTACACTGGCATAATTTATCTGAGGTTTGGTTTTGTTTTGTTTTCAAATGCGACCAGGAGACCTACATTAAAACAACGTCCATTCATACAATTCTGTATTTGTCTCATTTTGGCTCAGTCTATCTTGATCTCCTAGAATTCATTTTAGCATGATCAGTTGATTGTCTCATAATCTGTAAGAAAGATCCTTTAAAATGCTTAACAGGCTGTTTCTATATTGTCTGTGCACTATAGAAAGGCTAGCTTTACATCGCCCATGCAAAAGCATCCATGTGCATAAGTGTTTGGGATGTCATAGTTTGCTTGTGCTGTAGTATTTTGTGGCTGGCTACAGCAAAAATGCATGCCTGCCGCCATTATTTACAACTGTAACAGTGAGAAATTACAAACCCCACTCTTCATTAACCTCCAATAAGGCTGTTCTTGCAGCCAGTGATTGCCATTACATTGATGGAGTGCTAATACAGCTCAATAGCCCCGGCTGGCCTGTCTCGCCCCTGCCTGCACCGCAGCTCCTGCCTCCCACCGCTACCCCAGCACACGTCCAGCAGAAGCTGTTCAAATGATTGATGAGAAAAGCAGCTCATAAAGGCAAGCACAGTGCCCAAAGCAACAGCTGTCTAGCCCTATCCATGCAGTAATTAGATAAATGAACCCCAAACGAAATCTTACAGGCAAGAGTAGAAGGAAGTGATAATATCCCCAGTGTCAATCTCCAATCGCTTGTGTTGCCTCATTCCAGCCTCTGTTTGCAGTTAGTTGTGTTATACAGATTTGACACAGCCTACCTCTTCCACCTTCCATGCTCTTTTCACTGCTGGTCCTCCACACAGACCCCTGGGGGCACAGGAGACATGGGAGCGTCAGTGGCTGGGGCTGGACTCTTGTTTTCTTTTTTTCCTATGGCACCAGTTGTTCTACTCTGCAGAGCCTGCTGAACCTTTGTCCTTCTCCACAGAGTAAGAACATAATAAAAGGTCCATAGTAGGTCACAAGTTGAGTTTAGCTGGGGAAAAATCCTGCAATTAGCAAATTCCCTTTTCAAGAAATTGTTGATGTGTATATAGGGATGCATTAGATAAAAAAGGAGAAGGCAAAGGAACATGGTTCAGGCAGCTGAAATTGTAGTAGAGCTGATTAAAAGGTCTGTGTTTATTTTTACAGTACAGAAGCATAATGATATCACAGCAATTCCCCTATATCTTCCCTTCATGCTACTGAATGGTACCTGTGAAGAAACTCTTCAGTGCCAATAATTATGATTTAGAGACAAATTTATGAAAAATGTATATATATTTTTTATACATTCAGAAAATGTATATCCATTTCTTTAAAAAGTTGTATATGTAATTTAAACACACACACATATATACGCATAAAATAAATACATAGACAGAAATACAAGGAAACTCTGTTGCGGAAACCTAAACAGTGTAGCTCTGGTTCTGCTTTCATTTGCAGCATTGCGCATCGGGATTAATATCGTGGAATTCAATGACTGTAGAATGCATTCAAGAACAGAACAAGTCTTTGTAGGCAGGAACTGAAATCCAGAGAAGTAAATGGGGTCCTGTTGGATTGAACAGTTGTCAAATGAAATTCTGTGAACTCACAGGAGAAAATATATTTAAAAATGCTTCCAACATGAGCAGAATTAAGAGGTGAAGTTATAGCCTAGAAAAGGCACCATAATGATGCAGAGCAAGTGGCCTGTTCTTTTATTCTCTCTCTCTCCACTCATGAGCTAGGGTAATTCTTGCTGAGTTCAGATAGATTTACATGAGTGTAAAATCAGATCAAAATTAGGCCCAGGTTGTTTGTTTTACCAACAGTGCGTGTCTCAAGAGACTGCTTTCATTTTTCCCCATGGAAACAGTCAGAGGTGCGTCTAAGGCTGGGTGCTGCCAAGACCTGATCCCTGGGATTGAAGTAAGAATTTCTGGCACACTGAGTGGTCCCATTAATCGCAAGTGGTATCTCTTAAACCCTTCAATTACAAGAGATTAGTGGGAAACTGTAGCATTGGACTAAAGGAGTAATGACACATAGGAAGTGAAGCAGAAAACCTGCTTTCTTCTTTTTAAGAAGTTCAATTTACAGTTTATTTAAATATAAATGGCAAGTATAAAGTATTAGAGTTCTTAAACTTCACTGTTCAGTTAGTTTCAAATTAACCATACTGTATTTCTGCCTTCCCCAAAGCAGCACTGTGATCTTCAGCCTGTCTGTTCCTTAAATTGAACTGAAGTCTTTCAAGTCTATTAAGTTCCTGTGCTATCCCCATAGCTGGCTGAGTTACGTTTACCCGTCCTCACGCTGCCTCCCCTGTGGCGTGGATTGCAGGGGCCAGCACGGACTTGAGCCACCCCCAGCTATAAATTGCATGGAGGACTGTGAAATGGCAGAGCAGGAGGATGCAGTCTCCCATTGTTTCTACTGCGGTAGCTTAGTTGATTTATTCTTGTCATAAACGCTGTTGGGAAATGCTTTGCACAAATCCTGGGGTTTCGGTTACATGCATAATAGTGTTTAATAATGGAGTGCCTACCTAATGGCAACTACTAGTCCTTTGAGCCTGGTAGTGACTGAATGTTTCCATATGCTTGCAGTGACCTATGCTTTGACTCAGCCCATTGTACAGGTGGGGAGTATAAAACAGAGACTATATCACTGTAGTTCACAATCGTACTGCATCTGAAGCGCAGCCGTTAGGAGGGGTCCTAGCTCCCCAATCTCAGCCTGATTGCCAGACCACAAGCCTGCTTCTCTCCTCAGAAGATACCTCTAGCTCAGATATTTTAAAATGTGTTTTGGGCTGCCTATCTTATTGGGCCACAGTTATGTATGCAGTTCTGAATTCCAGTATGTGTTTCTTAGGGGTGAAGTTTCCCTGTATCTTGCCTGCTTGTTGGGTTTTTGCTATAGTCGTAGCTCCCATGGCATATAACGGACGTGTATTTTGCACAGACAGGATCTAATTGTCTTCTCAATTAATGTAATGTAAATCAGGAGCAATTTGAAAGAGTTACACTGGTGTGAAACTGACCAGGAAGAGTGCTCTAGGGTTTCCAAATTACCAGATGAGTTCAAATAATTTATTTCTACTACTTGCGTTCAGTGTCCATCACACTCATGCCCCCATCTTTATTTTGGCTAGCATGTGATTTTTGCTGAAGGCTGTCACACAGACTTGTGTGTGCTGCTGAATTTGGGCCAGGGACTGTGCTGCCCAGGAAAAGCATTTTTATTTTTCCTACAGCAAAGAGTAACTTTAGACAGCCTACAATGTAGGCGCCTGTATCTCAGGTAATCATTTAAGATGGCTGTGGTGGTACAGAGAAAGCAAGAAGCAGTTTTGGAGTCCAACTTGTCTTATCTGGAAGGCAGTTATATAAAACAGACCACGCGAATTAAGTGCTAGAAGTCCCTGTTTCTATTGTCTGCAACGGGGCCAGACAACTGGCTTGGATGGAGATAGCTCCTGCAGGCAGGTCTAAATGGAGGTGAGGGGAATTACCCATGATAAGCTGTGCCAAGGCGCACAGACATCTTCATGCCAGCTGCAAAAAAACTAGCTTGAGAGGAAGAAGTGTTCCAGCTATCAGGATATACCCACATGTAATCAATATGATATTCCTCTGCCCTAACACACATGAACATGATCTTTTCCAGCCTAAATGATATGATTCTACATAGACGTGGCGCTTAGGGACATGGTTTAGTGGTGGACCTGGTAGTGTTAACGGTTGGACTTGATGATCTTATGGGTCTTTCCCAACCTAAGTGATTCTATGAACTATTAAGTCTCAAAACAAAAATCCCCAATGCACAGGAAATACAAAAGTTCATGGCAATAGCAGTATTTGTATTGAGAAATGTCTATATTTGCCAGGGTTGAGGAGCCAAATGGTCAGAAAATGTATGCTGTTAGACAACTCCTGGGACTTCTGAGTTGAGTTCTTTTTTAATAGTGGTTCATTCCATTTATCTGATGCAAGTAAATTTTTAGGATTTCGGTTAAACTGCTGGTCCTTTACTCCAGGGAAAGAGAAAGCTGATGCCTCAGCTTCTGTCACTATAGCTGTTGGAAGTTAGGAGGATTTGCAGTATTACTTCAGTAAGAAGTGACAGGTATTAATCTGATTTTGTGTGAACAGGTTTAAATCAGGACCCAAACCAGTGATATTATACTCTAACAAAACTGGTGTAGCTGAAGTTAAAACTGAATGCCCATACAGTTTGAGGCCAGAAAGAACTCTTAGGCTGCCTGTATATGAAGGGTTGTTAAATTTCACACACTATCTGTTCTCTAAAACCCAAAGAAACTTAGCCCCAGGGTATTCAGTTAACTCTCCTTTGCACTCAAGGATCAAGGATCTGGAGAACATGGATTTATAGCAGCCAAAAATACACATAAACTTATAGGGAAATGGTTTTCTACAGAGACCAAGTATTTTATTTAAAGTAGTTGAAGAATAGCATTTATTTTGGTTTCCAGCAGATCGGTCTAATGTTTTTGATATTGGCATCTGTTTAAAAATGTGGGACACAGTAGAAAAAGCCAAAGGCATCCAAAGTTGAAAATAGGAAAACAGATCAAGACTGTTACTGCACTTTGTTTTCTTGCTGCTCTAGGATTCACAGTGATGAACTCCCTCCCTTCCCTGCTAACTTGACTAGTGCCTCCCTTCTGAGCTGCCAGGGGACCTAGGGCTGAAATAAACATTCAAACCTTGCGTGGTTCATGTGGACTGACCGTGGGTGTTGGCTGCCTTTGTCCTCAGTAGAAATGAGCTCTGTTTAGGGTTGGGATTAGAAGAATGCATTTGGCAAAATATTGTAAGCGGCTTTTTTCAGTTAGAGGTTAGGTTTCATAAACAGCTCAGATGAGCAGTTGAGAAGAGAACCCATTTACACCCAGGCAGTACTTTTTCCCTCAACTAACTGTGTAAAACTGAAATCACGTGCACAGATTTGTGACCATTTAACCATCTAATGACTCACAGATATATAGAGAAGACATCACAAAAATACTGAATAATCCCAATTAATCTCAGATCTCATTCCTTTATCTTTAAAGAACTTGTGTCAAAAATGAATTTGCCCAGATTTTATTTCTCAAAACAGCTGATTTATTTCCATGTGGGATGAGCTTAGGCCAGCATGAAATGAGATCTACATACAAAGAGCACCAGTCTCAGTGAGGCCAACAGGAACTGCAGTCTTGTCTAACTTTTAGAGCTGCAACCTCCTCCCAGGGTGCATCTGCCATTCCAACAGCAGATGTGCTCCCACCCTGTGCCAAGGGGTGACCCTTTGTGGTCACTTGCATGCCAACCGTGGTAGGTTTGATATAAGTGACATACAGTTCAGGGGCATTAAGATCAAAGTTCTGTCTGGTTAGTGTGAAAGTCAGTCTGCTCTAGGACAATGCGTGTGCAGGTGTGGCTAGAGGCAAGAGCTGGCAGAGATGTTTGCCCTGTAAAGGTCGGGAACTCACGTGTGTGCAGGTGGTGAGTTTATGGGGAGAACCAAAGCCAGACCGATTGTCATGAGTTTTACTTACATCTAAATTTCTTACTGACTGGACTAAGCATGCAGTATAACCTCATTAAATCCATGAAGATGTATTTTTGTTTTAGGAATAATGTCTTATTATGTAGCCATTTAATGAGTCGTGAGCTAACATGATTTAACAAATCTTTTATTGCTTATTACATTCCACTCCCTTGACAATAATTTCAAAATCTGACCATTAAAACAGGTCTCTTTTCACAACTCTTTGATGATCACACTTAGAACTGAGCAGTTCATCTTTTTGCATTTGGATTAGAATCGGAAAGGTGTAAATTACAGATCTGGCTTTTATGTGCTTTTATTGATCAGACTGCTTCGTAGAAACTGCAGCAGTTCTGATAGTTTAGCAGTCTAGATTACCTTTCAGCTTTCTTAATTAGGCCACTGGGGTACAGTTAATTTTCAATTTATATAGAGAGTAAGACAAGGTGATGTAATACCTCTTCATTGTACTTGAGTAACATCAACACTAAACCACCATAATGTACCTTGTAATTTTAAATACACAAGTTGCTTGTTGAAGTAGATGGAGATGAGTTCTGTCTTTATTCACTGAGTATTTTAGGCCAGATTCTGCCTGTAATAATTCCTGCGTCTTCACTGACTTCCACTGATACACTAGCTACAGCAAGCAAGTATGATTTGGTCGAGAGTAATTGGAAAGTTCATTCAACAGACCAGTCTAGAGCATCCAACAGACTAATCAACACTCATCTTTTTGTGTGTTTGCTGACAGGTCAAAGTCATGGTGCGCATTTCTTCCACCCTTGCCAGAGACACATCTGAATCCAGCTCTTTCTTAAAAGTTGACCCCCGTAAGAAGCAAATCACGCTGTACGACCCATTGGCCTGTGGAGGTCAGAATGCTTTCCAGAAAAGGGGCAACCAGGTTCCACCCAAGATGTTTGCTTTCGATGCAGTTTTCCCCCAAGATGCATCGCAGGTAGGCAACGTATGATCAGAATAGTTATCTAAACAATAGCACGGACCCAAATTCGTTTCTGATGCAACAGTAGTACTTTCAGTGGAGTTACATCAGGGATGAATTTGGTCCTCCAATGTCATCAATAGCGAAATCAGTTTATTAAATTGTATCTTGATAAGTGTGTGTTTTCTTTATTCTTTACTGTAAATAATTGCTCCTAAAATTATACATGCAATAAATGTGCTAAATGGTGCCTCATAGGCAAATCCTCAATATCAACAAGTTATTGTATATTATAAAATTTTATTGTTTGGTGTATACAACAATCTGATCAGAACTGCAGTTGTCTAATGCAGTCGTCTATTGATTAAGTAGTCAAGGATTATTTATACAGTGTTCTATTAGTCCACAAATCTTTATTCATATGTGTATATTCAGATTTCTTATTTTTATTAGACTTTGTTTTGATGAACTATGTTACCCAAATATCATGAGGAGGACAGTAGAAGAATTAAGTAGCATTGCAAAATATAATTAGAAAACAGTACTATAAGGCTGTTTCTGTACTTATAAACTAAACTAAACAGAGCTAGGACGCAGGGCCAGCTAAAGCGCTGTCGTATGACCATATCATTAGGTCGGTCCCTGACCTAGTTCTGGTCCAGGCAGCTAGCACCTCCTAGACTAATGCCTGGATGCAGTTCAAGGGCTGGCTTGTGAACAGTCCCTTTCTTGGCCCATTTTATTTACTATTATAGTGATAGTCTAGAAATACCCACGAACTAGGTGAATTTACATGATTTATTATCAAATGTGAAGTGCTTCACATAAAAGCCTGAACTGCAAATTCTGATTTAGTTTCACCCACTATTGATAGGCAGTTGCCGCAGAAGCACTGTAGACCTTTCAGCCTGCTTGAACCTTAAATCTAAGAATGCCCATGGTAAATTTGTGTGTACTTCTTAAGATACTGCTACAGTCTTCAGGATGGAGCCTACTGCTGCAAAAAGCTAAGATGACTCATAAAAATGTAGAGAAAAACCAAGAAATGTCACTTAGCTAATACCAAAGAGGCTGTTTGTTCTCCTTACATTCTTTACCCACCTGCTAGTGGAATTGAACTCAGCCCATAATTGGGCAAATAATAGAGCCTGTAAAAATTCCTCAGTATTTGATTGTTTTTTAATTAAAAATGTACTTTTAAAGTCCCCTAAATAGGCAGTTGTAACAAACCAACCACATCCCCTTAGAGTATGTGTATTTTGTTTAACCCTACAAAGGATGTTGATGCTTCAGCAAATGAAACTTACTTGGCACAGAGCAGAAGTCCTGCTTCATGTGCTTACACAAGTAGGTCACATGAATGAGACAAGCAGGATTAGACTTTTTGGTACTTCAACATGCTGTCTGGACCACTGATGACATTATGACCATTTTCCAGTGAAAATACTCTATTGATTTTCCTTATTATTGTTAATAGTTTTCTTTTCTTTCTTTCTTTTTTTTTTTTTTTTTAAATACTTGTGACAGGCTGAAGTGTGTGCTGGGACTGTGGCTGAGGTGATCCAGTCTGTTGTCAATGGGGCAGATGGCTGCGTGTTCTGCTTTGGCCATGCCAAGCTTGGTTGGTATTGTTAAATTTCCCTAGTCAAGCAACAAAGTGAATATTTTTAGCCCAAGATTGCTAGTACATTAGATTAGGGAAAACAAAATTTCATTTGTCTGTGCATAGTAATTGTATTTGAAAGTGGTCCCCTGTGCATGACCTTGTACAACACCTTCACCTCTCGCTTACATATCTATTCACTTCACATATTGTCTAAATGTTGGACAGCATGCTCTTTGATGCAGAAGTTATCTTTGAGTCGTTGCTTCATTCCGTCCCCTGAGTACTATAGCAGTGTTTAGCACTGTCTTCAATTGTTATTGAATGATCCAAGAGTGACCTACAATTTTACAAATGTGCCTGGTATTGGAGACTGTTTGCCAAAATACTGCTTTTATCAAGCTGTATAAGGCTCTGAGTATCCACTCAAGTACTTGATGTTTGTGATGGCACTATTCAAGTGCTGTGACTGGGCACTCAAATAGTTTGATTTGTATTCTATTCCCCGATTAGACAATTCACTCATTATTCACTTCCTATTCTAATCTAGTGCAACCTGGTCTAGTGGAAGGTGTCTCTGCCCGTGGCAGGAGGGTTGGAACTAGATGATCTTTAAGGTCCTTTCCAACTCTAACCATTCTATGATTCTGTGTTTCTGTCTCCAACAAATCCGGTTGTAATGGTTAACTGAATATTACCAATGGATCAAAACTCGCTCTTTGCAAATGCATCAACAGCATTTCAGTTATTCATGGAAAGACAATAAAAAGGAGAATCATCATCATTAACACATTATTCTTTTGAAATAACTAAATTTCAAGATTAATCATATATTTTGTTCATGCTTATCTGAAAGTATTTTGAAAATACTGTCTCCTTATTGAAGAGGGTTTTATTGTATGTGTGCAATGATCTCCATTCTCTGCTGTCTCAAAGAAACACAGATGTACACACACAACTTAAAAGGATAATTCAGTTTTTCAAGCAGTAAAGAAGAGCAAGCTGTATCAGGCCATGATTATCCCAAATTATTGGCAACAAAAACTGTAGAGCACTGAATGCTGCAATGCCACCAGCTCCGGTACAATGAATGGAGCAGGGCCACTGGTCCACCTAACACAAGGCGGACCCACTCTTCATCAGACAGAGTAACGCTAGGATGAGCACCTGGATATTTAACACCCTGTGACGTGCCAAATACTAGATGGCAAATGAGATGGAAAAGAAAGCCACCAAATAATGGTGTCTCACAAGTGCTACATGTCCTTCAGAGAAGTGGCCTAGCTAGGGCTTTGCTGGAGCATGAGTTGAGTCTCTGCAGTTGCTTTGTTAACTGCATCACCACCATTCCACCCACCATGGATAGACCCAGGCCTTACCACAGACATGTGCATAGCAATATTTTCTTTGCTGATCTTTTTCCACATAGATTCAACATAAGAAATGAAACAAGGTAAAGAAGCCACAAGTACTTGCCTGAAAGGATGTATACCTTTATCATTTTGTTTATAGATTTAGGAGCTTTAGAAAACTTGTGTACTATATGTAGTGACACCTAAAGCAGTACAAGATATACTCTGTGTCTGTTCTTAATAAGTAAAATTTTACAGCAGAAACAAGCCAGAGCTATAATTGCAGAGTCAAATAATAGCAAACCAGGGGAAGGTTTGACCCAGATAAAATATATTTATTGTTGTGGTCCCACTTAGGCACCAAATGACCACATATACCTGGTTTTGTTTTTTTTCTGTGTGAAGTTACATCTTTATGATCCTGGGACCAGGTTTATGTCAATCCCAGCCCCAGCATATGGAGCATAATGTAGTGCTTTGAAGTAAAATAGTATTCAAAGAATACCACACTCAGTATCTAAAGCAGAGGTTTTTAGAGACCATGGCACTCCTACTCTGCTCAATTTCCCCCACTATTCAGCCACATCAGAGGCTTCAGTGTTGTGTGGTAGGGACCTGCAGCACCCTGCCTGGGCAATGAGGGATGTCAGGGGAATGTTTAAGGTAATGATTTTTGAAAGCAGCTCAAGATTTCATCTGCTGGTTTTAAATGCTCTCCATTTTCCATGTACTATTTGTCTGCCTGCCTATCTTTCTCCTGTGCTCACTGTCCTTGTTGTTTTCATGAGGCTGTGCAGGATAATCTCTCTTGGCAGAAGGCTGTGAAGGTCCTGGGAGTGATGTTGTTATCTTTTCTCCACCCCCCCATTCCTGACAGGGAAGTCATACACCATGATCGGGAAGGATGATTCCATGCAAAATCTTGGCATAATCCCTTGTGCCATCTCCTGGCTCTTCAAGTTGATTAATGAACGCAAAGAGAAGACAGGAGCCCGCTTCTCTGTCCGAATTTCTGCAGTGGAGGTGTGGGGGAAAGAAGAAAATCTGAGAGACCTGTTGTCGGAAGTGGCTACAGGCAGCCTGCAAGATGGCCAGTCCCCAGGTGTCTACCTTTGTGAGGACCCCATTTGTGGCATGCAGGTGAATCCAAGGTTCATTTTACACTGAAACAAGCAATGTGACTTTTTTTTTTTTTT
>VYZM01007539.1:542494-609638 GCA_013398915.1 Dromas ardeola | reverse complement strand
TTTTTTTTTTTTTTTTAGCTATTGAGATGGTTCAAATTCAAGAACTACCCAGAGCATAAAGTTTATAGACTTGAAAGTGTTTACTTTAAAACATGCAAGAACTTTATGACCTGCAGCTGCAGGGCCATCTGCTCTCCTGGCCTAAATATTTGTACCTCTGGTATAACTGATGTTGAGCAGGGGCTTGTGTTTGCAATAAAACATGAAAACATTCATTGCAAACAAAAATTCACCTCATTCTTTAAAAAAAAAAATAAAAAGAAAGTGTGATCTC
The DNA here is from genome assembly GCA_013398915.1 of Dromas ardeola. NCBI lineage: Eukaryota > Metazoa > Chordata > Aves > Charadriiformes > Dromadidae > Dromas > Dromas ardeola. Next base: position 609,364 of record VYZM01007539.1, on the reverse strand, counting down.
TCTTTCGTAAAACAACAAACTAAAATATTTACAGTACTGCACAAATAGCTGGAGGCCATTAATATGGCTGTTTATCTCTTTATAAACTACATTATTTATAGCACTTGCATTAGCAACGTTGTAGGAAGCATTAATCGCTACTTATTAATTGCTGCCAAGAAATAAATTCCTGAGCTGGGCAAGCCAAGAATAACTCGAACTCTTCTCAGGTTTGGGGGTTTAGCAGGAATGAGTAACTGGCTCTTGTATTTCCTGGGTAACCACTAGAAAGTCTCAGCAGCCCTTTTTTCACCCCCAGCTTGGTTTGAGGCGAAAAAAGGCCTATTCTTTCATTTTGCGCTCTGTGAGGGAGTATATCTGATTTTTTGTGTGAGTAGATGAAGAAGGAGCAAACCAGCATGATGGAGCTTGAATACATTCCTTCAACCTTAAAGGCAAAGGCTGCTTCCATCCAGAACCTGCAGAGCACTGCGTATTCAAGGATGGGGAACGGAGGGAGGAGGGAACAGACCTACAGGGTCATGTACCCTGTTTCCAGCTCCAAGCTTCTAGAAATCATGATTCATATCTGCAAAAGTCATGAATCACGAGATTTTAAACAGCAAGTAATGAATTTTGTGTTTTATCTCTTTGTGGCTTAAGCCTTTTGGACATACTTGGATCATATTTTCTAATCTTTACCATTCTACTTAAGGACTACAGAGTTGCATTTTGGTTATAAACAAAAATTTGAGTTTACTTTCTCACTTGACTCCTGGCTTTCGTGCTTTATGAAATATTTGCAGCATCATGAGATCTCACCCCCTGGTATCCAGTAATGGGTGCAGTCCAGTGAGTGTAAGATGGGAGACTTGAGTCTTCACAGTTCCCATTGGGGTGATAGATGGGCCAGTTAAAATCTGAATTAGCATACGTATGCATGTTATAAATGTTATATAACTGTGTAACAACTAGTTCCTCCATACAGCTTAATTCTTTACTATGGTATTTAAGCACAATAGCAATAATAATAAATATTCCATTATTGTTGCTTATTTTCATATAGATATAGACAGAACAACCTTTTACAAAATGAATTATTTTAGATCAGTAGAGAAAAGGTAGCTCCATGAGATGTCTGTGTACCTCTGCAGTGTAAAATACTGAATGAAATTGTCAGAAAAAAAAGCCTTTTTGCCTGTGTTTACAAGATATAGTGACATTCTGGAGTCACATGTCCTACACCTGAATTCTCCAAATCCTCAGATGAAGGGAGGATATTATATTATAGCCATACAGATACGCAAAATCAGCAGTGTGTATAGCAAATGAATAATCACCATATGTCATACTGTCTGTCATTGGGCCTTTCCAAGTATGCACATTTTCTTGTTGCTTACATTAGTGAGATCAGCCCGCAGACTGGCCTGCCTTCTGCTTGCCTTGTTAACTCCTTCCTGCCCTCCTCCCTCTTTGGAGAGAGAGCTTAGCCTTCAGCTGTGTCACCCCATCCCACGCAGAGCCTCAGCTTTATCCCTCCTCAGGCTGATGAATGGTCATGAAGAGAAGACAGGAGCACTGTCGTCTTTAGGAAAACTTAACTTTTAGCTGTGTTACATAGCAGGGGAGCAAACTCTGTGAATGGGAGTTCCTCACTGTTTTTACACTGGACAAAACAAGTCTATCCTATCGGCTGTGGGCCAGCTCTGCGTACTGCCAAAACTGATGCCATCAGATTACACTGTCACATGCCCGTTCCACAGACAAACTAATCTTAGGTGACATGAAACATGCATGCATTCCTAACATTATGGGGGGTTAATAATATCTGCCCTCCTATGCTGTATATCACTTTGGAGAGGTAAGAGCAGGATGGTGACTGGGACTGAGGTCCATTCACACCATGTGAATGTCTGTGTATTACCTGCCTTCTTCCATTTAATGGATTGCCCTGGCTCGTGAGCAGGTGCATAAGCTTGTGGTATGAAGGGGCAAGAAAAAGGCTTCTCTTCTGTGTTGCTCCCCAGATGCTATGGGCCTGAACACAAGCTTCAATCCTGTTAATTCCCAGATTCATCTGTGGACTGCTCCATTCTAAAACTTTCTGAAGGGGAACACGTAGTCCTGCCCCTACCAGTCTCCACCAACTGCTGAGTTTGGGATTGATGTGTCTTCCACGATTAGTTTTTTTCCCTTCTAACCATCAGAAGGACACAGTGATTGCCAGAGACAGCAATGCAGGGGAAAAAAAAGGCAGTAAAAATGATTAAAATAATGAATAATTAATAAGCATAAATAGCTTAAAATTCTGGGAAAATTAGTGGCTAGAAAATGAAGGAACAAATTTATGCATCTGACCAGCCCATAGGACAGTTTTCAGTTGCTGAGGTTTGTTTTTAACAACTGCCACCAGAGGTTCCCCGAGTCAGAACCCTCAAAAGCCTGGATTCAATCATGGGGCTCCTGGGGGACACAATATTGTCACTGCCAGTATCAGGAGGGTCTCAGTCCATTGGGCACCTCCTCCTTTTCGGTCCTGTCAGAACATATCTACAATGTGTGTTGACTAAGGGAAGTTGTCTGGTAGTTTTGACTTGTGTGGGAGTTTCTAGGTCATTTCTCCCTTGTGTTAACCTGCAGCTCCAGAACCAGAGCGAGCTCCGTGCCCCTACGGCAGAGAAGGCTGCCTTCTTCCTTGACGCCGCCATCGCCTCACGTCGCAGCAGCCAGAGGGACTGTGATGAGGAGGATCACCGCAACTCCCACATGCTCTTCACTCTGCACATCTACCAGTACCGCATGGAGAAGAGCGGCAAAGGCGGAAGTAAGCTGTCCCCTCTCTCCCTTTGGTTTCCTCCATGCCTACCTGGAGACAGACTTTAAACAGTTCTCCATTCAGAATGGGGTGGAGCCATTCATACCAGCAGACTGTCCACCTGCCTGGTAAAGACCCACCAAAGGCCATTAAAGGCCGCTGGGGATTATTGTGTTCATCCTCAGCACTGTGTGGGCCTCTGTATCTGAAAAAAGAAGTGCTTTTCAGGTTGACTTTTAGTATTATCTTTACTGATAGTGTTGAGGTCATGGATTAAAATATTTTGGGAATGAGAATTTCTTGCCACCCTTAGACTAGCTGTTCCCCTTCAGCACCTAAATACGGCAGCATGTGTGGAAGCTTATTTTGGCAATGCATAAACTGTAGCTTTTCTTGGAGATACATGATATTTTAATTACTGTCCCAACTACATGTGCACAAAGCACTCTCATGGTTCTTTGTAAAGGCTCTGGGCTTTTCAGGTTGGCTTGCTCCCTCTCTTTGCCATAGGTGCTTTCACTGGCTTGTGTCTTTACTTCCATCTCCCACTTGTAAATGAGTACAAGATGCTTCCATGTCTACTTACATGTTTCTATAGTTTTCAAAGGTTTCATTTAACTCACACCATTTATATTTTTTTATTATATTTATCTTCTTTTTCAAGTATCCCAAATTGTTTATAACTGGAGATATACAAAAGGTTTTTTTTAGTGAGTTCCAGCGTTAAAGGCTTTGTATAATATAAGAAGCACCCCCACCAAAAAAGAAAACTTTCACATTAAAATTCTTTTTTTTAAACAATCATTTTTTACAGGGAAAAACGTTTGTTTGAAATACTCTAGAGATGTCTGCATCTTTACGTTTGTGGTCTTAAGCAATTCTGCAGAAACAGCATACACTTCAGCTCCTGGCTCTGCATAGGTTATTTGTAATAAGGAATAGATTGCAAGCTATGATGTGTAGTGGGTGAACATCACTGCAGTATTAATGTGTAATGTTTGAATGCAGAAAATTTACATTCACTGTGCTTATAAGAGAGAAAACCAGAAATTTGCTCTAAATGGAAGTGCAGTTTGCATGTGTTTAAGTAATAACCCTTGTGGAATTGGCAGGCAGAAGTCTCAATTAACTAAAGGCTTATTAATTAACCACCCTGCGGTGGAAAGGAAGACTGCGAATGCTCAGACAGACCGGTTCATCGGAATAAAGATGGCTGATTTTGAGGGAATTAGTATTAAAAGTATTTAATGCTCCATGCTTTTTACTGGATGCAAGTACATGTACACCCAGTCCTTTTCTACTGTTTTCAAATGCAATTAATAAAAGGGGAAAAATTATTTTTCTGTGGCTCTAATGACTCATTTTCAAAAAAGACGACACAATCCTGTTGGATTATAATATAGCATGCTTTGCCCACCACCTTTAGTTATATCTTTGTCTCATGGCCATACCACTTCCTGTCTTCAGATTCCCATGTCTGAGTGGCCTCACAAGCCAGGCAGGGTCAGATCTCACTGATAATTGAATGAGCGGGGAATTCCAGCTGCCCAGAAAGGGCGCCTAGTGATTATCACTGTCTCCTGCTGTAATGAAGGACTTTTCAGAAAAAAAAAAACAACATGAAGATAGTAGAGATACATAGATTCCAGTAACAGGATTAAAAAAGGCTAGGAAAAAGAAAAAAAAAAAAAAAGGAAAGAAACCCAGTTTCTAAAGGATAAGAGATTAAAGGGCTGGTCAACGTATGATTTTGGTAAAAAATGACTGTTAGAATAATGTATTGTTACTGTACTTACCTCCTTGTTAGATTCATTACCAGGAATGTCATGAAGCAGGCTTAGCACCACTGAAATAAATGGCATTGTGGCAGAACTGGCACAGTCATTTTTCAGCTGTCAGCTCTGCAAAGTCTCTGTGACCACAGACAAAAACAAGTGTTAGGATGTTCCACTTCTCTTCTTTTCTCTATAGTTGCCAAGCACATTAGTGGAGAACTTGCCTAACAAATAACTTAATTTTCAGATCAAGCAAGTGGATCTGCCATCCTCAAAATGTCTTACTTTGACTTGTAAATTAAATAAGAAGGAAAGACAGGGTAATTTCTCTTATTCTGGATTTCCTCAGCCTGTGTAATAGGATAGTGTGTGGAAACAATATGACTGAGATTTTCTTTCATTTTCTTTTTTTTTCCCAATGTCCAGTAATCTTAGCAACAGAAATATTTATTATATATAATTCAGTAAAGTCACCTGCAGTCATTTTCAGTAGCAACTAAACACATTTCTTTGGTTTTCTAAGGATATCATTGGGGGGATACTCAAAAAAGGTAATTTCAGCCTTCTGAGGGTAGCAGTCTTAGAGGACTCAGGGACTCTTAAGTCTAAGAGTTTTAAGGACTCGTAGAGGGTAGGAAAAAGTCCTCCATGAGCAGTTCAGAGGAGGTGAAGGTGCAGCTGCCTGGGTGGTTCCCCAGGAAAGCCTGACTTTCTGCAGTGAGTGCAGGAGCCCATAATGCGTGTGAATACTTCCCCATGAGATGTATCCCACCACTTCCCACCATGGAGAGCACGGTGGTGAAACATCCGTGGACATGTTTAGTGAGTTGTTGTATAATCTGCGGACTGTTACAGCATTTTGTATGTCTAGCCACCAACATTACTTTTAATCAGACATTTATTCTTCAGTTCTGTTTTGTGATACTCAGCATGACTTAACCAATATCGCAGTATAATTTAATACATGCAAGTCCTGTGTTGCCTAATACCTGATGTAGCTGAAGAACTAACAGGACTTACAAGAAGCACAAGTTACTGTATTTTAACAGTTGCTGACAGATGCTGGCTACAATTTTGGAATATTATTCTCAAATCCCATAGCATAAATGACTTTCACAGAAAAAGTCTTCTCTCTTCTTTTTTCTTCTGTCTTCTTTTGTCTTCTTTCTTTTTTCTCTCTGCTTTTCTTTTCTTCTCTTCTTTCTCTTTATTCATGTTTCTTTTTTCTTTTATCGTAAAAATCTACTCGTAGTTTTATTGTTGTTCATTTCAATTAGCTATCACCTACAACTGAAATAGAATTATATATAACACATTCTACAGAAAGGCTTTATTTTTTTATAGAAAGTTTTGTGTCATGCAAGGCACTTGGGTAGTAGGACTACGCAGTGAGCTCTGCATTTTGCAGTGCTTGCGAGATGAAATATCCCTCTCCTTATTTTTTCAATTTAGGTTAAGATGTTTTAAGTTACAGCTAATAGTTATATATACCCTTAGTAGCTGTATGTTTTCTATATTTATATACATTTTTCATAGTTGACTTTCTTTCTATGAGCAAATCTGCAAAATGATGTGTAAACTTATTTCCTTCTACCTTCTATGGTACCTACATGTCTGTATACCATGGCATGGTACCACAGCTACTGAATGCAGGGTCATTATAAAAACATGCTTGTGCTGAGAAGCTCAACATGAGCCGGCAATATGCGCTTCCAGCCCAGAAAGCCGACTGCATCCTGAGCTGCATCAAAAGAAGCATGGCCAGCAGGTCGAGGGAGGTGATTCTGCCCCTCTGCTCTGCTCTGGTGAGACCCCACCTGGAGTACAGTGTCCAGCTCTGGGGCCCCCAACATAAGAAGGACATGGACCTGGTGGAAGATGACTGGAGGGCTGGAGCACCTCTCCTGTGAGGACAGGCTGAGAGAGTTGGGCTTTTTCAGCCTGGAGAAGAGAAGGCTCCATGAAGACTTTATAGCAGCCTTCCACTACTTAAAGGGGGCCTTACAGGAAAGATGGGGAGGGACTCTATCAGAAACTGTAGGGATGGGATGAGGGGTAACAGTTTTAACCTGAAAGAGGGTAGATTTAGATTAGATATTAGGAAGAAATTCTTTACTGTGAGGGTGGTGAGGCACTGGAACAGGTTGCCCAGAGAAGTCGTGGATGCCCCAACCCTGGAAGAGTTCAAGGCCAGGCTGGATGGGGCTTTGAGCAGCCTGGTCTAGTGGGAGGTGTCCCTGCCCATGGCAGGGGGGTTGGAACTAGATGATCTTTAAGGTCCTTTCCAACTCTAACCATCAGATGATTCTATGATTCTGTGATTGATAAGACAATGAAATATATCTGGAAGCTTTTTTTATAAAGTCCCTATCATGTAGTTGCTCCCACCACTGTCTTTGCTTGTGAACTTGTCTCCCCACATGCTACTACATTTTTTTACTAGATGCATAAGTTGAGGTGCTGTGTCAAAATGGCTGTGAATTTATTTGCATAGAGATAAACTGAGGTGCGAATTTCCACTCCTGTTTAAGTTATGTTTGCATCCTCAAATAGGGCTCTTAACTTTTGAGTTAAGATCCTAGAAATAAATCTGCCTTTTCCTACAGATTGCTTCTAAACTAGCTCTTGAGAATAAGGAGGAGTGGTCCAAGATCAGATGCCAAAAAAAAAAAACCAGCTAGGAAATTGTCTTGAGATAGCAGAGAATTAGAAGCATTTCTGTGAAGTCTACATAGTCCCCATCCTGGGTTCATAAGGAACCATAGGTTTTTAAAGAGAGCAAATGTCTGTTAATCTTGGTGTTTCAACGGTAGCATCTTTTAATTTTAAATATAGTGTGTTGATACACAGTAAACAAGAAAAAAATTAGGGAACCCTTGTCTGTTTTACAGAAACTATTTTCAGAACAGTGCAGCTTGTCCACAATGCATTATCCATGGCATGGCAAACCTTTTCTTAGCCCCAATGATAATGTAAAGTATATAGACTTAAAGCAAAGTTGAACATCCCACAGACACCACAGGTTCTTCTGAAGATCCAGTATTGAAGATGGGAAAGATAAGAGAAGCTAACACAGGATTGTTACCTGAGATAAAAGCCCTCAAAACCAAAAGTAGTTTAGAGAGGAGATACTGCTTTATTCGATGTCGGGTGCTAGAGAGAAAACCCACAAATCTAGCATACCTTACCGGCATATTCACCCATTATTTATACACAAAATATTCACATTATTCCACCTACCTAATACATTACTCCACCTAGGCTTACATATTCATTAGGATGATCGAATAGCCTTTTTGCACATGCGTATCCAATTTTGCTGCCTCGGCAAAACACTTCTGCGCAAGTGTGAGTGTCTCAGTGGTCATTTGGGTAAGGAGACCCTTCCTCACATTATCCTTTAAAGGTATTCAGTCATCTCAGGACAGTAAAAGTTTGCTGTAAGTTTGCCAACTTCATGAAGATAATAAGGATGTTCTTTGAAGCAGCCATAACTCTGTCCTAATGGGTATAGTACTACATACTTGACATATAGAAGAACCTTGAAGTGATTTAACTACTTCTGGTTGTTTCCTCATCATTACTATCTGTAACATCAGCTCAGTGGTTATCTATTTTTTTGTACACAGTAAGAAAGTCAGTAATTAGCTATTTTCTCACACAGTAAGAAGGTTAGTAAAAAAACCAATTATTTTAGAAACAAAGCAGAGGCCTGTCTTTGGTAACAGGATCACTGCTCACCAAGCAGCAGTTCCCAGCCTGTAGTTTTCCAGGCAGAGGAACAATAATGACAGAGACAGGAACAGAGCCAACTTGGGTACAGGCTAATAGAGATGTATTAAAAAAAACCAACCAAAAAAAACCCACACACACAAAAAAAAAAGCAGAGTGATGATTCCCACAGAGTTAAACCTGCAGGAGTGGGTGGGTACTGGAAGCCTTGGCAATTTTTAAGCAAGTCCAGAGTGGACAGCAATGCACAGCAATAAAGGCTGACAGCGAGTTAACAGGACCCCTACAGTTTGTTGCTGCTAACGTGAATTAGGAAAGGTTTCTGGATTGTTTCCTCTTCGCAAGTCATGCTGAGTCTTTTGCTTTCCTGGGAAGCTGCTTTTGGAGGCACTTGCTAACTGATTGCTTTCTTTGTTTATGGCAGTGTCTGGAGGTCGCAGCCGCTTGCACCTTATTGACCTGGGTAGCTGTGTGAAAGTGCTCAGCAAAAACCGGGAGGGAAGCTCTGGCCTCTGTCTCTCATTGTCAGCACTGGGGAACGTCATCCTTGCCCTTGTCAATGGAAGCAAACATATCCCATACAAGTAAGTGGTATTCTGTGTTGCACCTAATGAGAGGATGCTTGCAAGCAGTGGGCTTGTCGGGGCCTGAGGCAGACCTGGGTTAAGCAGGGAGACAGGCTGCTGGGGTGAGTGCAGCCCTCTTGAGGTATGGCAAAACCTGCCTAGGGTCCAGTAACACCTGATCTCACCTTACATCTGGTATTTGCATCTGGTATTACACTGTATTTGACATTCAGGTTGCAAAGGAAGAAGCCTGCTGAAATAGGGCTCTGGTGTCTTAAAGATTTTAAGGCTTGGATTTCAGCACATTATAAGTTTGGTTTTCAGGACTGTTCAAAGATTTTTTTTTTAATGTTTCAAGGCATCTGAGAGACAGATTCATCGTTGCTCCACAGAGACAAATGTTGCTGCCATAATGCCGCAATATAGAGAAAATTACTTTGCTGTCCATTGTGTGGAATTTAGTTTCTTGAAAATATATGTCACAATCATAGAATCATAGCATGGTTCGAGTTGGAAAGGACCTTAAAGATCGTCTAGTTCCAAACCCCCTGCCAGCATGAGCGTGCACAAGCATGCATGTTTGTCATGAGATTCTTCCTGTGATCCAAGGTTATTTTGCATTTTATTGTTGCGTGATTTGAATCTCACTGTCAGCCTTTCACTTGCAAAAAAGAAGTAGGCCCTATTTGTCACCCTAGACAAGTGGCCTTTGCTACTGCAGGTAGCTTCTAGGAAATTAGAGTAATTGCTCACCTAGTGGGTATGTTTTGTACTCATTTCTCTTCACTGTTGTCTCACCCCATTTGTCATTTGCGCAGGTCTGAAAGCACATTTGGATTCATTACCCAACCCAGGCAGTCTTACAGACTTCCTGTTGAAAAGTTTCTGATTTTGTGGATGGTATTGTTTTTCTCTAGCCTAAAGCCTAGGGAGTAGCAACTAGCATTACAGGAATGGCTTACAGTAGCACCTTGTAATCAAAGTGCTAATGAATGTCACCATTCATCAAAGACATGTACATGAGAATCTGGAGTTAGGAATAACAGCATGACATGAAATATGAAACAAGTCATTCACAGAGCATAATTCAGTCCATACATTTTACTCTTTTTATCATTTTAAAGGCTGCAAACATGATTATTTTCTCACATTAATTCAAGATTGCAAGGTATTGGCAAGTTTTACTTCTTTGGTTTTGTCTTCATTTTGGAAAATAAAGATTAATTGAGTTTAGTTATAATTTTATTTTTCTTTTAACATTTATTTTCCAAAATTCTTTGGCAGTCTGGGCTTAAAACATGCTCTCTGGAAATATTCCTGTTCCTGGAGCTCAGTCAGACTGGAATTCAGTTAAGGGCCAACCAAATTTGTACCTATAAACATTCACGAAATGTTTTGTGGATCAAGCACCTAGTCATAGTGTGAAAATAGTTTGAACTGTTCACTTCACAAAGTGTAGCTCTGACTGTGCCTATCAAGAACCTGTCTTCCTTCCTGTTGGATTTTAGGGATTGAAGGGAAGGCCAAATGTAGGAATAGAAAAAATGATGTTAATGATGCTCCCTAGGCTAGAACTAAACATACAAGGAATAGTTACCAAATATAACAGCTGTCCTTCCTGGCAATGCCTGACTGGGAGAAAAGTGTTACCAAGCATGTCTTCTACTTGCTGCGCTACCAATCTCTTTCTGCTGTGATTCCCAGCTGTTGCACTTCTGAACTTACACAGCCAGAGGTGCCAGCACACCTGCTCATCAATGTTTCTGTGCTGCTGAAAGAAGATAAAAGCTCTCTTCGGGCCAGCATCTCCTCTTGAATTCACTCCTATTAGAGCAGATAGTATGGCGTAGAAGTATAGACAAGTGGTTTGTCATCTGTAAATCAGAGGCAACGTCTCTGTTTCTATGGAGGACTTTTAAAATATAATTTGAATAACGTATTGGCAGATTTTGGAGCAACTGTTGTCCACTTCTTGCTGAGAAGAGTGCAGAAAGCATTTTTTCCCCAAATGTGATCTGTTCACGAGCAATGGAAATAAGAGTCTTGGTGGCTGGGTGAGTGCAAACACTATTTGCTCAGTGGTCCGGCAGTACAGGTGTGTGCTGCTCCTTGGTGGAGAAGAGAGGAAGGAGGGGGGAGTGGGTGTGGCTGCATTGTAGAAGAGGCCGATCATCCCATAGACTGATGTGATATGTGTTCAGTAGCACCTCTTGTTTAAAGCAACAGCTAGCCTATCTAGCTGAGATCATTTCCCTTTCTTTAGGGGTGTTCTCTTTCATTCTTAAGGATAAAATTAAAATTTTGTTAACTGCCTTTTTTGAGTGGAAGCAAAGGAAAACAACGGAAGTGTTTTCTTATGTGACAGCAGTGCGCGTTGTGTGTCTGGTCTCAGCAAATTTCTATAGACCAGCACACAAAATGGAGCATCTTTTCTTTATCTGAGCTATTAAACAACCATTAAGTATTTTATGGCAGCCTGTCAGTAGGCACTGCATTGCTTCCTGGGAGCCCGAAAACTCACAATTTCATAGACATCAGGTTTTCTGTTACCGCAGAAATTTAGTTCTCTAAACTCTGAGAGGCTGCAGGCTCTTAAACTCCCTTCAGTGCTGTATCCAGCTTTATCTCCACAGGTAGTAGTTGTAGGGAAAAGCTTGTTCAGATTCATAGCTGGTATAAGCAGATGCTACTGCATTGCCTTCAGTGGACTCTGTGTTTATGCCAGAGATGAATCTACCTCTCTGCCTGTAGTCTCCATGAAAAACACATGCTGGTGTTCAGCACATTTTGCTTTTTGTTTTTTCTTACCCGTAAGGCCAAGCCTTGGAAGCCATTAAGTTCGAATCTTTCTCCCTCAGGACCAACCCACCTGCTCTGCCCCCAGATTTTGGGAATAGTAACAGAGATTGACATCAGCTTTAGCAGGAACTTGTCTCGTAAATTTGTAAGAAAGTAATGTAGAAATTCTCAGACATCAAAAAATATAAGTTGATATGGTTTGGGATCTTGTCCTGCATTCAAGTTAAATTCCACACAGGTCTGAAGAATGGGTAAGAATCCCTATAATGGGCAACCACATGCAGATAATGAGTGACCAGGCTGTCATTTCTGGGAGTTTGTATCTTTCATATATAGTCTCTCTTTTATTTATACTCTCTCTCTAATATCTCAGTGAGTTATCTCTTTGTCACTATTAATGTCCAGACCTATTTTGAACCTTACTACGCACATCATTCTGTCATGGTGTGAACCAGTGAGGAGTTCTAGCTCAGTACGTTATATAAAAATAGAATTTTTAATTTGACTTAAATACATTGCTATTTAGTGTCACATGTTTCTTTTGCTCTTGAGTTATGAGCAAATCGCTCAAAAGGCTAGGCAAAAATTATTTTCTCTGCAGGAATGTCAAAATATCTTCATAAAAATTGGAAAGGGGCACTTGCAAGCCCAAGGAAGAGCAAGGGAGTCAACTCCAGCCTTGACCAAGTTTGACAGGGCTCAGATCTGCTACAGGAGGAGAGTTTTGCTAAGCTGCAGTAATTGTTAGTGCCATTTTATTTTTTTTAAGAGCATTTCAGCTTTACATTAGTGCTGCATTATCTGCCTCTGATTTCCAAGATGAATGTGTTTTAAACCCTCAGATGAACACCCATTTGCACAAACTCCAGATACTGGTTTATATAGCTCACTATTCAAAAATTACTCCAGTTGCTAGGCAACAGGGGTGGTGATAATTCATGGTAATGCTGTTTTGGAAATAATCAGTTTTATACATTTTAATGACTACGAGAATGTAAGAAAACTGTTTAGAAAAGTGCAAGGCTGTATGAATTTCTCTTTCAGAAATTGTTGCTTGTTTTATTTAATAGGCTTCTCTCTTAATGTGCTATTGCAATGTGCTAGTGTTTCTGGAGGCATCCTGTGTTTTGAACTCCATGCTTATGCTTATCCAAGGAGGGAGTCTTGTCCATAAAATAGATGGGTGTGAGTCAAAAGCATGAATTTTATTCTTGGCACTTCTGCTTCTCTGTCGTATGGTTGCAGTTCCTCCCAGATCTGACATGCTGGTATTGTTATTTTTTAATCCTGTCTGTAGGAAATAAAATGATATTAAGTGTCTGGTGCAAGGTTGCACAGGAGGGTTAATGGCAGAGCCACCATGTTTTAAAGTCTAATCTGGTGCTTAAACCATGGGCTAATCCAGTCTTTCTTTCTGCATGACATTCGGAAAATAATTTATTTCTGTGTTTGTTTATTTATTCACGTTTATAAAACCCAGCAAGAAAAAATTCAAGTAGGATTTGTAAAGGGCATTCAGACTTGGCAAAAAGCACTACTTACATTTTAACTGTTGCTAGGACTCCGTTACCTTTTTTTTTTTTCACTTTTTTTAGAGTTATGGACGCACATAGATAGTCCTAATGGAATGCAAAATCTGGGTTTTTTTGGTGAAGGGTAAACTATTATTGCTTTTAAGTAAAGAGGAGAAAAGGGAAAGTGTTGGATTATAGAATTGTGGTATAGAAGATGAGCCTAAAGAATATGCTGTATATCAGATATTTTCTTTAAATAGTTAGTTAATTATTGGAGTAAAAATGAAAATGAGGTTTGGATGGAGCCAGTAATTAATTCTTTTCTTGGTCAAATGGATGTATCTATCTGCAGTTTTTCATCGGTGTAAAAAAACCTCTGGGTGAAGAGAACCCCGATCCCAGGTATCTTTTGTTTATACATCTTGCCTTTGCATTTATAGCATGAGTTAGATTATTTTACTCAGAAGAAATATCAGTGAAAACTTTTCAGGAAGAGATAAGGAAAGCTAAAAACCAGTTCACAATGTAATTCTTGTATAATAACTAGTATTAATACTGGAGATTTTATCCTTGTTTATGAGCTCGTACTAAGTTTTGTGGGATTCACACAACCATGTCTGCTCATTAGGCCTAAGAATTCAATGCAAAATTGAACTATATGCCCAATGAGCAATCTGTTTAATGGTTATTTCATCAGGGCCTAAACCTAATTTTTTTTTTTTTTAATTAAGAGATTTCAATCACTTTTGCTTTCCACTGCTGCATCTACGAGTCCTCCGTTCCTTGCTTTTGCTTCTCCTCAAGGAGAACATGGTATAAATACAACAGAAACCCTCAGAAAAAGTCTGGTGCTGCCTTTGGAATCTCCAAAGGCAAAACCAAACCTTTCTGTGTTAATTTAGTATGGAAAGTATTAAAAGTGGATGAAGAACTGTTGTGCTGTTTTACCTGTGGAAACAAGAGAGCAGAAGGGGAAATAAGGAAGGAAAATGAGGACATGAGTGACAGCTAAAACAGAATCACAGGACTGGGAAATGTCCCAAAATGAATGGGAGAGCTCCAAGAGAAACTGAGATAATGTGTAGAGGAGACAACAATCCACAGAGAAGAACTGGGAAGCAAAAGAGAAAAGAAATGAACCCATTCAAAAAGAGGAATAAGCCTAAGAAATACCCCTGAATGATCCAATTGTAGGAGAGTGGTCAATAGAGATTTTGTTGAATGTGAAATAGTTCCTAATTAGCTATTAAAAACATGAGCTGCTCAGGAACAAAAGAATTTTTCCATGATGTTGGCAGCCAAGTCATATGGACCAGAGCCTTGGCTAACAGACCCTAAAGCCATTGGAGCAATGCCATATTATACCAGCTGAGGACCTGGCCTTAGGTGCATGCTCTTTGACACTAGCCAGAGTGCTTTGGCAGCATGGAAGAGCAATGCAGTTGCCAGCAAGAGCACTGAAACACTGTCAATGCAGATATAATGAGGACTTGGAGCATCTGGCAATTACTTTCACCTTTGGGGGTTTTCTGTAGCTGACAGTTTTACTAGGTTGAATTTCTGACAATTTTCTTCTTTATTCCAGGGAACTACATAAAATAGATGGAATCAGGGATGTGCAGTCTGTGAATGCAGGAAAACTTCTTGCGTTTTATTAGAGTAATTTAATCTGCAGCTCAGGAGCATGAGGATGACGGATTTTGCATGCTCCGGCAATCGCTGTTCTAGTGTTTATCAACAATGCACTTTATTGTAGGACACTTTATACAGCTGATACTGCAGATTTGAGCTTTATCTGCATACGTCTTACAGTACTGTGTTTCATCATCAAGTTAATGAGAGATAGGAGACAAAATCCTCAAGGACAGCTTCAGTGGAGCTGAAGCTTTGGGTTTTCAAGTCAGTCCTACCAGACTGGCAACGTGATAATTATTGGAGCAGAGGTGTCTGCGTGCCATGCATGCGTAGTAGATGTAAGTGAGTATGTTGCACTTACTGACCCTGATCCCGTTACACCAGTTTTACAACAGACCTCAGTTGACATGGCTCTATTCTGCACAAGTGTTCAAGTGGGAAGAGTCACGTCGTGTGAGCTAGCTCTTTTAATGCTCTTTGAACAACCCAACAAATTACCACTTTACAGATATTGTAACAAGCAAATAATGATGGACTGCAAAATGAAATGAGAAGGGAAGTGCTTGTGGTTTATAGTCAGATTTAATAGCAATTACTAATTGCATTTAAATAGCCATTCCTATCAGCAACAGATAGCTGCATCATGGAAGGACACTACTTTGGTCCCGGGCCAGCACAGACATGATTGGTAATGAACAAGCAATCCAGTAGGTGCAGTTATTGCTGAAATATAACTTGAGTGGGACCCAAATAGGCCATTGTGGTGATTTCACATACAAATGAATCTGTACTTAATTCATTAAAATGCCATTTTGAACCTTCAGTCAAGGTATCCAGCAGTTTATTCTCACCTGTTCCATCACTGGTTCAGGCTCAATTGAACATGAATACCTTTTCTCTCATGGAAATGTGGTGATAATTCATTTCATGTATAATTGAACAATTTTTAAATAGTCCTATTCTTGGAATAACTAGCTCTTGTGCAATGCAGCAAATTATTAAAAAGCATGCAGTAATATTTATTAGCCTTACTTCACATTTTTGGTTATCTCCAGTTTCTTGAATAGTTGCGTATGGATAAGATCTATGAAATTAACTTTCGTTTCCCTACTGATCCTTCTTTCCCTGCACAAAACCAGTGTGACTTAGGGCAAGAGAGCAGAGACACCCCGCTGCAGATGACCAAAGAAAATGGCTTTTCTTTGTATAGTGCCAGCATGTAGCTATGTAGCCCCTTGTTCCGAGTTGGGCATCTCATCACTAAGAAGAGGTTGCAATCTGGAGAAAATTTAAAAGTGAAAAAAGAACTATGAATGGGCTGAGATGAAAGGGTTACTCACCTGGAAGAACACTGCAACAGAAATAAAGCTTCATAGCTGGCAGGGAAAAGGAGACCTCTGAGAGGGGAGATGACAACTACTCCGTAGTATTTGAAGGATGTGAACACACACAGGAGGAGAGAATTTTTTCTGGTGAGACAAAGTGTCAGAATGATTTCTTATCTTTAAGTAATGAGATAGAGGAGTATAAACTTCAAAGCGTGCTAACAGTGATTCCTGTTAGTCAATGGAGTAACTTCCCAAGAGCTGAAGTGAACGCTGCATTGGTAGAATGATTTAAAAGCAAAATAAAAATGCAACTAATATTAATTAACAGTTATATAATAAACAGTTCCAGATTGTTTAGGGACAAGGCTTATGCAATTTCAGTGCAGAGTTCTGGAGCCAAATCTTTAGCACTTTTCAATAGCTGTACTTCCATTTTGAAAATTTATCTTCATCCTTGTTTGGAAAGTGCTTGCACATGACAGGCAGTTATACAAATAAACAATAAAACATGTTCTAGTGTGTCTGCTAGAATCTCCTCTGCTTTTAGGAGTCTGAAAACTAGCAGTCACCTGGATTGTTACACTTGCATGGCATCAAAGAAATCCAGAAAATCTCAGCAGTGTCTTTCTCAAGACTCTATCCTAGCAGGGATCAGGGATGTCCAGTCCATTTCTGTGCCAGATGATTTAAGTCAGTTAACCACTTTTCTTCCTTCATCATTTAGTTACACTTCTTTTTTAAGATCGCTTTCTCTTTGAATTGCAAAATCAAGTTCTCCCAGTGCTTCATCCAAAACTCAGTGTAAGTCAATGGAAATCTATTTATTGGGTTTTGGCTTAAACCCACAGATTAGAAAACATGCTTGTATCTAATTAGATGAGATAATCCTCAAATCCTTACTAAGGGATATTGTATACCATAGTTCATGTTCAGTATTTGATGATTAGCAGCTTATTTGTTGAAAGAGGCAGTATGTGGTTAAGTGTTACTTAGTGATGAGTTTGTTTGGGATTGCAAGGGATGTGATTGATGAAATTGGTGAATGTGAAAATTGGAAATGTACAGTCATCTAATGACTGGTTGCAAATGGGTCTGTAACCATGAATCTGGAGCTCAAGAAGGTTATACAGAAACTTGCCACAAATAGGAACTTGTGACTACTGAAGTGGTACAAGCAGGACTATTTGATTTTCCTCTTGAATGTATACAAATAGTATTTTTGACCTTAAGTTAAAAATAAACAAAAACTTGGTTTACATTTTCTGGGCAAATAGCTGAACAATTTTTCTTCATATTCTTTCTTTTCTTTGACTCTATTTAACACCACCCCGTCAATGGAGTGACAGGCCATAGAAACTTTGAAGAGAACTGCGTGGTTGTAAATACAGAATACTTCAGCCAGTTTGTCCTATTGCTTCCAGAGCATTTGAATAGCATTGCTACTGCAAGATGTTTTTTTCCATACAAACTTTTATTGAAGTTCTTATTTTTATAACATGTTTGAGAGGAAAGCAATGAAGACAATCCTCTTGTGCTCTTCAGATACCAACTAGCTTCTGCTGGATGATCAAAGTTTTCTGGCTGGTGGTTGCCTCCAGGCCTGTACACAATGAACAGATGTGAAGTGAATTTTTTAAAATATGCATTGACTTTTCAGAGTTAAGCAGGCTGGTTATCTTCTGAAATATTAAAATTATCCCTCTCTTCTGCTGCAGAATGAACTTGTTAGATTATTTTAATTTTTAAAATTTTGTTTGTTTATAAATGCCATCAGGTGACATGCTTTCTAGCAATATGTGACAAGACTCAGTAAAATTAACTTCAGACAGCAGGTTTAACTGTTTTAGCTGTATTTTTTCTCATCAACCCATTGGCAAAACTGTTCTACCTGCCATATTTAAAATTATTTTCCAATAGGTTATTTTTGAGGGCTGGGGGGAGTTACTAAATTATCCCTATTCCCTAAATCTCTCCCTAATCTTTAGTTTTGCTCTTGGGCAGAAATAAAGCTTCACTCATTTTGAAAATTAATGACAAAATGTAAGTTCATACTGTCGGAAATACCATCCCTTCTGGCTCCCTTTGGTACGGCTGGTTCTGAAGGGCAGAGAGCTGGGTACCAGAATGGTGGCAGCAGCTGTTTTGCGTGGTGTTACAAACCTGGGAGCTATGGAGATACAGTCTTCAGTCTCTATAATTAGAAGAAAAGGAGAAAGTTGGGAGCTGTCATAGACATGAAGGTATTTTGGGGTTTGGAAAAGGACGCACAATGTATTACTGTCTTTGCAGGAGTGGGTGCTCTCCCTGATTGAAGTCTCTCTCCTGCTGCTGTCGCCGTAGGCAGCTTGCACAGCCTGCAGCTTTCCCAGGTGTCCTGCCTGCCTTCAGCTGGAGCTCCAGAGGGCAGGGCTCTCACATAGCTCCTGTGTCGCGTGTGCCCGTCCCTTTGGGCAGCTCAGGCTGCATTAGGTGCCAGTACTGCTCCACTTGGAGACAGCCAGAGAACAAACGAGGGGAGCCACTTAGAAGGTGAGCTGTTAAAAGCACCTCATCATCTCTGTGGAAGTGGGACCTGAATCTCCTTGGAGCAGTCTTTTAAGGATTGAACACAATTTTCATGTCTGCCTCCAGCTATAAACAAGAGTAGCAGAATCTTTTGTGCTCCTAGACTGCGTTTCCTCTCTCTTGCAAACAACAGTTTTCACAGGCTCCATGTGATGCGCTTTGAAGTTACAGGCCTGTGCAAGAGGACAGGAATTAGATGCAGTATCCAGATTTGCTAGCCAGTTGGCATGTAGTGCATAACAAAAAAAAAAGTGTTTCCAAAGGTACTGTGTTAGAGAAATAACTGCGCTTTTTCAGAGAGGGAGAGAGAGAGTATTCTAGGAGCTCTGTGTACTCAGTCAGACCCTGCCGACATGCACCTCCTGAATCCTGCCCACCTCTCTCATGTGTGGACTTTGCTGGAGTGATGGAGGATAGTTTTTCTCATGTCAAAGTGAACTGAGGGTAACTGCAATAGTTTGCACTTATGTGAACGAACGGCTGATTCGGCTAAAGCCGAATAAGATTTGACTCTGAAAATACATGTGTGTGAGAGAACCAGTTGGCACCCTATCACATTGTGCTCCAGTGAGATTTGTGAAATGCTCCTGTTTTTTTTCAGTCAAGGGTTGAGGCTGCTCACTGCGAAGTGTGTTTTACAGAAAAAGTGAGGGTGTGCTTTGGTAACCTTTAGGATCTTTGCATCATACAGAATATAAAATAAGCCTGTTAAGCTGGTAACAGATTTTCTTTTCTCTTCTCAGGTGACTACTGCCATTTTGGATGGCTGTGTGCTGTGTCATGGCATTATAATCAGTGGCTGTTGTTGGTTTTGAGCTACTCTTGATTGCAGTCCTCTGTGTGTTCCTTCACCTGGAGTCATTTATGTGTGTGTCAGATATAAACTTCAAAAAGATTACACAGCTGGCAAGGTCCTTTGTGTCCATTTGCAGGTGCTGTGTCAGCTCTCCTCATGCTCATCTGAGCCCAACGAGCCCCATGGCGATGAGGGTGTTGTTTGGGGGAAGACTCTGGCTGCTCTGAATCTGAATGTGATGCTTTGGGTCTCTCTACTGTTCATGCTCCCAGGGGCTGTCATCTGTCTTCCCAGCAGGGTCAGGGCTTGTTCAGGCAGGGACATGATGCTTCTGTGGTGCTGCAGCAAAACTCTTCTCTCTCTACTGGTATCACAAACACATCTGTTAGGTATACTCTGAAAATCGAAATGGATTTTGTCATCCTCCCAAGAAAATTTGTAGTTTTACTTAAACTTTTCTACCAAACGTCTTTTTTTCACGGAGAGATAAGACAGTGAAAGCAAGGAATTACAAGCAAGACAATAAATGGGCTATTGGAAACAGATACCACAATAAGGTTTTCTTTAAAAATTGGATCATTTGATTGGAGAATAATTTACATTGTTTAATATGTAAGATTTTGAATTTTCTCTGATAATGCTATTATATCACACCCATGCAAAAGATAATATAATCCTTAAAAATACATTTTTAATTCCATTGGCCAGGTTCCATCCATCAATGGTGCTTTTCTGTGGAGCAATACCTGATTCTTTTAAAGAATCTCAGCTTCACGCTAGTAACTGTTCAGGTGCCTAATCAGAGGGCAAACTCTGCTGTTGCTAAAGGTATCCCTCGCTGAAGACCAGAGAACAATAGATAACTGAAGAGAGTAACAACAAAACACCACATCTTCTCAACAGGGAACATTTAGTTGTGGGCTATGAATAAAGAATGTTGCAGGATGTGTATGAAATTATAGTAAGGTAATATTCAACTCTAGCAGGAATAGTGTGGGTATGTGAGAGTCATTTTGACTAGCAATTACACATCTACTTTATGCATTAAACAGCTATGTTATCTCTCTATTGAAACTAACATTAAGTTCAGAACACAAATAACTTTCCTAATAATTTTATGTTCCTATCCATATAGATATAAAACCAATAACTGTATGCTTCATAAGTATTACCAGTGTTGCTTCACCTTAATTCATCTCCCAGAAATATAAAAATCCAAATGTTTCCTACTAATATCTAATCTGTAATCCATTTTAACCTAATGAATTCTATATTCTTCTCTGTGTATTATCCATTAATTGTGCCAGTAACTGCAGCTTCATTTAAGTTCCTTTTTAAGACTGCAAAATTTGGAAGTACGATTCTGTTGTGCCAGAAGCCAACTAATAAAATTTAGCAATGACTATTGTCTTAAATACAAAGGGACAGAGTTAAGTATTCTATGCTGGCATTATAAATTATATGCTGCCCATATGACCTTTAACTGCATTTTGCAATATCTGAATGTGGGAGTAAGTTCTCCTTGGTAGATCTCATAATATGCTATAGGAATACGTACAGTGTTTTTTCCTTCTGGCTCCTTTCTCATAGTAAATGAACATCTCCCAGCCCTGCGGTCTGATTATGTTCATATTGAAACATTTCTGGCAGTTAAATCTGCAAACTTGTGCATATTTAAGTGTGCATATTTGGGACATCTAGAAAGATGGGCAGAGAGCAGCAAATCTTTACTCCTCTTGCTGTGCAGGTTCCAGTAAGGGGAGTCCTGAGAGATTCTTGCCCCTAAAGGAGCAAGATTCTCTACCACCATATTTAGCTAAAAGGTCCAGCTTCTTGCAGATCAAAGGCTACACACTTACTGTCTTAAGGTCAGGGCTAGATGAGTGTTGAGAACTCACTCAGCATATGGTCCTCTGCCATTAACCAAGTTTTGAAATGCACAAGTATAGACCAGTAATGAATGTGTTTGAGTGGTTAATTTAGTGACATAATTTGGTTTTCGAGGCATTAATGTGCATTTTGACCATCTTTATTTTTGACTCATTCAGAGTAGGAACCAGTAAACACAGGTATTGGTATTGCTGGGTGAATCTCGTAGTCTTTAAAAAAGAAACTCCAGCACAGTTACATTGCAGGAAATGAGATAGCCCCTAAATGGGATCTTGTGCTGCTTCTCAAATATTTCTATGATGGCTCTCAATCTGTTTATATTATTCATTAAATGTAGAACTTTTATATCCCATGATGCCCTTAATTTACACAAGCTTTACAGAGTGTGGATCAGATACATTTTCCTACCTGTTCCTACCTACCTCTTACCATCTTTAATCCTTTGCACTCATTAACAACTGGTAACATTACAAAACATCCTATTATTTTCCTTCTTTATCTCCAATATATTTCAGAAGTAATTTTTATTTATCATACAGCTTTGGCAAATAACTGTGAAGCACTCATTGTCACTGCTGCAGTATCTTTAGTCCACGATTATTAAGAATCTGAGTTCTGGCTGCAGTTTGTCAAATACTTTCATAATCTCAAGCAGGTGGCAGAGAAGGAGGCAAACATAACTGGAAGCAACATTTCTGATTCTGGGGCTTTCCAGGGGCCCAGCACTCCATGTTAAACCTTCTGGAGGTTTAAATGGCAGCAGGCGTCCCAGCATGCTTGTTGGGCCACCGTGCTGCCTGACATCTCCACAGGACACAATTCACAGTGCTGTGACCCTGTTTCTGACACGTCCCCTCTACTAGCAGCAGTCACATCCTTGGCATTTCCCTATGGTAGACTTGTAGGAGATCCACAGGAAATAGTGTCTTGACTGCTGTCTCAGTGACTGTGCCCCTAAACATTCCCTGGTACTATATATGATGGCCTTTTACGTGGTGGAAAAGGTCTAGAGATGTGTGTAGCTCTCACCCTTTTCTGTTCTTTTGTTTTATGTTTGCCAGGTCTGAAATGGAATCGTACGTGCTGCTGTGCTAATTGATTAAATGGCATCTATCATAACATAAAGAGATCAAACAGGATTATTTTTTGTCCCGTGTTACTGTTTAAAGCTCACAATTCTGCTCAGATCATTAGCATACAATTTTCAGATGAGCTAGCCAGAAGGTCCCTAAATAAAAATTAGTAGAAAAGATTAGCTAGGGAAGCTAGACTGGTAATGAGCTGTTGCACTATGGTAATGTGCTAGGTTTATAGTTCCTATCTAGCCCTAATCAGTGATAAGTGCAAGTTGTCAGCATTTGATAGCTAATTGGTGTTTCTTGAAATTACACTGCAACAAAAACACTGAAATGAAAATAAAGCTTTTTTTTATATATGACAAGTTAAGAGTTAATTATAAATGCTTGGGTCAAATACACCTCTTAGCTACACTATATGTAAATCTGCTGCACTCAGGGAAGTATAAACTTCTTTGGTCCCTTTTGGGTCATTATTACTTTTTTTTTGAAACTGGTACAGTAGTGGCTTTGAAAACTAGAGGACCCTTAAACCATTGGCTATGTATTTAATATGTCATATGTCACACACAAAAAAACCCCTAAACCTGAAATACTGGAAAATATTAACAATGCAATAATGACTTGAACTCTCCCAACGGCCCATTTGTTATTGATTGTATTTACTCCGTGTTCATTTGAGAACTGCTGTCCTCCCACAGAATTAATTGGACATAAAATCATAACATGGATCTGAAAAATTATAAAGCAGGAATAATCTAAGCCACAGGACACGGAAGACTTAAAAGCCTGGCTAACTTGACATCTGTGAGCTGAGATTTTTGTCACCGCACAGCTATAATTAGGTGGCTCTAATCACTCTCATAATGCTAATATGGGAAATGTCCTGTCTGTCCTCGGTAGCTGGTGGTGGGAATGACTGCTATGCACAATGTCGTGCTTCAAAACTGTGAAGCCCGACAAGCTCTGCAAGCAGGACTGGCTCTGACATGTGTGCTTCGAGAGGTACTTAGCCACCTCCTGAGAGGCTGAAGCATACATGATCACACCATCTCAGTGCTAGTCATCCAAATACATTTTTTAATTGGCCACTTAATTGACCATTTCCAATCAGATTTTACACAGGGACAGGCCTTCAGATATCTGAGGTCTGTGCAAGGCTCCTGGGACTGGGAGAGGAACAGAGCAGAGGCAGGCTGGGCCATGAAGGTGTGAAGCCAGCAGTTACCTGCTCCATTGCATGCTGGCTTGCCACCCAGCTGAGCCTGATGCCAGCCAGCCAGCACGTACAAGCCAACAGGGAGAGAGAAAGGAGCTGCAGCTGGAGGAGATGAATAGGTGGGATGTGGTAAGGTGGGGTCATAGGGACTGTAGAAGAGGAGACAGCAAAAGTGTAGGAAATGAAGGAACACAGAATATAAACCCACAGGAAACTAGTCTTCATTAATTCCTCTATTCATAGAACAACTTGTTCATTTATTCAGATCCTCACCATTTGAAATGCAATTAGATTAATATATTTTCCTGCTGAGTAAAATTCATGGAGTCAGCAGACAAACCCCTCTCTAAATGATTTGCTCATCAGTGTGTATGGAGGAGGAGGAGGGACAGAGAGAGAGGAGAGGAGCTTAAATGAGTTCACTGCTAGATTGTCCGAATTAAGTGATCAATATTTGTTACTGCAATAGCTGCAAAAGTTAACACTGAGATGTTAAAAAGTCCCGCTACAACAAAAATTCAGTATTAGCATTGAGATGTGAAAGGAAAAAATCCTGAAGACCTGAATTAAACCTCACTTTAGAGTAAATCCAGACAACAGGTATTGCCTTCTCAGAGGGTGAGCCTGGAAATATCTTGACTGTTGCCAAGACAGGGAAATCTGGAACAGCTGTCCGTGCATTTAAATTCAACACTCCTCCCAAAATTGGGATACATTTGGATACAACCTTCACTCTCTGTTTTATGCAGACATGATACCTAATGTCAGAATTTCTAGGTGAAAGAACAGTGGTAAATGTAATCTGTCTAGACCTGAGTAAATAACTGAATTGGTGTCTCCTGAGAAATTATTAGTTAAGCTGAAGAAGACAAGGAGCTGTAAGATGCATCAGGTAGTGAAGGCTGATGAGACAACAACAACAGCTAGCACTGAAGTGGGAGCTATCAGAGTAGAGGGAATGCCACCAGGGAAGTTCTTCAAGGACCAGTTTTGGGAGAGATTTTATTTAGTGTTATTACCAGCAGCCTTGGCACACAAAGCAGGAGGAGCACGCTAATCATAGTGGCTGGTTACACAGAGCTGAGAGCCATCATGTGTACAAAGAAAGATCAGAACATCAGATGGGAGCAGCTGTGGGACCTCAAGGGCTACCATAATAGAAATGCTATAGAAAGGACTAATGCAAGGGCTTGCCCTGATGGACTGCTATTTCTACTGAAATCTGTGAGCTCATCAGCTAGAAAGGGGGTGGTGTGAGTGTGCTGATTTAGGCATATTGGTTAATGAACACAGGTGTCCACAGCTGATGTAACAGTGAGAAAATAATGAAGTCTGAGCAGGCATTAGGAATGAAAACAGAAAAATAGTAATGCCCTTAAGCAAGGGGCTAGCAATTCCTCTCCTGGATGCAGCTCTGGTCACCTGTATAGATGAATGATGAATTCAGATTGAAACAAGTACAAAAAAGACTGGCAAGGGGAGCAGGATAGCTTTTAATGTGAGAGTAGATTAAATGAATTTGGCTTGCGTACCCAAATAGAGTTAAGGAATAGAGAGAGCATGATAAGGAGTGTAAGTGGTGTCTGTACATGTGGCAGGAGCATTCCTGTCCCTGGGTAGTGAGAGCAATGGAAACCAAAGGGCTGTGTTGGAGCATGGGCAAATAGAGAAGTAGGTGGCTTTCAGCATGCCACTCTGAAATGGAAGTGTGTGTGGGCAGTGCTAGGAAGCCCTAATGTTTTTAAGGATAGGTTTTCTAAATGCTTAAGGATTCTCTGTACTGGGTAGGGGCAGGAGTTTCTTCTCACCCCAAGCATCACCTTCGCTTTGATGACATACCACAGGGATCAGGCTCACAGGACCAAACAATGCATTTCTCTTTCCTCCTTCTCGTTCTGTGGTTGTTGTCCATGCGCTCTCATTAACAGAATGACTGCCTCTCCTCTTGGCCTCTCTTGTGTTTCCAGACACACTGACAAGGGGTGGGTTGATTGGATGCTGAGGAACACTTTTTGCCACCCTTAGGAGCAGGCATGCGGAGGGGATGCAGCAAGGAGGCTGCAGAGCCTCTCTGTAAACCACTATAACCTAACACCAAGAATATAAGAATGACCATAGTGATTCAGGCCAAATGTCCTCCTAGTATCCTCTCTGTGTCTAAATTCAACAGCAGATGCCAAGGAGAGAGTGTAAGACTAGAATGAGTACTTTGTCAAAATATTCTTGCAGCCTCAAGTATTTTCAGCTGCAGGAATTCCTGAGCTTCAGCAGTGGCTTTGTAAACAGAAGGGGGACCTTCCAAGCACATTGTAAATGAGTCCAGTTTGAGGCTTTCTGAAGACAGTTGAAGGTTGAAAGGAGCTTTTTATGAAAGACTGGCTCAGCTTGTCTTTGAAATTTTATTTTAGCGCTTCTGGGATTTTGAACAGCTAACTCGTTAATAGATATATTTTTATCATTTCGAACTAAATACAAACATTAGTAGTTGTATATTACTTTCTGGCACTCCCAAGTCTGTTCTAATTATCAATCTTATGGAGAGGCAGCTATTAACATGGAAATACTCAAATTTACAGTTGATTTTCTGGGCATAATATATACCTATCAAACTCTAAAGCATGCTCTAGTTACCTCAGGTAAAACTGCAAGCTATGTAACAATTACTAAATGGCAAGTTTAAAAGAGTTTCTTTCCTTTGCTGTCACGGGCTATTAAGAGATCTCTGAAGTGTTGGAGATACAAAAGCCTATTGAGGAGTTTGTCTAATTAATGGTATTATAGTGGGCAAAATAAATAGAAGAATCAAGGGGGAGCAAAACTTCAGATAACATGACAAATGCATGCGCATCATTAATATTTTAAATTGCTCAATAGATGAAGATAAATGTATTTGATACAGCCTATCTCCAAATGGTTTAAATAGCAAATATATACACATTAAAATCATTATACATTGATTTGGCCACTTTTACTAACATACGTAGTACTTATATGGAGACTGGGGTCCCTCACGTTTTATTTGGAGTCCTCTGTGAATAAAGTATGATGGAGCATGAGAGGGGTAAAAGAACCAAACATTTAGTTTTCTTGTCCCTCTGTTGATGACAAAATTCCCACTGCCCTGCAGCAGCTGCTAGATTTGGCTCTATGCTGCCAAAAATATCATCATAAAACTGCCTGTGGTTGCACGGTTTAACTTCAATGCCATGTACGTGACTTCAGAAGGGACTATTTTATTTATTATCTCATGTAACCTATCACTAAATCTGTAAAAGCCCAATTCAGATTCTGCTGAAGCTTATGGGAGCCTTTCTGTAGATTTCAGTGACAACTGGGTTCGGACCACAGTGCCATGGGTTTCAGTTCATAAAATCTCAATTTTGGGGCTTGTTTTTGGACATCACCAAAACCAGGCATGTGCAGAGAATTTTTCATCTATGATCTTTAATTGCCATGCAAGATCAACAGCATCGCTGTTGATCGCATCTCTAAATTAGCCCATTGTGTGAGTAGCTCAGGCCATCTGTGGATAAAAGTTGTTGCTGTCTGGTGGCCGTTCATTTTTATGTGAAAGGAGTTTTTGGTCTCTCTCCAGTTCCTAACAAGCTTAACCTGTCCCTGTTGACTGTTGGCAGTACAAATATAGAGGCCAAGGACTTGCAGGCCAGAGAACGCTGTGTTCATCAGATTCCGCAAACATCATTGCAGGTGTCTAAAAAACTTATTTTGACCCTGAAACTATATATTGAATAGTAAACAAATGGAGTCTGTGAAGTGAAACCAGCTTTCTAGTCCATTTTGCTTTTTAAAGAAGATAAGTGTAAAGGAGAAGCTCAGCTTTCTTACACTTCTCAAAAGAGAAGGAATGCGTAAAGTTAGACAGCTAAGTCCATACTTAGCCACTTTATTACTTACCCAGATTTTTAGAAGGAGGTGGGCATACATATCATCTAGGACCTGTACATATTGCCTGTCCATGCCAATACAGTATTCCTAAATAACGGTCATGGGTTTTAATTCCTAAATGATTTGGAGCCAAGCAACTGAGGTCAGTGTGTCCCCCACTGATAAATGGGAGGTGACACACAAAAAATTCCTGGTTTGGAACTTGCTTCACCTACTTGATTCCCATCCTAGGTTAGCACATCACTTGGCTGTTGCAAAGTCCGTCTTCCTGGCTAATGGATAGGGACTGCTTCCTTTAGCAGCTTTTAGCAGTTTCATGCTTCTCTGTGAAGCAGAGTTTGGATCTGTATACGAAAAGGAACCTTTAAAAGGTAATAAATTGATTACCAAAGATGGAAGCGTGACTTGAGGCTTCTGACTGTTTATTTTGATTTAATGATGTTAGTTTAATATTTTCACAGCTTTACTTTGTGTTTTGACAGCTTATAGTCAGGACCCACTTTCATATGAGTGCATATTTTTTGGTGTATTGATCTAAATGAACAGTTCTGAGAGCATCAGCATGGGGAAAATTATGTTTCTAACAATTTGTCTCTTAATTTTGACATCCAAAAGGGTATAAATACTGGCTGAAAGTTCCCCTGTGGTTGGGAATTTCTCTCTTCTGTATTCTTTCTCTGATGTGTTCAAGAGTGGAGTTAAAGGACTTTCAGTCTTGTTTCTGTGGGACCACTAATAAGATTTCTCTCCATCCACCCAGCCATCAATTCTCACAGCATTTACAGAGACTTACTATCTTTGAGGCTTTTATATTGTTTTCTCAAATTTTCTTCAAATTGGCCAACAGGATAGAAGTTTATTGCTGGAGGTGATGAGGCAAGCTTAGGCGCAGGTGCATAGGCAGAATGAACTCTTAAGCCTAAGTTTCTTTGGGAGTACATCTAGTAAGTGGCATAGATGAATTGTATAATTTTCATAATGTTAATGACAGCCGAAGTCTGCCTCCTTTTTTCTTTTTTTCCTTTCTGCACAGGTGTGTGTGCGCTTTCACAGCCTTCTGCTATATTGCTGTTAGCTGAAGGCTCTAGAAGGTCGGCATATAAAAATCTTACTTTTCAAAATGTGAAATATTTTGCTGAGTGACCTTCCCAGTTTCCTGGAGATGTCATCTATTTATGCTAGTAGCGGTGCCAAGTGGAGCGGTTTCTAAAACTGAACAGCAGTCAATTTATTTTCAGGTACCACTCCATTTGGGATTGCAATTAGGATAACTAGAGCTGCTCTCCAGCACAGGAAACTGGGAAGGTCATGCTGCCAAATTGTTGGCATCTTGATGAAGGAGTGTAAACTACTGCTGTCGCTACTGCAGATCAAATGAGCCTAACCAGAATGAAGTAATTATCAAATCCTCCCAAAAGATCATGAATATTCATGCATCAATTACAAACATTTGAAGTTAATTTTCGTTTGAGGAAATAACCCTGGTATTCCACTCCCGCTACATATGAATCATAACACTTCTTGCAAGCAAAGGGCAAAGCACTGTTGCTTGCGGCTCGGGCTCACGGGTGCTGCTGTGTGCGCAGCAGTGGGCTGCCTCCGGCCAGGCAGCATGGGAGTGTTCAGTGTGGCAGCGAGCAGCCATTCTGTCCCCCCTCCAATTCACCATGCTATATTCACCAGAGAGGCAGCTGAAATGGTCATTTAGCTGCCTGCAAGAGTCGTGCCGGTCTGGTAGGCACGTCCTTGTTTGCAGTGAAAGGGCAGTTGTGGTGGCTGCTGCCCTGCCCTCTCTGCAGGGGCTGTCACCAATGGTGGCTCTTCAGCACATGTGGCCCCAGCCGATGACACTGGCAGTGAAGCCTTCTGAAAAACAACCCCTTTGCTTAGCCTCTTGAATGCAGTGGAGAGTCTCGCTTTAATCAGCCTACTGCTTGGCCCTATGAAGGCGGCGGGAGCTGGGGGCAGCAATGTTGCAAGCAAAGATGCTGAGCAACGGGAGCGGATCCTGCTCTTCATGCTGATGGAGGGATGTTGGAAATGCCCTTGCTGGATGTCTCTTTGCTGTGCTTATGACAATATTAGCCATCAGAGTGTCTGGTGTGAAGGTGGTTTCCAGAACGTGTCCTCAGCAGATTGTCAGGGGATGTTTCCTCGTGCTTCTTTCTCACAATGTATTTTCCCGTATTGCTGCCCTATAGGTACAGGCACTGGCCAGCCACTCTCCAATCCTTCCCTTCCCAGTGCTCCCACTGCGCTGCCAGGGCGCAGGCAGCCCAGAAGAGAGGCAGGCAGGCTCCTAAGCTGCTCCAGTTGCTATTCAGCAGCAGATACGACTGTTGTTTTCTCATATAAAGCAACCAAATGGCTTCATAGAGATAAGCTGAGCCAAACTTGTGGTTGCCGTAATGCTTCCAAGTAAGGGGGCCAAACAAGGAGGGGTATGGGGGGAAGGAAGGCTTTTTCCTTCCCTTTGTGAGTGTAGCTTGGTAGAAGTTAGCTCAGAGCCTGGCCACATGCAGAGTCCTTAAATTATTTAAAATCTGGACCATTATTGGTTTTAACTATGGGGATTTTTTTTCTCCTGTAAATCACAGTCTATTTACTGATCAGGCTTTCTTAACCAGTGGCTTTGCTGGTTTTTGCGGAATCTGGCTTTAACTCCAACATATAGTTGCTGAGCCTAATTAGCTCCCTGGATTAATTGAGCTTCTGTTTTTCAGCTAGAATTTATTAGGAGCTGGCACTGTAATGAGACAGACCACTAGGATCCTTTTGCTTTTTGATTATCTTTGAGCTTTGTTTGTGTGTTTTTAATGGTTGCTTGTGAATGTGCTGCGGGCTGGAGTACAGAAGGGAGAGGGATCATTGTGTCCATTTTCAGTGCAGTCCTCTCTCTGAAACCATCACTGGTCTCCAAGCAGAGCTGCCCTCCCAACCACCTCCTCCCTCCCACCCCAGCACTTGTTGTTGCTGTGACTTCAAAGTGCCTCTGGATCTCTGAGCTCTCATTTGAGTAACATGTTGACCTGTAAATAAGTGTTTATGTTTTCAGTTTGATATTGCCAAAGTGCAAAGTGCACCTGAACGAAACCACATAAATTCACGTAGCTGGGGCAAAGACTGCAAGGAACATTTTTCTCTCATTGGTTGAATTATGAAGCCTGTGCTGCTTTAGCTCCACTGGTGGCATAAGGCAGAAATGAGAAGATGGAGGGGCCATCTTTCCCTGTGCTTCCCCAAGGCTAGTGTAACGGTGTGCACTCAGACCTGGGCTGGCAATGTCAGAAACCATGTGCTCTTTAATACCTATGTAAAGTGGAGCAGGGGTGTGATAGTGACTGCTTTATTGTGTGAGATAGTTCTACTATGGATAACTTTGAATTGGTAAGATCAGTCAGCAGGACCTCCAAAGAGCAGGACACTTCATGTCATTTTTGGATAACATACTCCTTGGCCATTTTGTAGACTGTTGAAGTTTCATCAGCTTTGGGGGCAACTTTTATACAAAAGCTACAGCTCTTGAATGAGCCCATTTATGGTGAGAGGGAGAGTCTATTTCAAGGAGTCAGAGGAGCCAGAGCTATTGAGACTCTGTCCTTCTGTCGTTAATTTTCTTTTCTGTCTTTGGTGAAAATAAACAAAAGATGCTATTTTGTGCATCTGCCACGTGCTCATGTGTTGTCACAGGCAAAAGGATTGTTCTGCAGTATGAAATGTGCATAGTCAGACTCTTAAAAGACAAGAATTACAGGGGGGAACCCCCTAAATGTATATACATTTCGTAATACTAGAATTTAAGTATAAGTCCCTGTTATCCCATGCTTGGATGCAGCAACACCTTTCTCCTGCCTTTGACTGCTGCAGTGTCACATTCCTTCCAGATGTGATAGTGATTTTCCCAGTACATGAACCTTTCTGAATTCTAGTGTACCTTATACAAGATAACTAACTGCAGTGGCAGTGGAGATTTCCACTTTGCTTAATTCTCCCTTTAAGGCTAGTCAGCTTCCACCTGGAACAAGTTCATTATTTCCCCAGTGCCTCATTTCACCGGGTGAGAGATTCCCCAGGTTAAAGGTCCAACACGTTACCCATCTTTCTTAAACTGCCTTGCTTCGTTCTGCTTACAAAGCCAGGTTTACATTGCTGAAGCACCGAGGGCTTTATCACTCCACCTGGCCTCATTTTGCCTGTGCCTACACACATTTCTCCCATTTCCTCTCTCCCTCTATCAAAATTATTAACAGAAAGGAAAGACACAGCTAAGCAAACTATACTGGTTCATCACGAACTCAGCTGTTACACACCTGTAACATCCGCTATTGGGTTTGTGCCTTTTATGCTATAAAATCTCCTCTGTAGAGATTATTTCCATGCAATAAGAGCCAAAATCAAATGGAGTATTTATGTGACTCCCCCATTATGCAAGCATTTATTACTATGAATAAAGCAGTGCATCAGCACAAGGGAGCGGAGTTAAGACTTCATAATCAAAAATAACTGCCATAGTTACTGAGATTTATCCTTTGACATAACTCTATAAATAATTAGATTACAAGACACCTGAGGGCATACA
Source organism: Dromas ardeola (assembly GCA_013398915.1). Lineage (NCBI taxonomy): Eukaryota > Metazoa > Chordata > Aves > Charadriiformes > Dromadidae > Dromas > Dromas ardeola. The sequence continues at coordinate 577,190 of VYZM01007539.1, read as the reverse complement.
TAATCTGATCCTGTAACAATAACACCTTGAGGGACTTGACAACTTTCTCCTTTTGGCCAAGTGCCTAGGAAGACACTAAGGTATATGATTAATAGAGAGCACAAACACACACCCTTGCAAGTCCTAAAGCTTAGTTATAATATTGTATTGTATCCCCGGTGGAATGTTATTATTTCTATTCCTGATGGCACTGCCGTTGTCACTGAATAGCCAAAATCCTCATAGCGGTGGGGTGAGAAGCAGGGGAAGACAAAGAAAACATTTGTTATTAAGTTGGGGGAAAACAAATGAAACAAAGCATATAATAGAAAGCATATAATAGGATTGGTTAAATAATTCCACAGAAAAATCATTATTCTAAGAATTTAGCCGGATCTTCCTCTCCAGTATTCCCTTGTTTTGTGGAACAGTCTTGTGTTTGCCTCTCCCATACAGAGAATGAGATGCTGGGCAATGAAGACTCCTGTGAATTTCCTGACGGTGATATTTATTCTTATTGCTTCATTTTCTATTCATGAATTCTATTTTGCAGCCCTAAACAAAAGCAATTACCATTTGCCTCTTTTCTGCGTAGCTCACTTCAAACACGTTGCTCACACGGATTCTCATAAAGCTGAAGGACCTAATAGAGGAAGATCCAGGGAGGCACTGCCCATGCCATGCCCCCTCACCCTGGCCTGCACCTCGGCTATGCACTGTGATGCAGTCAGCCCTGCAATTTTATGGTGGGGTTATGGGGTTCCTCTGCTGGGGATCAGTGAGCAGTCAGGGGGACATGAGCGGGGAGAGGGGCGTTGGAGGTCAGGCAGTGGCAGTGGAGGATGTTAATGAGAGCAAGAGGCGAGGAAAGAGGAGATTAGTAATGGGAGAGGATCTGGCAATGATACTAAAGACTGACAAAGTCCGGTGTAGCTGGTTAGACCACAGCAGGATGAAGTGGAGCTGTGCTGGGCTACTTAGGTGAGGAGCTGGGGGTGAAGATCATGGTATGGGAATGAGAATGAGTAAGCAGGTCAGATGAGAAAAGGCCAGGATAGTCACTGATAGAACAGGGCTGTCTGATGAGAGAACAACATGGCAAAAAGGATGTGAACACAGGAAAGCACAGCTCTTCTACAGTGCAGCAATGCTTCTGAGTCTCACTGTTTCTCTACAGGCAGCTAATACTAACAAAACCTCATGGTAAATTGTGAGTCATGTTCCCCTTCTCTATTGCTTGTCCATACAAAAGGTGGCAGCCAGCTGCTGCTGCCAGCTGGCCAACTAGTTCAGCAACTGTCTTTTTAATACATAGGAAGGTTCCAGGCTTGCTGGTGTCTGAAATGTAAACACAAATCCACATAAAGTTACATAAAAATATGTAATAAGAGCATCCAGATTGTGAAATCAATCACTACAGGGGCAGGAAACATCAAAATTAAGGTTGTCCTGGCAAACTTACTCTGGCCCCGTGGGCTATATATTGTGTTGTCTTTGCAGTATTTCCCCCCGGCCCCTAAAATTATCTTTTTCAAGGCAGATATAGGACCTGATTTGGACATGAACCAGGACTGTACAGCGATCTGGTCGGTCTTGATAAATTCTTTCCCTAATTTGCAGCAGAAGTTGGAAGGCATATGGAAAATGGGAGCGAGGGCTCTGGAAGAGAAGGGAAGTATTCTGAAGGGATCTGGTACCACCTTCATAATCGGCTCTGTCAATGCATTCCTAAAAATTTTAGGTAATCTATTAGTTGTATGTTCCTGGTTTTCTGAGTACCCAGATTGAGAATCAGCTGCCTCATTTTCTCTGCAACGGAAGTCAAAGTTAGCTGTACTTTGAATATGAAAGACTATATAATGCTCAGTACTCTGAAAGATCAGTGCTTCACACCAAACACGAGTACTTAGTGAAGTCTTCAGTGCTGCAGGTAGTATCAGGAGATTCTATATCTCACCTCAGAGGCATTCATCAGATACTGCCTTGATGAGATCCGCTGAAAAAAAAGGGTCTTTGAAGAAATCAGTCATTTTGGATGCAGAGCTGAGTCTGTATAGCCCTAACAGTAGATAAGGCCCAAGTCCGCACATGAAAAGGCAAGGATTAAATGAAAGACTGAATAACTTCTTGTTCAGTGAGCACTGTTTATCCTGCACAGTGATTGAGGCAGGGGTCTAGCGGAAAAATAGTATGCAGTCATGAAATTAAAGACTTTCACTTAAGGCACGTGGGCAAGTGAGATTTAGGCAGTGCCCAAGAAAAAGTATCATGATCTTCATTTGCCTAATAAAAGATTCTGTATTGTTTGAATCTGAGTATAATTAATGAATCATGAGGAAGGAAAATACAGACATGTGTAAGAGAAGCATAAAGATACCTATTTTTCCTTCTTATTGACCAAGTGAAAGGACTAATTTACACTGATCTCAGTTTGCATGGTGAAGTCTCAGAAGAGAAGGAATAGGGAACACTGTGCCCACTGCAGCACTGCCAAATCTCTTGTTTGGGGAGTTTTAATACCTGCTAGGGTTCCTTAGTGGTAGCTGTTGAGAGAATCAGAAAATATCACTATGAGTCCTCCAGTATCTCCTGTAATGTGAGAAGGTGGAAATATGGAGGAGATAAGGGAAGAGCAAGAAGAGAGAGCTCCTCTCCACGTGAAGGGCTGCTACTCCATGGAACGAACTGGAGACTTCTGCCTGGCAATCTGCATAGTTCTTCCTTTCTGGACCCTCTGTACCGTACCTGCTGACATACTTCCTAGAGATATTTATGTTTAGTTTCCTGCCCCTAGGGCTCCTGCCTCTGGACTTTTCCAGAGATAGAGCTTTGCATGCTGTATTTTGGGGTTTTACCTGTATGGCATGTATGAGTAGTATTTAGTAGTATTTTGCTGTAGCCATGATGATCTAAGGAGCTAGGCAAGAAAAGGTTTACAAGTAATGGCAATGTATTTTATTAGATCAAGTGATGCAGTTAGAAAACAGAGGTAACTTTTAAGTACTGAAAAGGCTGCAGAATGGACTTTGGAGTCTAAAGTGTGGTATCCTTCTGACCCCGCCTTCATTGTTCTCTGTGTATTATATCCTGATATTCATGATGGGCTGTGGTAAATTTCCTAAACTATAAAAACATTAGTGGATGGGATAGAACTACATTTAAAATGAAGACAGGTATATAAAATGGGGTCATTGTGCTGCTCTGGCATATCATTTTATTGCTCGTGGAGCAGAATAGGAATGGACGATTAGCATTCCTGAGGATCTCCCCTTTGCTATAAAGACATTGGTGCAATTCACTGTACTGCTGTGAGAAATCTGGGACCTTCTACAAACCAGCCTCTGTTTAATACAGGGAGCAATGTGTACCCAGGAGCAGCAGCCCTTCTGTGAGCTTCTTCAAAATTTCCTGTGTTTTAGTTTAGTTTGCACAGCCCGAAGATCAACAATGGTCTTCCTTCTCAAAGCTCTTCTAGTGCAGAAGTGCAAACCTTCTCTTTGTAACTTCTGCTTTCACTGGAAATTTTGCTTTTACAAATATCAGCTCATGAATCACCTAATGAAACAATGCAGAGCCTTTCTTTTTTTCAGGCTGAACTGCTATGTCAGCATTCAGAAGAACAAAGCATCTACTTTGTCTCACACTGTCTGTCAAGCAAATTTCAGTGAGACATCCAAATATTTTACCAATATTTCACTTGATGAGGATAGGGTGAGTTAAAAATTAAGCCGCACATTTTTGTGTTATTATGTTCTCTTTGATTTTCTTTCTTTCCTTTAGAAGTTAGGTGCTATTGTGAAAGATCAGTGAACCATGAACAGGTGAACTTGTCTTATGACAGTGTCCAGAACTGACAAAAATCCATGCTTAGCAAATTTCTTCCTTTTTATTTTATTTTTCAATGTACAATACTGACATGAGGCTAATTATTTTGTCTGGGTGCAAAGTGAAGTTGATAGTCAAGATGCAGACAGTGCCGAGTGAGTGAACTCTGAAATTATAAATCACTGTTGGCTGGGCATTTTTGTTCCTAGGTGTCTGGCTTTAATCCTAAACAAATCTGCCCTTCAGTTCCTATCTGATATATGTCAGAGGGTCATTTGAATTATAGAATAGGAATTTCCTCTGTATCGTCATTCTTCTTGCAAGTGTGTATTTCAATACAAGGCAGATGGCACAGATGATTTTATATTCATAATGCATATACCTCTAGGAGAGCCACGCTGCAGTGTGCTGATGCTGGCTGCACGGGTTATGTGTTCTCAGGAGACCGACATGTTCAGAATGTATTCTTTTGCCCTTTCCCCTGTCGTCTCGTGTTTTGCTATGATAGAAGCACTAGCAAATGAAAGGCTTGTTATTGATTTCTGTGCAGATGTTAATAATTTCCGTGTAACTCTGCATTGGAGTGGCAGTAACTGATGTACAAAATTTGACATCTTAATTATTCCTTGATGGAAAGGAGGACCACTAACCTGAGATACAGCAGCCTATTAACTCTGGATCTGTGGATTCAAAGCAGCCTTAGGTCACAAGTGAAATGCGTGAGGCCGTCTCAGTGTAGTCTTTATGGACATCTTTTTGTTTCTCAAAGACACCAGACTCTCTTCAATGTGTCTGGAGCAGAAGGAAGCAGAAATCCTGAAACAAAAAATGTTTTACTTCCAGTATTGCTAGCCTAGCTGAAATTGCAAGTACTGGAAATCTCGGGAGATGCACAATTTATGAGCTCCCCAGCCCTCTTGCTAGATACGTCAAAATATGCATCCAAAATGCTGCTCTTTACTCAATTAAAAGAGATGTTCAGGAATTTTGGTGTTTGTCTGTCAGTCCCATCCAGTAGGCATAGTTTCAGTTCCCAGCAGTTGCAGCTTTATGGAGAATTCCTGTGAGATGGAAATGTTAAGTGAACAACCAAGGACGCAAACACACCATAGGCCATTAGGAGATATTAAACAGTGAGCCCCAAAAATCTGATCCCCAGTCACTGAAGGTATTGCTATCATTGTAACAGTGAAAGTAATTCCTTTAGCAACAAGTAAATATCAGGCTGATGCTGTCTTTGCTTTTGGCCATATGTAACTATTATCCTCAACTTTTAGTGTGGGGAGGCTCTCTTCATGAGGGTGCCACTTCCCAACTAACCAGCCAGTCAACCTGTATACCTTGTAGCTAAAGCTCTCTTTAAAAATTATGTCATGCATTTCTGACTACAGGATTAGATGACCACCACAGAAGCATTATATATGCATTATTATGCTGTTAAAATTGTCATGCTTGACAATTCCTATTCCTAGTCCAGTCACAGACAGCCCCACAATAAGGCATCAGCATTTCAAAAGCTATACTATGCTGAACAATAGAGTAAATGGCAAGAACAGAAAATTTGATTCTCGCCTCAGTGGACGAAAAGATCTAAAATGAAAGAACAATTGTGCGAAGTCTTAGGGCTTGATTGTTTTGTATTTCACCAGAATCATCCAAAATTAATTTCAGTGATTTAACTAGTATTATTATGGAGTTATGCAGCGCCCTAGCAGGTAAGAAAAAAATTGGGTCCTCTAATCTAATCCACTACCCTCTTGTCCTCCAGAGGTGGGCCAGAGTTTGCTTGCGCACTGTGCACTGGAAAAGGGCAGCAGTTTGATGTTTGCTGCAGTGGGTCCTTAACAGTTAGTCTTCAGTGCTGGTCTGTATCTCTGTATTGGCAGTGGTAACAGTGCAGAAGGACTGAGGCTAGAAGAAGACAGAAAGGGGAAACTGGGAAGTGGAAAGAAGTTTAAATTGTAGTCCAGGGTCTTTCAGCACGCTCAGCTGCAGACACAACATACTGCAAACCTGAGGAAGGAAACTAATTAGGATTCCATTAAAAAGAGGAGAAAAAATCTTGCTGAGACCCAAGTCACATCACGATGGTCAAAGTGAAACCTTGCTCGCTAATGTAGCCTTAATTCATTTTATTTTGCAGAGACAGCAAGCTCACCATGTTGCTTCGGGAGTCCTTGGGGAATATGAACTGCCGCACCACAATGATAGCTCACATTTCAGCTGCTGCGGGGAACTACGCTGAGACGCTGTCCACCATCCAGATTGCATCAAGGGTCCTCAGGATGAAGAAAAAGAAAACTAAGGTAAGACAATGTATAACTTTCTTCTTGCAATGGTGGAGGAGGGAGGAAGAAGGTCCCTAAAGGATCCTTGGTGGGGTAGAGCAGCATGTAACAAAATCAGTAATCAATTCCAAAGTGTGTGGGGTTGTATGTACCCTGTCCTAGGCAAGTGGCTTAGAGCACATAGCAGAGACTAGGGGTGGGTAAACGCTTCAACTGCAGTGAGTTCAGACATATCTGCGACAGCAGGTTTGTAAGCTGGCCTCATTTAATGATATAGCTGTCAGAGAGCATTTATTTTCAGTTATGCTCTTAATGCTAATGAAATAATAAGGAATGAAACTGCTGTAGAGTTAAAGGAAATTAGGATTAATGAAGAACTAGATGTCTGTGCTTCTTAAAGAGAGCAGGAGCAAAATAAATGCAAAGCAGTGTGTCCGTTGCCAGCATTGATACCCCTTTTATTTCCACTGCTTCTAAATATGGGTGATAGATTTTTCCAAGGAGTGAGGATGGGCTGTATCCACTCTCATGTTTTAGAGTCCTGGTTCATTCTGTACAGCTTATGGCGTGAACTGGGCACAATGAGTAAATTTTATGAGTTTCATTTAAATTGGTAGCCTATGGACTGACAAAACCTTTTTTTATCAATGGATTGAAGAGAGACGAGTGAAGGGATTCAGTCCACACACCATCACAGCAGTGTGTCTCCAGGGACATCTGAGTGCACGTTATGCAATGCCACACGCTGGTAGTATGACCAAACAGGGATTGTCTTTATTTTCTGTGCCTTGTTTGTATAATGAATTTTCTTGTTCCTCTTCACACACACAGACACATACAAAATCAGCAAAGCCTTTGCCAAATACCTGATTTCTTTTGCCAGGCTCAATTAAGGGAGAGATCCTAATCCATTTGTTCACTTTTTTTTTTTTTTTGAAGTGTCATGATTTCGAGCGGGGCACAGAGTTGGGGCATTGGGTTCTCCGTTGAACACTGTTGTGTGTTTGCTGTAGGACTATGGTTAAGAAGCTTCAGAGCTCTGTGCCCCAGCTTGGAGGTTTCCCAGTTTAGATGTGACTGTGATCTTTTTGTGTATGCGCTTTGTGTAAGGAGCTGTTTGCAATGCTGAAATGTCACGGTCTCTCTCTCTCTCTCTCTCTCTCATACTGCAGTACACATCGAGTTCTTCTGGAGGAGAGAGCTCTTGTGAGGAGGGCAGGATGCGGAGGCCAACCCAGCTGAGACCTTTCCATTCTAGAAACACTGTTGACCCAGACTTCCCTATTTTGCATTTATCAAGTGATCCTGATTATTCATCCAGCAGTGAGCAGTCGTGTGACACGGTGATTTACGTTGGCCCTAATGGCACTGCCCTTTCTGATAAGGAACTGACAGATAACGAGGGTCCCCCTGACTTTGTTCCCATAGTTCCTGCTCTGCAAAAGACCAAAACCGAGGGCAGGTTGGAGGAAGTTAGTGAATCAGGGCCCAACACATCTGAAAGAGACTGCCTGAAGTGCAACACCTTTGCAGAGCTCCAGGAGAGGCTGGATTGCATTGATGGTAGTGAAGAGACAGACAAATTTCCCTTTGAAGAGATGCCTGTTCAATTTAGCTCAGACCAGATGTCTAAGTGCTCTGTCTCAAGCCAGCTGGCAGAGCTTAGCCACTTACCAGAGTCAGATAAGGAAGATACAATGCCAGAAAGTCAGCATCCTGAAAGAGAAGCCAAGGAAAGTATAAATGCAACGCCCAGCAAAACTAAGAGAAATCACTCCCCTGTTCCTTCTGGAGCTCTTACTAATGTTTCAACTCCTTCTTCTCCCAGGAGTGTAACAGGCAGCTCTAGTAAAGAGCTTAGCTCTTGTCAGTTAGCACACAGCACCAGCTTGCAGAGCAGCAGAGAAGCTCTCAACACCTGTGGATTTGTGGAAGGCAAACCTCGGCCCATGGGATCACCCCGGCTTGGCATTGCGAGCCTCTCAAAGACATCTGAGTACAAGCCACCAACTTCACCTTCCCAGAGGTGCAAGGTCTATACACAGAAAGGAGTCCTGCCCAGCTCCACTCCCCCACCAGCTCCCCTGAGTAAGGATACTGGAATGACGTCTAGTGAATCCTTATTGCAGCCAGAAATCCGGACCCCACCTGTAGGCATGAGCCCTCAGATCATGAAGAAGTCAGTGTCCTCCAGCAATGGGGATTTTGAAGAGACCATTCTTGATGAAGATCGGCAACAAAGCGTTTCTCCAGAATCCAAGAAGGAGATTCTGAGCACCACCATGGTGACTGTGCAGCAGCCGTTAGAGCTGAATGGAGAGGATGAGCTGGTGTTCACCCTTGTAGAAGAGCTAACCATTAGTGGGGTCCTCGACAATGGGCGCCCAACCAGTATCATCAGTTTTAACAGTGACTGCTCTGTTCAGGCTTTGGCCTCGGGATCTAGGCCAGTCAGTATTATCAGCAGCATATCTGAAGATCTTGAATGTTACTCCAGTGCAGCTCCTGTGTCTGAAGTCAGCATCACACAATTCCTTCCACTTCCAAAGTTGGGTCTGGATGACAAATCCCAGGATGATGGCAGCAGGCGCTCATCCATCAGCTCATGGTTGAGTGAAATGAGCACAGGGAGTGATGGTGAACAGTCGTGCCACAGCTTCATAGCCCAGACATGCTATGGGCATGGGGAAGCAATGGCAGAACCCCCTGTCCCTGAGTTTGCAAGCACCATACAAAGTGCCAGCATGATTTGCGTAAGTGACAAACAGAAGCCAGTGACTGACAACATGCTTATACTGTCAGAAATGGGGGAGGAAGCTTTTGGCAAAGTGCCACCTATCAAAGGCTGTAAAATATCAGCTCTAGGGAAAACTACTGTCACAATCAAAAACACCGCAAGCCTCAGCAGCTGTGAAGGCTACATCCCAATGAAGACAAACATTACTGTGTATCCATGTATTGCCGTTAATCCCTTCAAAGCACAGGACACTGATGATGCTGTACCGGCAGTAACTGCAGACCCAAAGGTTGCACATCCCCATGATGGGAAAGAGTCCAGTGCTAAGAAGGATATAAAATTTGAAGACCCTTGGCTGAAGAGAGAAGAAGATGTAGAAAAGGACAGCTCTGGGACCAGTGATGGGCCAAGGCCTGACACAGCTGCAGTTTCAGCCAAGCCTGAGCACAGCACAAAGCAGTATTCAGCAGACAGGTTTAGCAGCAGCAGCAGTGGGGTCACCTCTATCTCCCCAGGATCTGACAGTCTAAAGAGGATTGTGGATGGGTGTGAGGTGGCAGCATCCGGCTCTGCAACCCAAAGCCCTGTTCATTCCAGTGACGGCTTGAAGAATGGCAGCCTCCCTCGAGGGCTCCCAAAGGCAAGCAAGCCAGAGGAGCCTGACAGTCACCTCCATCTTACTGCCACTGACACCAGCGGAGTCAGCTGTCCTGCCCTCCCCCAGTTTCCTAAGGCTAGCCTTGACAAGAAAATGGCCTCTCCCAAACACTGTGTCCTCACTCGTCCCAAAGGGACCCCTCCTCTGCCACCGGTGAGAAAGTCAAGCTTGGATCAGAAGAACAGAGCCAGCCCCCAGCACAGCGCAGCCAGCAGCACCACGAGCAGTCCCTCCAGCCAGCCCGGGTCCTTCCTGGCCAGCTTCCCCGAGGAGCTGAATGCCAAACAGAAGGGCCCTGGCATCGACAGCAGTAGCAACAACAGCAGCAGCAAGCTCTTCAGTGCCAAACTGGAGCAGCTCGCCAGCAGGACAAACTCCCTTGGGAGGTCCACAGGAAGCCACTATGAGTGTTTGTCATTGGAAAGAGCAGAAAGCCTGTCCTCTGTGAGCTCCAAAATGAGCCCTGGCAAAGACACCACCATGCCTAGGGCTGGAAGGAGCCTCAGCCGCAGTGTCATGTCCTCACCCACGAACTCGGGCCTCTCCCAGTCCACAGGTGCCTCCCCAAAAGCCAGCCAGTCGAAGATCTCTGCAGTCAGCAAGCTCCTGCTGGCGAGTCCCAAGGCCCGCAGCCTGTCTGCATCTGCCACCAAAACGCTCAGCTTCTCGACCAAGTCTCTGCCTCAGTCTGTAGGGCAGAGCTCCAGTTTGCCTCCGAGTGGAAAGAACATGTCCTGGTCAACGCAGTCCCTCAGCAGAAACCGGGGCTCCAGCCTTGCTTCCAAATTGCCCCTTCGGGCCGTCAATGGGCGGATTTCGGAGCTGCTCCAAGGGAGCACCAGTGCCAGAGGCTTACAGCCGCGGGGAAGCTCAGAGGCAGATGAGCGCGGGGGCCTTCCCGGAGATGAGAAGCCAAGTGTTCACATGCTGCCTTCACCTTACAGCAAGATCACCCCTCCTCGGAAACCTCACCGCTGCAGCAGTGGTCACGGGAGCGACAACAGCAGTGTCCTGAGCGGAGAGCTGCCCCCCGCCATGGGGAAAACAGCCCTGTTCTACCACAGCGGGGGCAGCAGTGGCTACGAGAGCATGATGAGGGACAGCGAAGCGACGGGCAGCGCCTCTTCAGCTCAAGACTCCATGAGTGAGAACAGCAGCTCCGCAAGCGGCAGGTGCCGAAGTCTCAAAAATCCAAAGAAACGATCAAATGCAGGTAAGCTGGCGGTGGTGTGAAAGAGGGATGCAGACCAAAGCTGATAACTAGTATGTGGTGGGGAGGCTGGCCTTAAAGGTGAGCTAATTCAGTACCATCTATATCTCTTAGCAGAGAAACGAGGCCAGGGTAAGTGTCCTAGGCTCTGAATTTCTTCATTTTGCAACATGCACAAATCCTGTGTGGTTGCATTGCCTTTACAGTGGAGTCTCCCACTCACCCGTTTCGCTTAGATTTACCTCACATGAACAGAAGAACATTTATCCCTAAAACTGGTTAGTATTGCCAATGGCAGCCACATTCAAGTATTTATTTATACAAATATTCTTCTGATTTGATTCCAGAAAGATGCCTTTGTGAGGCGGTGAAATGTAACTGCTATTCTTAAGCACTTTGGGCACAGACTCCCCTCTTGGTATGCACATGTTTCACCAGCACAAGACCAGAGCCTTGCTGAATAGCAGAATATGTGTTGTGAACCCACTTTTGCTCCTTGTGTGCTCTGGATGCCCAAAGGTGCAACATGCCCCGCAGCTGAAACCACTGCTCAGTTCCTACTTCCCACCTAGAAGATGAAAAAAAGTTGTGCCCATGCCCCTTGAAAGATGTTATCCTGCCTCTGAGACTCTTATTTTTTACCTTTTGAGTTATGAGCCCTTCTTTTCCCAGTAATTTATTGATAACAAATAATAAATTATATTTTATATAATACGAGAATTACTGCACTGAAGCACTTGCAAATCTGAAACCTTTTCAGTGATCATAAAAAGGATCAGAAAGACTTAATCTTTGTTCAGATATAATCCCCAGTAGCTTTCACTACATCAGGACTTTTTAATTAGATGGCCAGAGCCTCCTGGGTCATACCAAGAGTCTGTGCAGTTGCAACTGGTACATCTTCCCACCAGAACGAGTTTCAGAAAATTGCAGGATAGGGGTGAGAAGCATCCATCAGCTGGTCACCTCACCTGTCTCCTGGCTGCTGTTTTCCCAACCTGAAGTGTGAGTCCTGCCTAACCTACTTTTGAAAAATACGCACATTGGCATTGGAACTGGTGTGTACAGGTATGTGAAATATCAGTAGCTACTTACCCTACAGTAGTGCTGGCTGTCCAAAATGTGTTATTCTCATAGAGTTCCTAATTCACCAGCCATTCCCACTTGCTGGGATACTCACCTCTGGGATTCATTTGCAGTGAACTAACTGGGTAATGCATAACTCTCCCTTTCTTTATGCTCTTGACTGTGGTAGCAGAAGAACATGTGCAGAGCAGATGTGAATACAACAGATACCACTATTAAAACCATATCCATAAGAGCGTGGCTGATTGTACCTGTTCAGAGGATGCATCTGAAAGTGATCACTCTACACAGTGCACGCACAGACCAAGTGATGAAATAATCTTTCTGAAGTTAACTTTGCATCCTACGAGAAAACCTCTTTCTTACCCTTTCGGTTTACATGGCAATAAATTGATTTTCCTCTTTCCGAGGAGCTGTTCCTTTAATAGCTCCTTTCAAATATAAACTTTTTAATGGTAACTTGCAAGAAAAAGAGGGATGATTTGTATGTTGTGGAAAACGAAAACAAAGCTGTCCACAGAGATTGTGTTTCTGGGTGTATACTGTCAGCTGGATGGTATCTTGTGGAAAAGCTGCCCATATAATAGGGACTGTTTCCACAGGACATTTAGATGAAAAAAATGCATCAAGTTCTGTGAAAACAGGCAGCTGTGCAGGTGAGGGAACAGAGCAAATTGCAATGTAGACTTATCCTTATTAGACACCACTGAACACCCCCCCCCTTTCCTAGGGGAGATACTTTAAAAAAATACTCCAAGAAGAGCTTCAGGCGGAGCCTGTGGATTCTTTAGACACCAGAGTTCATCCCAAACTTAAATCAGTAGGAGACCAGGATCCGTTTACTCTGATACTCATAACACTAGTTGTTTCATTTCACTTCTCTCTCTCTGCTGAGATAGCACATTGGAGGCTGGACAAGGCTAGAGATACAAGCAAGGAAAACGTTGTCTTTGTGTTGTAATTACAGAAGAGCTTCAGATCTGTGTGTTGTCCTTTATATCAGGGTGGTATTTTGGCTTACAACTTTGGCTTTCGATAACCCTTGTGTAGGACTGAACATTGTGTCAGTGGCCATGAAAAGGGACTTAAGAGAGGACTGTCTGAGACTCAGGTTTCAGGTTGCTCTTGTAGCAGTCTGGAAGACACAGCTGGAGAGAAGAGGCTTTTCCGTGGTCTAGCCAGCCTTGGCCTACCTGGCAGAGCAGTGATGCTGGTTTGTTGTACTATGCATATATGCAAAGGCAAGCAGGCACCTTTTCTTAGTGGCATACATGGAGAATCTAAGGTTTGCTGCTTTTTTACTGCTGTGTAACATCTGACCTGTTTTTTTCACCAAATACAGCTTTTTTGTTGGCCAACAGATTAATCTCTTCATTCTAATTTCTTGTAAAGTTTAGTTCTTCTTTCCCTGGCCGGCAACATTGCAGATGCTGACTCACTGTTGGACCTGAATCTCTGGGGTGGAGGGTTTTCAGTGGGGGGCCTGTGTCCCTGGAAGTTGCCTGCCCTGGGGGGCTCAGTGTAGCCTGCCACATTGATTTCCTTCCAAGTACTTTGCAAAGCTTCTCTCTTAATTCAGCCTGTCACCTGACGTGGAGAGATTCAAAGTGTGTTGTTTCTCATACTTTTGAGAGTGAATCCCCTATATCTGCAAGTAATTCCTGTATTGTTTTGAATGACTTGTATTTGTGTGTAAGTACAACCAGGGGTTTTATGCAAATTAAAAAAAAATAAAATCTTTACTACCTTCCATATCTCTAGCAGCAAACCACTGCCTAGAAATTAATAAGGCTTCACTTTCTTATAACCAGCTCCTGTTTGCATTTGGTCCTGCAGCAGTGAAATCGTAATTCTGTTTTGATGTGTTTGATAATAGTATAATTTTTCACATGTCAGCAGATTTATGATGGCATAAAACCAGGATTATGACTTCAATGCAGGAGAACATGAAGGAGGAGCTGATATATAAGGTAGAATAGAGCTGTTCACAAATATATTTTTATTGCATAATAAACAAAAAAAATGCAAAGGTTTGCAATCGTTCACCCTCTGTAATATCTCCTTTCTATAGGTCTGTTCTAGTGTTCTCTCCTAAGGAACACTTTTTCATGAAAAAGATAGCAGACAAAGGTTCTGAGCTCTTAAAAGACAGATATTATTTTAATACATAGTGTCAAGAGCATTGGACCTTCCCTGATTTGCGGTCGCAGATCCACTGTGCTGTAATGGATATGGCACTATAGATATGCTCATTTCAGGTCAGGCAACCTTGTCCACTTTATTTATGATTATTATTAACAGAAATGCTAGCTGTCAGACACGATCAACATGAATCAGCCCAAGGCCCCTGTGAGAGGAGCTATAAAGAGTCTTTAAGAGAATCACCAGCAGCCCTGTCAGATCTCACAATTACTTTTGAAGTTCTGACACATTGGAGAGACTTTTTTTTTTTTTGAGATTAAGATCTTGTCTTTCAATGCTTTTAAGTGCATTATTTGTATGTGTAGGTGCTTCTGCCCTGAATGTCATACATGAAGCCTCAGACCTACATTGACAGCTTTTGAAAGATAAAGCTAGTTCATATCCTTCAGTGTTAGCCTTAGGTTAAATTTTGGACTCTGCCTGGGTACCTGTACATTTCACAGACAGCCCAGTATTGTGAGTACAAAATTAAAATAAAACAAACAAAAAAAATATATATTTGCCTCCTGCATTCTGGTGCCTACTGAAAAATCATGTGTTTACATCACGGAGCGCATAAGTCTTTTCCCTGAAGCTAACCTATCCACTTAATAAACATTCCCATCTTTCTAGCATTTAACATTGGTCCTATAACATCATGTCAGCATATATTGCCCCAAAGTGACTGCTTATGGCAGAAACAGGACTATTTAGCCCTGATCTACGGCTGTACATTTCAAAGCTTTGTACAGCTGCTCTTTGATCCACCCTGTGGTGTAAGTATTATTCCAGTCCCCGTTTTACAGATGGAGGAATGAAGGCACTTTACCGATTTGCCCAATGCCTACAACTAAGGAGAGCCAGATCCAGGGTGAAATTATAGGCACCCTTGACTCCTAACCTCGACCTCAACTGACTTGGCTGCACATCCTCCCCTGCCCTTGCTGAGCAGTGGAGAGGAGGGTTTCATTTGTTATTTTCTTTTTGTGGCAGGCCCTTCCTCCCTCTCCACCCAAAAGAATCTGTGCAGCTATGTTTTCTCTGATTTCTTCGCTCACTCCATTAGCCTTTCCCCTGTAAGAAACAATTGGCATCTCAGCCATATTTTAGGCTCTAACTCTACAGTCTCCCCTCTCTCAGGTAGGCAGTGCTGTCTTCAGCAGGGCACTGAAGTGTTAGGGCATAGTTTGTATGGTCATCACTAGCACCAATTATATATTATTTTTTAATTCCTCAGAAATTTCAAGTGCGAGGGCCCAGTGCTGCTTCATGGAAAGGCAATGACAAGGGTGCTTTTATAACATGTACTAATGTGTGTAATCAGGAAATGCATTCTGGCTGACCTCCATTTTACAAAAGCCGTATTTGTATCCCGGGAACACAACAGGTACGAGGAGGTGGCAGGCGGGGTGGCAGTTTAGGACTTGCAAGATCTATGTTGTATTCTTTGTTGAGCTGCTGGTTTGCTGTGTCACCTTGGGCAACTCGTGTAATTTCTGTATTCCCTGGTTACCAGCTCATAAAACTAGATAATGGTGGTGTGAAAAAAGTAACAGTAGGGTCCTTAAATCAGAAGTGTTACCTACCTGCTTTTTGCTCTTCTGCTTTGGTTTTTAGCATCTTTTCCCTAGTTTAGTTTGGATGTATATGGGCATTATTTTAAAATAATTCTCAATGCAAAACATGACTGGATGATTCAGAGATGCAGCTTTGGTGCTAGCTCCAGGCCCCAGTGCTGGGAGCTAACAGCACAGCAAGGAGCCCAGGCTCTATTGAGGTTTATCCACTAACGCCTGGTCCTGTTTGCATTCCCATGCAATGTGCACAAATGCTGTGTTTGTGCCTTTTACCACTCAACCCCCGCCTCCTACAGATGTTATTTATTGGTTCCTGCCCCTTACAATGTTTCAGAGAACCACAGAACGGGACTGGCTCTGAGATGATTCATCACAGACGAGGCTTTTCACGGAGACCGCAGACATCTTCCTGAGGCTATTTTCTTTTCTGTTCCCTTTTGGAGTAGAGTTGGGTGCCTAAGAGAGTCCCCATCCCACGTGACATCAACTTAAACCTAAGAGCTGCAGTGTGTCACGGCTTGCAGTGCTCTGCCAAGTTGGGCTGGACCTCTGTGAAGGAGTGTGTCTCCTTTGATTTCTCTAGTCGCGGTTTTGTGGAGCTGAGTCTGAGCCTGCAGCTTTACTGGTGCTGGGGCCAGTGCTGGCAGGGTGAGATGCTCGGGGTAGCACTCTGTGGCCCAAGCAGGCCTGGGGGAGCAGCAAGTGTGCAGCAGCCAGCGGTGGGGACCACTGCCTGTCTGTGCGCACAGACCCACTCATGGGGACAAGGACCCAGCAGTCAGGCGCGAGAGGAAGATGTGACTCGTGTGAAGGATGAAGACAGTCAAAGAGGTGAGGCCTGGGGGAGAAAGTCCTTACCTGTAAAGTCCTTTCAAGTTGGGTCAGTCTGGGCCAGTTCAGCTTCATGAATGTTGAGCATCAGTTAACATCAGAAGACAAAAACCTAAGGGATGCTATTGATAGTAAGGCCAAGTAGAAACGAGACTGGGGGAAAATCAAGGTTTCCAAATGCTGACTTCTGGAAGTTTAGACCTGTGTCCTGAGTTGGACTGTGTATCTCGGCATTTGCAGGACCCTGCTATTGCCAGTCCAGGATAGGGTTGGCACACGTGTGTGTGTGTTCACGCACATGCTTTAATCTTCTTTGTACAGGGAACCTGTCTGACTATAGATAATTAAAGATTCCTGCTGCAGCATTTTATGGCTCTTGCAGTAAAGTTTCATGACTCCTTGCGGCTCTTTCTCAGTACTAAGTTTCACCACCAAAGCAGAGCAAATTGCTACATGATTTTAAACACTTTAATAAAAAGACAGACTGTTAAGGCATGACAATAATTATCTACAATTAGAGTTACTTTTTCTCTCTTACCTGTGTGCTCTGGGTTTCACTGGTGGAATGGTTTTAAAGATGGAGATTTAGAGGTTCCTGGAAAGCCCTGAAAATTCTGTATTTGAACACATTCAATCTCTGGAAGCACTTAGCCCTGCCTACGAAAGCAGCAGAAAAAGCCAGAGGCTGACTCCACGAGCTGTAAATTATGAAAGTCCGTCTCCAACCAATATTGCAAAGCATCACATTTTGAAACGTGGCCAAAATGATAATGATGAAACAAAACACTAACAAAAAGAGTCTGAGCCTTTCTTGTTGAATCCAAGTGAAAAGGAATTTGGTTCATGTTTAGATTGCCTAAGGCACAGTGTGGGGAGCTGAAAATTGCCCTTTGTATCACAAAGCCGAAGGGCATCTCCAGCATTTCTACTTTAACTTGCTTACAAGTGATGGTAGCTAATTGATATCCTGCATTATACCTTTACCTTGGCAAAGGATGTTTAGAATTATACAGGAAAAAGCTGTTTGCATGCAGGTGACCACTTTATGCATGTGACTGCTGGCTGGACAGCCCTGGGGGGAGCAGAGGGAGGGGAAGTGCGGGCTTCAGCTCCAATTTTTTTTTGTTCATTAAAACAACAGCATTGATTTTCCCAGGTCAAAGCCAGGCCATTTCATGCAGCAAATCTGTGTTGAAAGGGATCAGAGTAATCATTTTTTACACGCTTGACTACTGCATGCCAGCACTGAGCTTTCAGCCACATGAACATAGGAATGATTTAATAGAGGAAATGGCAGCAGGCTATTGTGCACAGTGAAGGCTCCATGTAACATGCATGACTGAGCCGCACACCATTAGGCTGGGTGTAAATAAAACCTGCTCCTGACACTGCCACAGAATTAGCTCACTGGAATGCCTCCACCACTGTCCCGTCGGGAGCTAATGCTCTGGCTGCAGAGCCACTTCCCCCTCCAGCCTCTGCCTTTGCTGCCCCAGTGGCTGGCGCAGCTATTTAGTGCAGGAACAATAACCAGCTCCTGAAATAATGCCGCAATGCTGACAAATACCTGTTAAACCAAAATCCAGCCTCAAGTGAGAGAAATATTTAGAAGAGACTCCGGTTGGTTTTTTGCTAGGGATCATGGGTGCTGAAAATTCATCCCCCCCGTGTTGTGCATCTTCCCTGGAGCATCTCCCAGATTACTTGTCAACCTGCCATGCTGCAGGAGGGCTGCTTCCTGATCTGGTTTCAGCAGTGCTCATTCACCAGCTCTAAACTGCCCTGAAAAGCTCCTTTTGAAGTGAGACAGTAATTCAGGAAGCAAGGTTAAGGAATGAACTGGGTGGGCAGAAAGAATTAGTAGTCTGTACCTCAGCACATTCCTTATACCAGTACAGAAGCAATGTATCTAGTATAGATATGGATGGAAGGCTGAAAACAAGGGTTGCTTTATTCCTATGTACAGCAAGCAGTGATTTCTAGCCTCAAGTGTCCTTGTACTTCTTATTGATTCACAACAACAGGATTGCATTTAAGTCAACACAGAATACAACCTGAATTATTTACAGTGAGGTGGACATAGAAGATTCTCTTCTGAATGATGGGTCCTATCAGTGTTTTCTATTCCAAGTGTTTAGCCGCAACTCGGTCCTTCCCACGTAATCTGAATTGCCAGGATGAGCGAATGCTGTTTAGATTTTCTGGCAATAAATGCCTGGATTATTTGGTGTTTGGAGTACTGACGTCAAGATGGGCACCCTAAATACTTTTGATGAAGTCTTCACGCCATCAGAGGGGCCTTCCACTTGAAAGCATTGGCAATGTCTTCAGTAATTGGGAGGGGAGCTGTGCAAACTGTATGAAAATCCAAAGGGTGAATAGCTATGTGCTCTGCACTAGGGAAAGCGCACTATAAAATAAACTAGGAGAAAGGAGGTCAAAGGAAGGGGGATGAGTTGATTCAGTCATGGACAATTGCCCACGAGGGCAGATCCCATTAGGAAATGGGAATGAGAGGAGAGTCAGCACTGCATTTTTAAGTCAAACAAAGCAGGAGCCCCATTGTTGGACAGTGAGGAGCAGCAGGGGGAGCAGGACAGATAATCTTTGCTAGTAAGCAAGCAGTTCGAGGCTACATTTGAGAGTGATGCTATTGCTACCGAAAACACAGTATTTCTTGGAAATGAAGCCACGGAAGAAAGGGTGGGAGCTTAGGGGCACTTCTCTACTTAATCAGGGTTGGTTTTTGTAATCGCCTTGAGTTTGGATGGATTGTCTAATGAGAAAAAACAAAATGCTGAACAACAGGTTCTGTACATAAAGGCAATTTTACCTCCCATAACATTAAGTGCAGTGGGGAATAGCTTTGGCTCCACATCCTGCCTTTGAGCACACCCTATAAACTTCTGAAATTATGATATATCAAGTTACAGTTTCATTTTCTGTTTGGAATACCTTGAAATTTCTAGGACAGCAGTTGTTCTGCATCCCATTCAGATGTATCCTGCTTTGAAGAGATATGCATCAGGCTTCTTTTCATGCAAATTTTGCATTTATGGTTTTTGCCTTTACCTTTTTCACGGAAAAGATGCTCAGGCTGGAATGTATGCTTGGAAAGCAATCTAAGGGGAACACTCCAAAATATACAGTACTTAAGCAAAACTAGACCTCTTAGAGTTTCTGCCCTGGTCAACACAAACTGTTATGACCACACATCTTTATGTAGTTGGGCAATTTTGCTGAGGTCAGTGAGTCGTCTTGTCCTTAAAGTTACCCTTACATACCTAGCTGGCTTGGTCTGTGTTTCTAATACCTTAAGGCTTCTCTGGGCTTATCTTTGCTGAAGTGTGTTGTTGCTTCGGTGCGCCACTCTTCAGTCAGATCTGCTTTCACGCTGCACACCTCCACTGCTGTGTTGTTACTCCCTTTATCTTAATTTTAACCTGGCCAAACCTTAGCCTATAGCTCGAGGTAGAGCAACAGATCTGTTGCGAAAGGAAATCTTGTATTCTGTGCATTTTCAGGGCTATGTTGTAGTCTGATTATTCATAGCCAGGCTAGGCCCAAGAGGGGTTATTCTGAGTGTTGATAAATTCAGACTAAGTGAAAAACATATCCTCCAAGACATTTAGCAAACAACATGTTGCTTTACATGCTGTATGATCATCAATGAAAGTGTCGTTATTCCATCCTAAGTTCAGTTTACAGGATTTCATTCGGTTTGATTTTTGGTATAAATTTCTTTTTTTAATGGTGGAATGAATCCCATTTACCTGATGGGAGGATAAGTTGGTTTGCCGAGGTGCTGGGCAGGGTGCAGGCTCCCCCAGTCCCAGCCAGTGGAGCAGAGACGGGAGGGACCTGCCTCCTGCTGAGCTTCCAGGCTCATAAGGAGCCTTCACAAGATGTGTGCAGGGAAGTAGAGGAGTGATGTGCTGTAATTCCTACAAAGCATTTTATTTATTATACAGTCAAAATTTATGAGATCCTAACCCCATCAAGTGCTCCCAATAAATTTGGGACTTCAAATGGGTATTTTCTATGTAAATGGAAAACTGTATTCATTTTAACAATTTAATTGTTGTGTCTGCATGTTGATACGGATGAGCAAGCTGTCAGCTGCTTTGTGACACTCACTCTGAAGCTCTGCTTTGGCAGTATCTCCTTACTGATCCCAATTAAGGTGAAATCAAAAAAAATAGAGGCTAAACGGAGAGGTCAGTGGCAGGAGTCCCCTGTCAAAAGATATCATTATTTTCTGTACCTGGGCTAATAAGCAGCCTATTAATCAGTGCATGTTTAGAATAAACTAGATTCAGTTTTGCATCACTGCAAAGATGCAGGAGATCGTTCATTTCTTTTCTCTCCAAAGCACTCTAAACCTCAGATAAATCATCCTGAGTCAGCATTCAAGGCTCAGATAAAAAGACATCCCTCTTCTCTTTCTTCTCTGCCTCGCATGCGGGCATACCCTCTGCGATGGGGCAGGGAGACCAGTGCAGGTGGCCCCTGCATCCTGAAGGAGCCCCTGGGCGGATGGCAGCGAGCCTGCCCGCCTCAGGCAGCTCTGCCCTGCCGCATTGCCCCGGTGCGCCGAGAGCTTTGTTGTGATAACCCATGGGCTATCCAGGCGTGAGGTCTGGCTAGAAAAACATAATGAGCTCATGTTAGCATGTCTCCTGCCGCTACTGTAGTCTCTGCTGCCTCTTATCCAAGGAGTAAGCACTATTAGCCAGAGCCTCAGGTCAGAGCCCTCCTTCTAGACCACAGGCTTCTGTTTCTCATTGAGCTAAATGGATATGAATGGAAACTAAATGCAAAAACATTTACCATCATTCCTGTAATTCATACGCTGGTGACATCTGTTTTGCTCTGCTCCAAATAAAAGCCTGATGCTGTTCTCGTGGCAAGGTGAATCGGAGCCATCAACCATCGCAGAGAGTCTCAGACCTGGGCTTTGGCTCTGGTCGGAGACACATTTTTTCCAGTGGGGATGGTTTAAAAGTGCCCTATTACACAAGTGGTGTTAACAGCCACAGTGGGGGAAAAAAGAAGGAGGGAAGAAAATCAAATGTCACAGAAAAAGATACTACCTTAGTCATAGTTCAGCCATGCATGGGAGAGCTGGACAGAAGGAATTTTCAATCTGCTCAGCTGCTTCCTTGAAATGCTAGAGCTAGTCCATAGGCATGGCATGAAAGGAGAAGTGACCATCAATGCAGGGCACAAAGTAAACAGAATTAGCAGCACTCAGCTGCATTACATAGGAGGTCAGATCTGATGTTTGTAAGTGTTGCTGGCTCTAAAAGTTGACGAGCAGCAAAGATAGGAAAGAGATTGCTTTTACACTCAGACAAAATTTGAAAGACTGATACTGTGAGACACCATGGCCAAAAGCCTAAAACGTATTTTTAGAAGTGTTTAATGCCTAAATCCTTTTGGTCTTGAGTGACACTAGGGTCGTACTCGGTGCCCTTCACATCTAAGCAAGTGGAGGGCTCGTTTCCCAGGAAGGGCTGAGCCCATTGCAAGATCTCTCCTTGCATGTAACAAAATTTAGTAGTCCACCACCCTGTCTGTCTCACCTACCTTCTAGTACGCAGCTGCTTTCACCATTTGGTTGCCTTTCTCTAGCATCACTGACGAGAGTCACCCGTAGCATTGCAGTTTGTTGGGGTCTTCCCAAACCGTGTCTCTCTCGTTGTTGTCACTTTTTAGCTATGGTAATGGGTCAGGTCTTGCTTTTCCTTTTATCAAGATCCGATTCTTCCCTTGAAGATTAACTGAAATGCATTCAAGATAAGTGAATGCTGGCATGGACTTCCAGTGACTGGTACCACAGGTCTAAAATAACTCCTACCTGCTGGTATTTGTAAGGCTTCATTTGTTTTGGCATGGGCTTTTTTGCCCCCTGCAATTTGAGTAGTAAATACAACTATGTGGTTTATGTTGCAGGATGGGCAGCCCAGATGTCAGGCCGTGAGGTACGAAGTCCCTGTCTGTCCTCCTTGGCTGTGCTGTCCTTTTCTTGCATAGAATTCTTTTAGATGTGTTCAAATAAAAGCTCTGTAGTCTCGGCTTTGCAGATAGACAGCAAAATAGACCGTTCTCATCCATTTTTGGGCTTTACAGGTTAATTACTGGTTACTAACTGCTGGTTTCTAGCACAGGCTGCTGCACTCAGAAGTCGATGGGATAAGATGTGATAGTTCGTGAAGTCAGCATAGAAACAGACTCCCATGAATGAAGCTGTCTTTGTTACTTGCAAATGCAAAAACTAGACAATCAATAGATATTTTTGGTTTGGGGTTTGTTTTTTTTTTTTTTTGGCTTTCATTGAAGCACCAAGTTGGCAGACTTGTTGAAGCTATTTACATTCGAGTTTCAATAAATGTAGTGCTGGAGACTCCTCTAAATGATTTTATCTTGATTTTAAAATAAAATCTGCATGATCATTGTGCATCCCGTCCCCGCTGGCATCAGTTTTGTTCTTGCAGCCAAGAGAGTCAGTTAATAGTTTCATTCCAACTTGCTGGCTCCAGCTTTTGTTTTTGGTTTCTCCCATCCTTTCTATTCCTGCTGTCTCCTAGGGGGGGACCCTGCTGGAGTTGTCAGCTACAAAACCTCTTTTTTTTTTTTTTTTTTAANNNNTTTAAACCCAGCTATTGCTCTGATTGTACTAAACCAAGCAAGGAAATGTAACCGGTTTTTCTTTTTTGTGTCTGTTCTTTTTCCCAACAAGCCATATGCTCAGCTTCCTTACCACTGCCATCAGGCCAATGACGTACATTTTCCTCCCTTGCTTTACCTTAGGCCCTGACTTGGCAACTCACGAGGCAGATGCTTTCCATATGGCATAGGCTTTATCAACCATGGTACGCTTTCAGCTATTGCAGTGCTCCCATCCGCTGTGCTGGTATTGTAAAGCAGGGTGGGTGTGCATGGGCACTGGTATTGAAGCAGACACAGTGATTAACCTTTCTGCCAGCCCATCGTTCTTGCTGCTTTCTTGCCCATCACCAGTGCTGCATTAAGTGCATAAGCAGGAAATGTTTTAGAAGAATATTCTACTGAACAAAGACAAGGCTAATGCAACTCTGGTGGCAAGCTTGGTGGTTGCAGGCATTTTGTCCTCTCTAGTGTTTTTACTTCTAGCCAGCCTACAGTGGTGCTATGCAAAGGACTAGGTGGCGGTACACTGGCACTCAACTCCAGCATAGTAAAAGAACTTGCATATCAAAGTGCTTTTTGTACTGTGATTAAAAAAAACCAAACACAAAACCACACTTCCCCTGGATGTGGTCTGTGCAGTGGCTGGCTAATCCTTGTCCTTAGGCTGCAAGAGCCAGTACCAGTAAAGAGATAGGAAAGCAAAGCTAGACCAGTTCCAACCTGCTGCCCTGGCCCTTCATTGGCATAGCTGTACACACCGACACCTGAGCAAAGGGAAGCAGGCACAAGCTCTGGAAACTTTAGGGTACTATATGCCCTCTGAATATCAAATCCTGAAATCAGGCACCAAAGTACATGTGAGGATCTGACTCACAGTGAGTGGGTACAGCACATTGCAGCTACAACTCACCCCAGTTTCCACGGCCTCTCTGGGTTTTCGTTCCATTTTCTTCTGAGTGCAAGAGGGCTGAATATATAGTTTGTAGACATCTCTGCAGATGGAGCAGAAAGGAGAGGCAGTAACTGTGCTAACATGAAATATCATTTTCTGTATTTGAAGGCTCACAGAGACGGAGGCTTATTCCAGCTTTATCACTTGATACCACTTCTCCAGCAAGGAAGCCTGCCAACAGCCCCGGGGTCCGCTGGGTGGATGGGCCCCTGCGAAGTGGGCAGAGGGGCCTGGCGGAGCCCTTTGAGATCAAAGTCTATGAGATAGATGATGTGGAGAGGCTCCAGCGGCGACGAGGTGGGGACAGCAAGGTGAGTGCAATCCATGTAATCTGTCTCCCTCCTCCTGGGAGGTGTAAGAGGGGCAATTCAGATTATGCATTCAGAAATGTGTAGTATTGTATATGCAGATAATAGGTTTGACTGCACTTCACCCACACAGCAGATTTGTGTACAGAGCAGAAGGCAGAATTGTGTTGGACCTTCACACAGGCGTGGAGGAGGATAGTTCTGGTATTGGGAATGCTACCACGCGGGCGAGGGTAGTACAGCCCTCACCGTGGACTCACTTACTGCACATCTTGATGGCTGCCACCCCTCAGAAGTCATGCAAGGCCAGGCTGGGTGTCTCCAGACAGCACTGCACCCTGTGCGGTTACTGTGGCCCACATCTTTACAGAAAATATATCTTCTTCATTAATGGTTGTGAATTGCTAGAGCTTTTCATAACATATTCCTTTTGTTTAAGGATGTTTTAAATTTGATATTGCTACCGGTTCTCTGATTTTATAATATGACTACTGCATTTCTTATGCGCCAACCACAGAGAGGAATTCAGGACTTTAATACAGCAAGCAATGGATTTCCTTCTCCCAAGAGCTTAGATTTTCTTAGCCAAACTTCTGGTGACAAAAAACAGAATTGTTTTGCTACAGTTAATCTGATTTCAAGATGCTGCCTGTTATTAATTATTATGGTTTATTATTAACTACAATTGCAAAGTCTCCAAAGCTCACTGACGGAAAACATTAAAACCAAACAAAAGCAATAAAAATAAAACAGATGATAGATTATTTCATGCAGTGATTCATATGCTTCCAGAGTAAATGGCTCATTGTTAGTATTATTGATTGAAAGATCATTTGACTGAATGCATCTGGGTATTTCTTCTCTTCTTCACCTATTCCTTCCCTGATTCTTCTTCCTGGTTGGCAGGAGGTGATATGTTTCAATGCCAAGCTGAAAATCCTGGAGCATCGCCAGCAGAGAATTGCTGAGGTCAAGGCCAAGTACGAGTGGTTAATGAGAGAACTGGAGGTGACCAAACAGTACCTGATGCTGGATCCTAATAAATGGCTCAGTGAATGTAAGGGCATCGTTTTATTGCCTGGACTCATAGGTGTCCTTTGGTTTATTTCATGGGGGGGACATGGAGGGGAGCAGAAATGTTTGCTAAGAATGAGATGTGAGCTACTGTGTTTGTAAACTAAAATGAACCGACATATGACCTAAGGGCAAGTTTTAGATTGACTGTATTTCTAGAACTAGTCCCTATAATTCTTATTAAATGTTGACAGTAGAACTGAACAATCCTTTTTGCCTGAGAGCTGAGTTTTGAAATGGTACAGCATTGTAGTGGTGAATATTGCCATTGTTAGATTAACGTTCACGCATTTCAGTCCACAGCTCCTGAAAATGAGATATTTGGGTTTTTTTGGCCTCAGATCACTCACACATATGAGCAATATTATAAATCTGCACTTCTACCACAGAATAACACTGTGGAGCAAACTTGTCCCTTGGCACCAGTGGGCTTACATGAAAAATGAATTTGGTCCATTTTTTATAACTATAGATGTGTAAAGTTCAGCGAGCTTAAAGGGCATTCACATTCAAATGAAGAAGGACCTCAACACCTCAAAGGAAAAAAGATAAAGAATACTGAAGTAATTGTACAACAGTTTTTAGTATTAGCAAGCAGATGAGTTCATATCAAAGAGTTGTAGAAAAAAGGCTAACTATTTTCAGTTTATTTAGGATAATTGCAGGTGGCAAAAAGGAGGTTGGCTGGTGTGCTCTCTTAAAGCATCCTAACTCTTCCTTTGACAGCTGCCATAAGTTAACACTAGATTGGTACATCCTGCAAAACAACCACAGTATATGTTTCAGGAACACTATTAAGGAAGAGAGGTAAAGAGGACAGATTCAAAGGGAGCAGAGAATTTGCCGTACATTGCCGTCCGCTTAGAGTGTGATGCCTTTACTTCTGATTCCAGTGTGATAAATGCAGAAAGCCTCAAGGACGGCACAGACCTCAGGGACCAGATAAGATGGGAAGTGCTGTCTCAGACAATGTATCTTGCATTTGGCTTCCATGGAAGCCACTGCCAGCTGGTCTCTGGCAACATACGGGTCCCTGTGTTGGAGTGATTGATGTGTACGCCTTCCCTTGCCACTCTTGAGTGGTCTAGTGAGAATCACATGGAATAGGTAGAAGTGTGAGGAGCAAGGAGGTTGGAGGTTGGTTTCTAACTCTGAGTTCTGAATTCAACAAAGGACTTGGCCTCCCAGGGCAGAGCACCTATTTAAATCTCTTTCTGGTCAGCAGAATGTGCGAGAGAGTCAGTACATCTTAGCATTCAACATTTGTTTAAGGGTGTTGGAGTGTGGCAAAAGGTATCTGCAATTCTGGAGAGGGTGGCAGAGCATATAATTCAAGTAAGCATCCAATGCAATCTTAACAGTGTTTTCCAGCAAGCTAATGTGCCATTTTAATAGCCATTAAACAGAAAAGGCAACTTTTAAGGACAATAGCAAGCCAGAGAAAATGTCGTATAGAGTACTGATGGGTTTGAAGAGTTGAATTAACTCTCTCTCTCCCACCAACCATCACTGGGTTTTGTCTGCTTTTCCTATCTGTGTATTTTCTTTCTCACAGTTGATCTGGAGCAGGTGTTTGAGCTGGATTCTCTGGAATACCTGGAGGCCCTGGAATGTGTGACTGAGCGTTTGGAAAACCGTGTCAATTTCTGCAAGGCCCATCTCATGATGATCACCTGTTTTGACATCACCTCTAGACGCCGATAAAGTATGAACCTCAAGAGAATTTCAATACGCATCTCTGCCATCCTCCTTTCCCCTTCTGAATAGCATCCCAAAGACAACAGAATGAGGATGAAGGTTGGAGTCAAGTCTCAACTGTGTGTATGAGAGATTTGCTATACTCTACAGAAGAGTAGTACTAAAAAAAAACAGGACGAGCATGAAAAATGGAGATATAAGGTTGTTGATTCTCTTAGCCTAAAAGAGCACTTTGAGGAACCTTTAAGGACATGTCTGTAAATAAGAACTGCTGGCAGAAGACACTTCTTTCCCTGCATTAGCTGAGGGAGGAGGAAGGGTGGTTGTAGGACTTCCATTGAGAGGTTCATTAAAAGAAAACCTATCCAGAAAAACTGTTTAAGTGCCTTGCAAATCTTTATTATCCAAACATTTATGTTCATACTTTATTGTGTACAGATGGTGCTAGTCAAGAAAAGAAAAAGGAAAAAAACAAACACACTTTTGAAATGTATTTACAGCTTGTTTTTCTCTTGGTGTTTTCTTCTATTTCAGACTTGCTGTTTCTAAGTAACTTGTGTTTGTAGAGATATTTCCTAATCAGTACAACATATGAATAAATGTTAACTGTTTTTTCTTGTTACCAGAGTAAGGGCACTCAAAGAGAAATTCAACTTTCCCAGATGACACAAAAAATATTTCTAGCAGTGAGTAAGGTTTGCTTATATGTTCTTCTGTACTGTCTTATATTCTGGAAGACACAGTAATTTTCCCAGCCTGTTCCGCAGTGTGTAAGAGAGGAGAGGTGACATTACCATGAAGTAAATATTTTTTCCATTTGATCCAACCCCCATAACTTGTTTTGTGGGTTTTTGTTTTTTTTTTTTTTTTTTTTTTTTTTTTTTTTTTCATGTATTTTTAGCTTCGTACTGGCTAGAGTTATGGATGAGGAGGCACTTTTATCCTAACCCCTTTTTCTGGTGCTAATAACTTTCTGGAAAATTACTCTTTAGACTGAGAGCTCCCATGCTTATCAGTGCAAAAATGAGTGATTTATTCTGTCTTTTTTTCTTGAGACTATGATTGATAAAATTTAGCTTCACCTCTTTTTGACATATACCACTGCAAAACATGTTTTGGCAGCTTTTCGTCCCTGGCCCAGTCCGTCCATGGTCACAGACATACCTGAGAAGTGCAGACTCTGCTCAGCTCAGCACGTCTGGAAATAAATTGGAGTCGTGAATGAGTGGATATAGCACTTCAGGCATGTTTGCCTATGGCATTTTCCTTATCAACCCTCCAGTATTGAAGCCATGGCAAAATTCACATTGACATCAAAAGGACAAGGGTCTGCCCCTCAATGCACATCCAAATGTTCTACTTGCTTGCCTCTGTCTACAAAGCAGTATGTGGGAAGGAACGTCCTTTGTGTTTGTTAAAGAAATGTGTGAAATCTTCATTTTATTTATGTATGAGCATGAAGAACTATTTTGCTGAATTAGGTTTCTTCTCCTTCTATATTGAAATAAGCCCATTCACAAAAATTCCTCTCTCACATACACTTGTGCTACCCTCCTGTTGCTTATGAGAAAATAAGAGCATCATTTAACATACACTCAATATGCATCAATTTACTGCTGTACTTAAGTGCAACTCCTCTTTTACCTGTACCATCATATTAATGCCATCTTACAATATCCCAAGCAGCAAGTCCCAATGGAAAAATATCCCTATGTTAATACTGATAAATTTTCTAGTGGTTAGCTGAAAAAAATGCTTTTTTTAAAATTGAAATAACATTTATATAGTTTTATTTTCTTTTAATACTCTACAACTTGTAATAACAAATCTTATTCATTTTATTAGCCTTGTCACTGGATTTTGTAGAAGATCCTTCTTACATTCTAGGGGGTTATTTGGAGGGAAAAAAGGTCCTATATGAAAGTTGCTTTCTAGTCTGTTCCACAGCATTTTCCTATCATGAAACTCATATTCCAAGTAATTATTAAAGGCATAGGTTGATCTCTCTCCCCTTCTCTCTCAAGGCAAAAAAAACTCTGTAAAAAAATCCCAAACAATGCGATTTCTCTAGTTTTGTTTCTCTTTGTAATGATTTCAGTAGTGCTTGTTACATATTGGTTCTTTTGAAGCCATCTCTTCTCCGCAAAGCCCCATGAACTCACTACGACTCCACAGATCAACGGGAATCGCCCCTGCAGTTTTGTGCTGCCAGCCAGCTCCCATCTCTCGCCCGCCTGCATCC
Organism: Dromas ardeola; assembly: GCA_013398915.1. Taxonomy (NCBI): domain Eukaryota; kingdom Metazoa; phylum Chordata; class Aves; order Charadriiformes; family Dromadidae; genus Dromas; species Dromas ardeola. The sequence goes on along the minus strand of VYZM01007539.1, from coordinate 547,872 downwards.
CCAGGTAGGCCTGTACCCCTCTCACCTGCGATACTGCACTAGGCCTCCCAGGCCATGCCCCCACATTCAAGGAAGAACCACCCCCCACCCAAGTTGTGCACATTAATTTAAATGTTGCCTTCTTTAAGCTTAAGCATTTCTGAAAATGTGTTTGCTAGAAGGGGATCATTGGGTAATTGGGATGCATTGTCCTTCCTCTGCTGAAAAAAAGCAGCCCAAAATGGGTGTGTTGGACTCCTTGGGAGCCTGCAGTGAGATGGTAAATGGCAAGCAGTACGGTAAAAGTAAACATATACTTGATAGAAAGAAAGTGAAATCCTAGCAAATGGTGCATGCACAGAATGCATTATTATCAAGAGATGCCCTCTCACATAGTCTGGGGCTTACACAGAAGTGCTGATGTTTCTATAAATCAAGTGGACACATTTCAGAGATATTGTAAAATATCTATTACGTGTAATATTCCTCAGCATCATTAACTCAATTTGTCATTGTCTCTAGATTTGGTACTTCTGTAGATTAGGAAGCATAGCAAAAAGTGCATCTATCTTTAAAAAAGTGAGAGCATATGTTTGCCCTCTTTATCACGATGGACTAAAATCGATTCCTGAAACCAAATGGATTATGCCAAGGATGAATTTGGCATACTGAAAATACTAACTGAGAAGAATCACAGTCCTTACAAATATTTCATTTCTGAGGACGTAATTAGAGAGGTCATTGACACTCCCATCAAATACTCGTATTCATATCCTAAAATCCATACTCACCTTCTCTTTTTTGACTTTCTGTCAGTGCATTTCAGAATTTGCTACTATTTTGGGGAATTGTGGTGGCTTAATGCATAAAAGGGAATGAAAATTTGCGGCGATTTGACATCTGCAAAATGTTTTCTCATTGAAAATAGCTTTTTACTTCAGAATTTATATTTTTATACTTCAAATATCTGCAAAACAGATAATTAAAAGCATCAGGGCCTTATCATGAAATTAATCTTAGTTTAAGATAACCAGCACTTTAGAGAAGACCCATACACTTCTGCAAGTCATGCAGGAAGTCCCATTCTTTAAGCGATTGCCAGTGTAATGCTGTTTTTATCCTGATTTTTTTAAAGGCATGAAGTTGCCTAAAAGACTTATAAGCAACATGAATGGACTGCTTAATTGTTTCCACATTCAGAAATCAATCTTATTCCCTGGGAGAGCTTTAGTAGGAAACAGCAATGTTAGTGTAATTAGGTTTGAAGGTTAATTCTTTGTTCGCATGTGTAACAGGAGATCCCAGTTCTTCATTGTCAGGTTGTGTCACGGCTGCAGAATACCACCACTGCTCCGCATCCCCACTGCTGTGCTCAGGCACGGGCAGCAGGGGCAGTTTCGGCCTTATTGTAAAAACTGCTCATCTTGGCATATGTGAACCTTATTTATACAAGGGACAGAACTTGCTTTATAGCCACAAATTCAAATCAAACCTTAGACTGGAGAGTTTGGCTGTGATCTGGATTCAGACATCCCACTGGTCTGCGTGAGCTCTTGGAGCGGGCAGAAAGCGATGGGTCACACACCCATTGGCTCCGGATGCTGGGTCACTTCGTATCTTAGAGGGTGTGCGAGAGCCCTAATTCCTGGTGCGTTTGTCATAACGACATGTGTCTTTTCTCCTGCCATGGATGCCTTGTATTTGCCTCAAAACAATTTCTTGTCAATTCATTCAGAGCTAAGCAATCAGAAGTAGTATTTCACAGAAAGGCAAGGAAGCAAACCGATCCATGCTCTCCTTTCTTAGCTCTTTACTGGGCATGTTCTCATCTTGCCTGCGCTGGTATAAATAAGGCACAATTGTATTAAGAGCCAGGAGAATTATAGCAGAGTAAATCCAGCCGCATGGAAAAGGAAGATTCATCCAACTGCGATTTCTGGGTATTTAGTGTGCTGCTAGTTATATAGCCAAAGAATATGTTCCTCTTACCTATTTGATACCCCTTCATTTTGTCTAAGGGCCATGCACAGGGGTGTCACTGAACATCTGCTGGCTTCGATCCAGTCTTGGAAGACTCCCACCGCCATACAACATAACTTCTGAAACTTGCAGCTACGGAAAATAGTAACCGTTAAAGAGCAATGTCATGATCCTCTGACACAAAGCAAGCTAAGTGAGAGCTGCAGATAATGTACAGAAAAGGATAACAGGTACACACTGATATTTTTTTCTTTCATCTCTGAACATGGCAATTACAGAGGCAGAAAGCTGGGAGTGGTGCTGGGAGTAATGCACATCAAGTCCCAAGCTTGCTCACAGGATAGACTTAGTACCTCTTAAAGTGTTTTGGTTTTTTTATTTATCTCAATAATATGGTTTGTCTTAAAATAGCGACTATTACCTGTGCAATGGAATTCAAATTTTGCGACAGCTGAGGTATCTGGACTCTTTTACAAACATTGCCTTTTACAAATGTATGTACATACAGACAAATGTATATGTGCACAGCCAGAGACACTCCCCCACCCCGCCCCCATTACTGTGAGGAGGTGGAGTTCACAAATGGAAGCAACATAGAATTGTGGAATCATAGAGTAGTTTGGATTGGAAGGGACCTTTCTTCATCTAGATCAGGTTGCTCAGAGCCCTGTCCAACCCGACCTTGAATGTTTCCAGGGATGGTGCATCTACCTCCTCTCTGGGCAACCTGTTCCAGTGTTTCACCACCCTCATTGTAAAAAATTTCTTCCTTATATCTAGTCTGAATCTACCCTCTTTTAGTTTAAAACCATTACCCCTTGTCCTACCGCAACAGGCCCTGCTAAGAAGTTTGTCCCTATCTTTCTTATAAGCCCCATTTAAGTACTGGAAGGCTGCTATAAGGTCTCCCCGGAGCCTTCTCTTCTCCAGGCTGAACACCCCCAACTCTCTCAGCGTGGCTTCATAGGAGAGGTGCTCCAGCCCTCTGATCATCTTTGTAGCCTTTCTCTGGACTTCAATAGGTCCATGTCTTTCCTATGCTGGGGGCTCCAGAGCTGGATGCAGTACTCCAGGTGAGGTCTCACCAGAGCAGAGTACAGGGGCAGAATCACCTCCCTCATCCTGCTGGCCACGCTTCTTTTAATGCAGCTCAGGATGAGGTTAGCCGTCTGGGCTGCAAGTGCGCATTGCCGGCTCATGTCCAGCTTTTCATCCACCAGTACTTCTCCACAGGGCTGCTCTCAATCCATTCGTCCCCCAGTCTGTATTGATACCAGGGGTTGCTCTGACTCAGATCCCTCTGGATGGCATCCCTTCCCTCAGGCGTGTCAACTGCACCACTCAGTTTGGGGTCGTTTGCAAACTTGCTGAAGGTGCACTCGATCCCACTGTCCATGTCACTGACGAAGATATTAAACAGTGCTGGTCCCAATATGGACCCCTGAGGGACACCGCTTGTCATCGATCTCCATCTGGACATTGCGCTGTTGACCACTACCCTCTGGATGCCACCATCCAACCAGTTCCTCATCCACCGAACAGTCCACCCATCAAATCTGTATCTGTCCAATTTAGAGAGAAGGATGTCGTGGGGGACATCACTCCCCTTCCCCCTCCAAGGAGTACCTATAAAACCTTCCTCCTTGCGTTTACCAAGATGAATCTGACTTATGCCACACTATAGGGAAAACTTATGCTTGAAACACTTTTGAATGCTTCTTTTAAAGAACTTTTCTTCCCCGTGTTCTTCAGCTTACAAAGCCAAGTTGCTGCAGTTCCTATGTAGAGGCTGTCATTGAAACATTAAAGCCTGTAAAAGTAATCCAAACGAACTACTCTGTATTTCAGGGTGTCAAGATATCTTACAATCATTGCTGTTAAATACAACAATTACTGCACATGCATGAGGCATACAGCATAGTTACATCAATTGAAAGCCTGGGCTCTTAGCTCCCCATGAGATAAAGCTTTCTGTCTCGTCCTAATCGTTTTAAAATTGTAACTTTAAGCTTCTGCAATTCAAAGCACTGCCTAAAGTAAATATGATTCTCATAAACCAGCAGTTGAGTGACCCTCGGATGCCAGTTCGTATGGGAGGGATGGTTGCACAGCATCAGGGATGCACCAGCTCACTGCAGAGATCAAAGCATTTGTATCACTAAATGCTGATAGGAGGAGATGATGAACATACAGACAGGTGCTATTTCTCAAATGCACTGATGAGTGACATACCTTGCTTAATCCTGATGTCCTCTCAGTCTTTGTTTTGTAACCCCATAGGCTTTTGCATTGGTGACACCCAGCAGTTTTTGGAGCCACAAGGCTGGCTGTTGCTAGCTATTGCAAGATCTGAAACAGGTTTCCAAATAACTATGGCAAACAAAACTGTGAATGATTTGTCAATGCAAAGTTAATAATCTCTATCTCTTGCATTTACTGTGCGCTCATCCCAGGGTTATCTGAGCTTCCATACCTGCTCTTGGAAATAATAAACCATTTTATTATTGTCTTTATCTTTTCTTCTTTCTCGTTCTCAAGCAAGCTCTCAAAAAAAGAAAAAAAAGAAAAGAAAAATCAGTTTCCCTTGAAAATGTAGCACCCTTTTCCTCTTTTCCTACCTAATCCCATTGAAGTCAATATGGATTTTGCCACCAGCTTCACTGACAAGAGACTTGTGCTCACTTGTGCAACATTTTGAAGCTCGCAAAGGGCGTGATGATTCTGCAAAGAATGGAGGGGCTGAAAATGAAATAGTAACATTCATCTATAATATTTCAAACCACCTTCAAAACCCTCCTGGACAGGAAATAAAACACAACCCAAACCATCTTACTTTGAGTGGTCCTACTTAAGTATTGAGCAAACTTTATAATAATGGTAATAAAATGGTGCTTGAGGCAGTTTCAGCTATATTACATATTCTCTGTATGCTATAGATATGGATGTATTCACCCTCTATATTGTATATGTATGTGTGTGAGTATTTACATGTAGCACACATACATATATGTTTTATGTATGCATAGATACTAACTTTTCTAAGTTTAACTTCTTTCCCTCTCATAGCTGAAACTGCTCCTTACTAACATCCACATCATATTCTGTGTATGAAGGATATAATTTATTTGTAAACTCAGGATGTTCTTGTTTTATAGAGTTGCTTGTATTTTATAATTTATTTACACATCATGGTTGGAAATGCTTATCTAAGTGCTATGCATTGAAGTGTATGTTTGCTAAATCCATTTCACTCTGTCCATGGCTATGTTCTTTCTCATTATAACAGTGGTACAAAATAGGGCTAAGGAGGAGACAAACTGATGGATACAGAACTTACGCTGGTCCCACCAGTGGGTAACTCCAGAACAGGACGTATTAGTCGTGGATATATATATATTTTATCAACTAAATTTTAGGGG
>VYZM01007539.1:512911-542452 GCA_013398915.1 Dromas ardeola | reverse complement strand
GAAGAAAAAAGAAGGAACAACATGAGAACCAGTTCAAAATGTGGAAAGTCACAGCCGTTTCCAAGTTGGTCAACAAATGCATTGAGCCTTTTGCCATTAAAATTGTACAGTTTATTGTTTGCTGGCTAAAAAATATTCCTTTTGTGGTATCTGAGGTGTGAAACATTGTCAAAAATATGATGTCTGGAAAAAAAAAAGCAAACTATAGTGGCATTAAATGTTTACTTTTATCTTACCAATATATTTGCCTCCCCCTCCTGACTGTTTCATTTTGGATGAGATTATTTATGAAAGGGCAGAGAAGAAGGTGCTTTTGACCCACAAGAGGATGTGCTATTATAATAATGGGAGTGAGCAAGATCAAACCTGAAAATAAAACAACTGAAGGGGTTCTACCAAGCAAGTATTGCTGAGAGGCAAATTCACCAGAAAACAACAATAAGGAATTGCAGGGTTTGATAGTAATGACAGAAACTTTACAACCAAGCATCGCACCATTAACTGCTCCACCGCTGCTGTCCAGAAACGGAAAGAGACACAGTCACAGGGCCTGAACTGGTCAGGCTTTTACATACGCTGGTTATGCATCCGTGCCTCCCCGTATTAGCAGGGATTGCTCCATCTGCATCTGTGAGCAAGGGAAAAATCTGAGACCAAGCAAATGATAAAAATGTATTTAAAAGTGTAAATTTTTTTATCACCTCTGGCAACTGTGTCAGATTTCCCTTGGTCTCCATGCAGGTATATAACACAATATAAGACTAATAAAAAGAGTTTGCACCTATTACTCAAGACATGCTTGTCCCTCAGGGAACCTGGTGTCAGGTTCAGCTGACCAGGCCCTGAACTTGTGCTAAGGTGTGCGCAGCATCTGCTTGCCTTTTGCTCACGTTTGCGGTGTTCCCTGTTGATAATTAAAAAAGTGCCTTGCTTGCAGGGCAAGATGTGAATTAGCTCTGGGCAAATCTCAAATGCCCCTTAACACTTGGGTAAGCCCCAGTAAGGATACTGTGCTCTTCCCATTGGAAGAAAACAACAAGTCTTATTTCTTGTGGGGAAGAGAAAAAAGGAAACGATTTAAAAATCTCCTTAGAGACACGTCCTATGCTGGCAGATGAGTCCCTCACATGCCCTACTTTAGGAGGGACTTGTTAGTGTGCTAGGCATCTAAATATTTGGTTGACAGTTTGGTGAGCATTTAAAATAGTCCTTTCTTCTATCTTGCTATTATATCCGCCGAGTGGCAGAGCTAGCAGTCGCAGTGGCAGGGGATGTAGTCATCTACGGTGATCAGCTCTTCCAAACGAAAAATACCGAGGTGGCTGCAGAGGCAAAGGCTGGCAGGTAATGAGATGGTGTGGTGGCGGAGAGGAGGAAGTTTCTCCTCCTTTCCCCTCTCCCAGCAGCAAACCCTTTGACTCCAGTACTACCTTAGCTGTTGCTCCTGGGCCAGTGAATTTGCATGCTGGTACCTCTCCATGGTAGCTGTAAATGAAGATAAACGGCCATTTCTTTTGTCTGTAGGCTGTTCAGAATAGCTCTGATTTGCTCTAAAGAGCTAAGAGGCTTATTGCCTATTTTTAAGGTAATTTATCTTCATTGCTGTTATCATGCAACCACATCAGTATTAAAGAGCCCGAAGTGCCTTACAGTCACAAAAACAGAGAAAAATGGGTTAGCGCAAGTCCTAGACTTTGTCTAAGGCAGAACTGATGGCGAGGGGCTCTATATGAGCTGAAAACCAAATCAATTCACTCTTGGTAAGTTCTGAAGCCTTACAGAGCTCAATGCTACACACCTCTGGTTTGGGGCAAGACTGTCAGGAAAGGTTTCAGGCACAGAGCGAAGCAGGGGCTCACACCTGGCAAAAGGCTGGTGTCCTTATGAGGCCTGCTTGAAACTGTTGGCACCTCTTGTAAACTAATGCCCTAGCCTAGCCATGACCAAGTCTAAACTTGTCTTTAAATCCAGTAACTTTCCAGGCTAAAAATCAGGAGAGGGTTTAGTGTGGGAACATGACAGGTCCCCCATCTCCTTACGGGGTCCTCAACAAGCTCCCCAACTACTGGAAAACCAGGAGGAGGGGAAGTAATTGCTAAAGCTGGTTCCTCTCCCACATCTGCCTGCAAACCACTGGGGCTCCCGGAACCTCACCCTCATTTTAGTTGGCAGCACTAGCTGCTTGGAAGCCGCTGAGGAGGGAGGGGAGCAAGAAAATTCAGCTCCCAGTCTTCAGATGAACACAAAATTAATGTTTAGTTCCTCCAGAAAAAGGCCATCTGTGAGTGGATTTTATGTTTTATGATATCTGTTAGTATTCTTGACGGTTGCCAATCTGGCAGTTTTGGAGGCTGACATCTGGTATTTTAACCACTGAGCAACGCTATACTGGCTGTGACCACACGAATGCTCTACATTGCTCAGAGACCGCTTTCATAACCTCCAAAAGCAAGTCGGTAGCTTGGCGATCCTATCCACTCTGCCTCAAAGAACAACCCTGGCAAGTTCTGACCTGGAAAAAGCTCTAAGATGGCCAGAAATGGTCCATCCCCAGTGGACGCTTGTCTAGGGAAAAAAATCTGCATTCATTTTCATATGTGTTCGCATGTGTCTCTTCTGTGGACGCTTATTGCACAGGTTTGGCAGCCATGCTTTGCGTCAGATTGCGGGTTTCATGCCAACCACCTGGCAGCCAAACGTATGCAGCTGTGTGTGTTTGGCACACATCCAGATTTCCATTTCTAGGTCCTCGATGCCCAAGTGTGGCCAGACACGTGGGTGCTGTGTGCAGGACGCGGGGTCTTGCTGCATGGAGGGTGTCTCACACCTCCTGCGGTGGAGGACCTTTGTCATGCACTTTAAAAGGAGGGGGGGGGCTGTCCTTGTCCCTGTCTTTTCCCTGCTCAGCTTCATTCTCTGGCCAGGGAGGTAAGAAAAACTGGTATTTTCCTGTATTTAGTTTGTCAAAAGATGAATTGGTCATTGTAGTTACCATAAAGGAGAGAAGGGGGGAGCACACAAGCCAGCTGGCTTGTTGGTCTGTGCTCATCAGACGATTCCACACCGGTGCTGTTGGATGCTCCGGGCCACCAAATGTCTCTTGGAACTTGCTTGAAACAAGCAGGCCCAGTGGCACTGAAGGGGTAGCAGTGCTTTCACTCGCCTTGTCTTCCAGTGCCCATCCATGCGCAGTGTCCCAGCTTGCTGCCATCGCTGTGCTGTAGCTGGATGCCCAGGGAGACAACCATGAAGAGTCATGGCAGCTGCAGGAAGATTCACTGCCCTGGTTTTGTTAAAGAGCAAGCTGCCTGCTCCTAAATCATATTTTATTGAAACCTCACAATCCCCAGCAAGTGGCACCACAAGAGCCAAGGAAGACACTGTTAACACCATTTTCTCCTAATTTCCAAGGACAATGGAAGGCATGGCAATTATACGAATAATGGGAAAGATAACAGTTCGGCTCCTTGCCCTGGGGCTAGTGAGTCGTGCTGCCCCCGGGGGCTGGCGTAGCTGGGACTCATGCCTGCCCTGAGTTTCCAGCAGCTCAAAGAACATTTCTGAAGGTTATATGTAAAGCCATTAAGATGCTGTGAAATACACAGAAAAGCTTCTGGACAGCCACTAAGCCTCAGCATTGCAGACTTTACATCCATTGGACTCTATTCTTTCTGCTGGCAAGGCTGAAGCAATGGGAGCACCAATCCTGCTCTGCTTGACAGTTGGCATTGCAGGGGCATGAAGCAGAGTGGGGCAGTCACAGGAACAAACACCATGTGCACGCTAAATAAACCCCTCTACTAGCAAGAGGGCTTTGCACCTGAAATCTTTGATGGGGCTGCGTTTAGTGTGAGGGTACCAGGGCACTGAAATACTTTCACAGTGAAAAAATTGTTCTGGGCTGATTTATCCACCCAGTACCATCGCCTAGGCACTCGTGACTCATTCTATGAAATATTTGTTTATTGCCTCTCTGAACAATTCGTGGCTTGCTTTTATGTCCTGTTAACAGTTTGCTTTCCAAATTTTTCTGTATGTTTGCAACATACACTGGTCCAGGAGGCAGGTTTCTCAGCTCTCTGTGGCAGGTTAGTGTAGACATCAAAGTCAAAGCATGTGAGCCTCCCCAGGAGGTCACTGCAAAGCTGCGCTTAGTTTCTTATTAAGGTGCTTCTGAGCTGGCTGTTTTCACCACTGTGTATCACCGAGACACGAGGACAGTGATGCTGCCTGTGCACAGACCCCACGACATGTCCCAGCGCAATGTGGTTGCAGACGTGAGGCCGGTGCTACCGGAGCAGGGAGAGGGCAGTGCCATGCCACAGAAAGGCAGGACCAAAGGCAGACAAAGGGGATGGGCAGAACCAGTCCAGGTCCACGGGGGCTGGTGGATATTCATCGATTTGCCAGCCATTTAAGAACAGAGCAATAGCAGGTGAGTTGCAGAGAGGATGAACCTGAGGGTGCCTCACTCGCCCCGCCGAAGGCACAGGACACGCAGTGGGACCACCCAGCTGGGGGCCTGCGGCACAGACACCATCTCATTTTCAGAGGCATTTTGTTGTCACACTGGACACAGAAAACCCACTGGGGCTAGGGGGAAAAAAATACAAGCTCAAACTCCTATAATGTAATAGTTCTGTCAAAGCCAGCTATGAAGACTTTGTTTTTTTTTTCCCTTCCTCAAACAGGAACTTTGTGTAAAATTGACCCTCATGCTAAGCCATTTTGACCTCGTCATAAGCTAGCACCATAAAGTGTGGAAGCTGTTACATTGCCTTATCTTGCCGGGATTGTAAACCTTTAAGCTTTAAAATCCCTCTATGACCCTAGAAATTCTTCCCCAGGCAAGACAGAGTAGATTTTTTGGGTTTTTTTTTAAAGCACACAGTGAGGTAACTTGTAATTAAACCCCAAATAATGAAAGCGTTTCAGATGGGAAAGCTGTAAACCCATTTCGCTAAGAAATCATACACCTGGCCACATCCTAGAAGCTTCGCTTGGCTGCGAGGCCTCTCTGGCTGGCCAGGAGCTGGCCTGATCGCTGCCCTCCGCTTCACACCGTGAGGTTTTGCTGCGAGACAGACAGTTCACAGGAGGCCTGAGTTGTGCGGCAGGGCTGGGTGAAGGCTGGCGCAGGGACACTTGTGCCAAGCCTGGGCTTCTCTGCCTGGGACCATCTGCCGGCCTGAGGCGATTCAGGGTTTCCACCATTTTCATCTGGCAGGCTGCGTAAGCTTTTTCATGGAAGTTGCAGATGGTAGAGGGAATTCAAGCCTAATGACAAGGTTCGCTTTCCTCAGGTGCCTTTTGCAAACCCCTTTCTCTGTGGGCATCCCCAGGCCCCAGGCTGCAAAGTCCTGCTCACAAAACGGCAGTGACAGCTGAGCCCGACTCACTGCAGCCCCCGTGGTGGGGCTTCGGGGGAAGGCAGGCGGCGCCAGAACTGGCCTGGCTCAGTCGGCACCAGGGAGCTACGGGCACAGAAAAGCTGCTGTGGTCCAAAGCTGATGTAGTAGTTGAAGACTTGGCCTGCTTAACTGTCGGTCACTGATACTTGCCAAGAGAGGCGCAGCAAGCTAAACGTTTCCGCACCGCTTCAGAAATTATTGTTTTGGTGGGGTATTTGGGTTTGTTGTGCCCCCACCAGAAGCTGGACACAACACCTTTTTACAAGGGTAAAAACCTCAACAGCATCAAGGGCAATGGCCCCGGTGCAAGGCTGCAGCACTGGCAGAGCAGGACACGAAGGGGGCGGCAAGGAAGGCACCGGTTTCCCTGTGGCGCAGAGCGGGGAAGCAGGAAGCGCCCACCCTGCAGCGCGAGAAACGCTGGCTGCCGCACGAGGTGCCGGCCTCAGAAAGTGACCCCAGGCACCTTTCTCCTGTCCCGTGAAAAACACAATATGCTCTAGAGTTGGCTTTGGCACGTTGCTGCATTCCCCACACAGAGGAAAGGTGTTCGCGGAAGGCATCACATCAGGCAGGAGGAACAAAATCCCTGCCTTTGCCTCTCCTGGCTCTGCATTTGGCTCTGTCTGAATTGAGATACCTGCCCGGCTAAGTGACTGCCTCACAGGGCTCAGTCAAGAGGAGAGAGGCCAGGCTAAAGCCCGTCTGGGTCATGGGCTATATTTGAGCAAGTCCGTAGGTCTGCAGAGCTCTAAATCTACGTTGCTTCTGCAATTCTGCAAACACCAGCCAGGGGCTTGTCAGCAAACCAGCCTTTTTCCAGCTCAAGAGCCAGAGAAGCTCCTTGCTCCCACCACCCAACAACCACCATTTCCTGTGACTTAGCAGCAGATTTCAAAGGGCTGTTCCACAGCAGAGAAGATGTAGGTCTCTTGATGAGCTTCTCCACCACCTTGGAAGGGACACCTTTGCCAAGACTTTAGATTTGAATGGTAAAATGAACAGCTTTGTGGCCTGGGTGTATCGCAGTGACATCACATGGGTTGCACAAAGAGCTTTGTGACTCTGATGAAATGCACTTGGACAGTACCCACGTAAAAGGTTTTTATCCATCTTCCCACCTACCAGCTCAAAAGCAAGGCGGCATCCTTGCCTGGTGGCTGGCAGGCTGCCGCATCCCAGTATTCCTCAGGGCTTTCTGGTTTTCAGAGGCTTTCTGTTGGCAGTTTAAGGCATCTTTGCCAATTCCCTTGTTTTCATGTTGAGTTGCAGTTTAACTTGAGTAAAATAACCTACAAACAAGCAAACAAAAAAAATGCCCAGCAATCAGCACAGACCTAATTACAGAAAATAAAAAAAAAACCAGATTTTTGTCTGTTTTTCACAAATTACGTCCCCACAGAAAACATTTCGTAAGGGGAAAAAAAATTCTTCATATACCCTCATTACATTGACCTTTTAAAATACCATTATTTACTGGTGCCTTCAGCCACAGATGTTCAGAAATTAACATTCCCAACTTGCGATAGGGTACTGCCCAGATCCGGCATTCCTGCTAGCATGACGGGGAACGTCACTCTCCAGTAATGGCATTTTGATCACCGTCCTGTATAGGGTAGGAGCTGGGTACAAGACCTTAATGACATTAAAGAGAATGTGAAACCAGATGTTGCTAGTACCTCACCAAGGGATTGCTCCCCAGAGCGTGATGTGACTTTGAAAAGGAGACTGAAGTACAAGAAGGGACCTTGCATCCAAATGGCAGAAAGGAGATTGACCAGGAGAAGCAGGAGCAAACCCCCTGCGGCCAGTGACTGCTCCCTTTCGCGCAGTCCCCATCATCTCTACTACTCCAGTCCCCAGACCCCGGGCTGTCCCTCAGCTGTATGGCTACCCCTGCAGGTAGGGAGACCATTTACTCTCTGCAGCAGTGTGATGCCTGAGTCTCTCCAAAGACCACAACAGCTTTTCTGTCCTTCACTGCAGGCTCCTGCCGTGTGTTGCTGCCAGTGGGAGGGATGGCGGCTCCGTGACTTCGCAACACGTCCCTTGGGTGTCCCCAGCTCAGCAAGGGACAGCACAAGGAGGCTCAGGCCAGACCTTTCCTCTACCTGTTCCATCACGAGATGCTCAGCACCACACCTGGTACCTAGTGCAACAGGAAGACAACACTAAAAAAGGCTTCATTAAAAGGAACTTCATTAAAAGTAAACAGGCAAGTACAGCACAGAGCAGAGCACGGCCTGGGGGAGGGGAAGAGTGGAGCTCTGCTAATTTTCTCATCAGACACCCTTCTCTGTTACTGTCTCCTGGCTCCTGCTCTGAAAGTCAAGTGGAATTGTCAAGAGGAATCACCTGTGATTTAAAGTGCAGTTTTCCTCCAAGAGGTATATAAAATTGCCACCTTCCTATTCAGAGCCTCTGGGGACTGGGAATCAGAGCTGCTGAATTGGAGGGGCGGAGGAAGAAAACTCTGCTCTTCCCTCCAGTCTCCTCAGCCCCACTAGACCAGTCCTTAGCAGAAACAGAGGCGGGGGAGCAGGATCCTTAGCTCCAGGTAAGGAGACCAGCAAGTGCTGCCTGCCCAAGCCCAGGAGGTGGAGGGGAGCTTTAGGCAAAGAAGAGGCTGCGTGATTATCCCCTTCCTCCTGTCCTGGGGTCAGTCGGAAGAAGAGATTGTGCTCTGTCCTCATTTAGGCATCTTTGGAGTTAAAAAGGACTCAGGCTTCAGCCCTGCTTGCTTGCTGTGAGCCCCATCAGAATTTGGTTAACAAGGAGCTGGAGCATCTGAGACTACTGGAAAGCTCGTGTGTATGTGCCTTTCTCTGCGTGCCTGTCTCTGTAGCTATATAGAGATATATTTAAAAGAAGGTTAATTGGTCTTCTGGGAACTATAAAGAACTTGTTAGGTTCCTCTGTGTGAGCAGTGACTGTATGAAGCCTAATTACTAAGCCTGAGTTATTCTTTTTTTTTTGGGGGGGGGAAGGAATCTCTAAGGTCCTTATTAAAACCTACAAAAATTCTAAAGAATGATGGAATTAGAATTGATTTGTCCATGTTGATCACAAGTGCAGAGCAAATAAAAACGTCGAACTTTCCCCATGAAATACTAATGGGGGGTCACACAGGGATGGCTTACACATCACTACTGGGGGGATAAACAGAACCCCCTGTGCTGACTGGCAAGAATAGCAGACTGCAGACTTTCAGGTACTGTGCACTCTTTATGCTTAGGGCAGGAAAAATACACACTTAGATGTTCTTGTAGGGAGCATTTGACAAACCAGACATCTCAAATGTATTTTTAAGCTGTATTAACTTTGTAAAATCAGAACTGAAACAGAAAAGGACTTTTGTATAAAAAAATGTACATTGATAGGAAAGAGAAAATAGCCTTTTAAAAAGAAGGGGCGGGGGGCGGGGCAGGAAGAGGAGCTCTAATGTGGCTTTGGTCTGAAATGCCCAAAAGCATTTGCTTTGGATTTTTGACTGTGGTTTAGAGTTTGCTGAAGAGCTGTGGGTGGAGACCAAAGCTTTCTCGCTGTGGTGGAGGCACGGCTTAGGCAGGGGCAGCTCACAGCAACTCTGTCCCTGTGTGGTAACTCAGTTTTGGAGGAACTCTCGGGCAATGCCTGTAATCACAAGAAAATACAATGATGCCGTTCCATCCTGCGCATCCCGCAATGACAAAGCCCAACTGTGGACGTCGGTCTGACCCTGGCTGATTTGCCCAAGGTCAGACACAGTTTCTGGTGCAGCGGAGAAGCCAAGCCAGAATTCTACATCCATAACTGTAAGACCTTCCTTCTTCTCCTTGTCTTATGGGAGATTTAATTCTGAATCAGGAAAAAAAAATCCTTATAATTGGCACAGCCTCTGTGAAAAAAAGAACTCTGTTCATTAAGAGCCTTGCAGTGGCCAGAGACTGTTTGGAAGATGCTGTGTGGGGAAATAGCCTGTGTATTTCATAAATATGCTGTGTTAAAAAATAACAATTCTAAGAAAAGCTAGCTTTAAAAACCCAGCCATCAGGGAACAGGGTTACAGCAAGAAAGGGCTGAGGAGTGGGAGTTTTGCTGGCATAAACCTGTGCACGGCTCCACATGCAGGTTGATGATAGACTCATGGAAGTCACAGCTCAAAAAAAATCAGTTCACTGCATTTTCTCACAAGTGTCTTTACTTTCCACTACCTCTGCTATGCGCTGCAAGTTCTGTTTGCCAAGGGCCCAGAGCGTTTGTACTTCCAGCATCAGGTCAGTTGAGGGTATGGATACGGAGGATATGGAGAATTACACCATGCTTAAACAAACAGCACAGTTTAGAGAACTAATTTTTTTATATATATATATATTTTTTTTTAAGACAGATACTTTGTTCAACTGGTATCAATTCTTATCAGCAAAACTGTATAATCCCCCATGTTTTTTGCTGTGTGTTGGAACTGCTTTTCTTCCAAACACATACGACCATGCAATGCTTGCTCTAAGTGCGATCTTACATTGCTGCTCCTGGACTAATTTAACGGGTAGTGACAAATGAAAAGTAACTCAAAATATATTTCTAAACCTTGTGATGAACCCAAATTACCATTACTTTCCAAAAGGCACTGGAAAATTCTCTGCCCTGCTGGAAGCAAGCAGCAAGCCTGCCAGTGTTACAGATAATGTTGCAGTCTGCCTCTCTCTGACTTCAGCATCTTTATCTTAGCGAGCTGATACCACCTGAAAATTTTGACAGATATTATTCTTGAAGGCCAAAACACGATGTCTGTGCAAAGGCAACTCCAGCTACTTTGAGTATGAGCTGAAAAAATAAGATTACTTGATTTGAAATGAGTGCTTATCTAATGTTCCTTCCTGGCTGGCACGCTTGCTTGCTACCGCGCTTTCAAATGATGCATTTAGCTAAATCTCTCCGCAGTCCCCAGCCAGCCTTCTTCACAGAAAATAGGCTGGAGTGGGAACACTGGGAGAGAAAAATCTGCCCGCGACAACCTCCCCTGCAGCATCGGCAGCCCTGCTGGTGGTGTTAGTACATGTGAGCCTCCAAGGGAAACCGCTCTGTAAATGACTGAAACCAACCAGAAAACTTGACTCTTTCCTTGACCAAGCTGAAAGAAATGCAAGTTTTATATCAACAGTAATGAATATAAAGCACGAACTACACCCCGGTAGTAAGGAATCTCCTCAGACCAGCCCAGAGAAGGCTGCCAGGCAGGGCAAGAAACGCAGCGGTGCCCTCAGGACGCTGATCGGGGAACCTGAGCCATAGACCAACGTGGGCCCAGTTTGGTTTCTTGCATTGCTCAGTGAGCAATTTCCTACAGCACATGGCAGCACACTTGCCGTTGCGATGCTCTGCAGCCAACCAACATAGCACGCTCTTTCTCCATTTCCCAGTCATTGCACTGTTTGGCTTGTATATTTTCCCTAAGTGTCCGCTACAGACCACTGCTGGAGAGAAAAATACCAGGGCAGGTAGATCCTTCAGCGTGATGTACTGTGGCCTTTCTCATCTGACATCAGGTAACTCTGACTGTCCCCTAATGCCCATCCTTCCTTGCTATTGCACTTGGGGAGTTGCGGTGTCCTTGTACCAGAAGACAGCGCTGCAGTTCACACACACAGATGTGTCTACGTAGACAAGAGCTGCCGGGCCGTCGCCCAGTATATGCTGCACAAACTAATGCATTGTCTTGCCTTACATTCTGAAGTCCCTTCCATTGGAAAAACTTAGTTATGTAATCATGAGATAACATAAGCATCATCTTTATGCAAAAGCACGTAATTTCTAATATGTACCCCTTTAAAACCAGAAAATAGCTCCTGAAGACTGCGTACCCCTCACATTTTCTGATTGTCCATCAGTGGTGCCATTATTTTGTCAGAAATCCCAATAAATGCAAAGGTCTGCCCTTTTCCCCCGGATAATTTCCTTTTCATAATAGCAGGAAGACCCAACCAAGCAGTGAATTTCTGCGAGGATTATTGCACTTCTTGGGTGGCTGATATGACTTGGCCTCTGGCATCAAGCCATGCTATGTACTCCAGAAATGCACCGCATTTCATAGGTTATTGGTTGCATATTACTGCCGGGCAAGTGAACGCTCCATACGCTGGAACAAATTCAAATGCCTTGAAAGGAGATATCTTCCTCAGCATTGGCATTCGTGTGCTGTGGCTGTAAATTACGCCCAGAGTGTTCATTTTCTTTTTAAGTGTGTTCTCATCTCATAATAATTAACAGTGTCAAGTTACTGGTGTGAAAAAAGCCTGACTTCACAACAACGATGGATTAATGAAACAACAGTCATGGCTGGAGTAGCAGCAATAAATTGTTAGAGAGGAGTGACACACCTGAAGTGATACTTTCAAAGGCCTTAAATTATTTATGTTTCAAAACTCCCCATAAATAATTTGGCTTTTGTTAACATTTGTTTCTGTGTTGAAAATGGAAGTCAGCAGCTCTGGCAAGAACAATTCTCTCGCTGATGAGCGTGGGGGAACGGGCGACCCGTGCTTTCCAAGACATCCTTCTCTCCCCAGGGATGACCTCCTAATGCAGTGGTCATCTGTAGGTGTTAGAGCTTCACTATTTGGGGAAGTGAAATCCAAACCCCACAGGCTCAGAAAGGACAGAAGAATCACTGTGGCTCTAGAAACCACAGTGCCGAGCTCATAGGTCCAAATCTCTCTCTGGTATGAAGTGAGAAACTCTTGAAGCAGTCAAAATGAGGAGAAAACAGAGTACGGAATTTCCACGTAGATACCCTTTTGATTAAATTTTTTATTCAATCCATTTTAATATTCAATATTCTAAAATATGAAATGCATGCAGAAGAGGGACAGAGCCCTGCAGATATATTGGGAGGGAGGAAAATCTCATTTAGAACATTGGGAAACTTATTTGATGTTAAAGAGCACTGGACTGGGCTTTTGGGAGCCTCACCTAAGGGCAAGGCAGAGAATATATTCTCTCTATATAATGCGTCTGACATGAGACCCTTAATTGCTGGCATAAACTGGTATAAAAAATTGACTGCTGATACCAATGCAATTATATCACTTTGTAACTAATGAAGGCTCTGTATGCATTTCCCAGTACTTACTATCCATTAAATTAGGTGTTGTAAATTGATAATTAGGTATTGTCAATTGGATTGTTTGGTAGGAAAAAAAATCCTCTGAAATTTGCATATTCCTCCAAACACCAACTCAATTCAGATCATAGAGTAAAACTTACAAATACTAAACATTTTTGTAAAGCAAGTAGGAGCTAATGAAAAGACACCAAAATCATCAAAAAGCTTCCCAATGCAATAAAAAGCATTCGATTTCCTTTCTCCTTGAATACTTTGTTTCCCAGGCTGGAGGTGTTCTTCATTGTGTTCTCATGATGGCTTCACACTGCTCCTTTATCTCCATCAAGGCTTGCATCAGGCTGTGATCTGCCCCGTGGGTCACCTTCATAATATCATAGGCCTTGAGGGGAGAACAGAAAGGGACACGTTAGTCATTGCGCAGACCGTATGAAGGGGCTGGTCACTGCAGTGGGGCAGCGACATAAGTACTGGTCCTCGAGTGGCTGGCAGCTGGGGACTTGAACGCATGGCACAAAGGAAATAGGAGTAACGTCTCCCAAAGTGTATAATGATTTGTCCCTGGCAAAGGAGGAGGCACTGACACCTTATTCTTAGGTGTTGAAGCCCACTAATACGTTGCACAGATGGATGTTTGGAATAGTAGAGAAAGATAGTTTTGCACTGAGGCATGAAGGCCATTTTATGGTTGGTCAAATACAACACACAAGGTTTTGATACATTATTTAAAAGAGGACTGTGACATTCATGATGTTAGTAGCCTCAAAGTCCTGTAAATAGAAACGGATTAATGCTTAACCAATGGAATAAAGTGCCTTAACTGTATCAGGAGAAACTATGCATAGTACCAAACAACTAAGTACATTAATAGTTTCACTCTAAAAAGGCATGCACAGGAATGGTTCTTTGTTGGTTTTCCCAGGGATTATTTTCTCTGTGTGTTGGTCATCTTATATTGCTAGGCCAATTTACACTTGCTGATACTGCCTGTTGTGTCGCTGATTCCCTGCCACAGATATGTCTGAAATGCTCTTTGCCCAGCTCATGCTTAGATCATCACTCTTCATATGACAGTTCTGCTTCTTCCATCTATTACATTCCTCCTGCAAGAAGAGAAGTACCAGATGGAAATGGATTCAGCACTTCTGAAGAAAGAAGGAGGGAGCTAGAAGCATACTGGTAGGAAAAAAGACATCACAGATTTTTCCTCATCCCGAACTAAGGAATTGTCAAAACCTAAATGTAACCTGTGTTTCAATGGATTCCCGGTCCAATCAGCTGATAACATTCAGCGAAATCAGCTTTGGATTGCAGAAAAAGAATCTTTTTGGAAACAAGTGTTGAGTAAGGGGCCGCATTTAAACTGGAAAGATAAAACCAAAAATAAATATATTCTTTGGTGGAATGAATGAAAGCTTACTTCCAAATTCTAGAGACTGGCAAGCATATGGAAATTCTAGCTAGGTTTATTTTTGCTTCAAATTAGCTAATTTTTAAAAGGAGAGGGAAGCAGCAAAAGCTTGAAAGAACGAGTTGAAATAGCAGTCAAAACAAATCAGTGTGCAAGGAGCTCTAAAAAGAGTCAAATACGTTCTGAGCTACCACAATGCTCTACTACTAAATGATAAAATAGTTAAACAGAACAAAGGAAATGCTTTCCCTGCCATTAGAAATTCATCAGAAATGTGAAATAAACTCAGAAATCCTCAATTTTTGAATATTTCTATTTTAGCAGAAATACAAAGCTGGTCACGTTTTTGCAAAATTTTTGCAAGTAACTCCTGGACTACCTAAATTGTTCTTAATGTTCTGATATCCCTAATTTAACCTACTGGGGAAAAGTTGTAAAGAATAGAAGAATAGATCATAAAAACATTTCAACATGGAGTGTGAGGCATTAAGCTGTACAAGAGCTTTTTTTTTTTTTTAATAAATAATTGAAAAAGTAGTGTTAAAAGCAAGAGTAAGAGCCAGTCCTTACCTGGCAGAGACTGGGATGGAGACAAATGAACACTTGCATGCTATAGGAATCCCCGGATGGTGCAGAGCAGGACAGCTGCAGGTGGGATCCCATGTGTGTTGCAGTGCAGCAATACGTAGCTGTGCCCAAGCTAACTAGGAAGGGCCAAGAGCACCCTAGAGCAAAGCGGCCAGGTAAATTGGCCATGGATCCAGGCACACTTGGTGCACAGTGTTTGCATGCCGTGGCCAATAAAGCTGATAGATTTATTGTGAATGACGTATGCTAAGAGCTGTGCATCTGGATACGTCTGACTGACAGTCCCGGGGCAGATGACCTTGATCTTCAGCCCACCTACAGGACAGAGGTCAGGCTAGTGGTGATGGACCTGGACACCCTGATGCACAGCCAGAGATGTCCATATGGATACGCCTTGTTAAAAGGCAAAAGTTCTTAATATCAATCACAATCTTGAGATAATGCTACCATTGCTGACTTCTCTCTCCTCCCCAACATTTCCTTTCCATTTCACCAGTACAGCAGATAAATGCACCCAGTCTTTAGCCTTTCACCTCCTTCAGGGAGAAAATCATTCTCATGCAATGTACTGTCTCACACACTGCACTACAAGTCGGAGCCAGCTGTACCGAAGTTAGAATAACAGTGGCTTCTCTAATCCCCAAATTAAACTGGCATTAAGATATGTCGCTGCTTTTGCAAAGGTCAGTGCAAAATTGGGAATAATTTCACCTCTAATGCAAGGAATTGTTTTACTGGGTGGAAGCAGGAATATGTAGGCTCTCTGAATATTCCTCTGCTCTCCTAAATAGCACAGCTAACCTTCAGAGTCGAGGCTGAGCAGAGTCTTGTGATCGGTGTGGTCTTCCTCTCAGCTAAAAGAACAAATATAATTATGAAAAACTATAGTAATCGCAAGACAGGAACACGGGCCACAGTGTCATCAACCACACACTGTCTCCCTGAAGAATATAAAACCCATTAGATTAGTGGTATGGCTGTTGCTCCATGAATGCAAATGAAATGCAGCGCAGTCGTTTGCGCCTGATTTGCATGGGGATGGGATGGGATGCCCGTCACCACAGCTGCGGGGAACTGTGTGCAGATGCAGGACGGCACTGCTCCATCACAGGGAAAGCAGAAGGCAAATGGCCACGTGCCAAAATGGCATGAAGCGAAATGACATTTCAGAGGGAGTATCTGTGATTTTTCCATCTCTTGATTGAAGGCGACACTTGTTAAAGCAGGCAGAGGAAAAACAAAATCACAGTTACTATCAACCACACCTAGTAAACAATTCAGCATTTGAAGCAAACACCTAGAAAAAGGTTTTTTTAATGGTTTCTTCAGTGTTTCTGTGAAACCTGGGAGGGATTTTACCCCAATTCCTGTGCTTTTCGCCTCCACACCAGGTATTACAGTAAGAAGAGAAGCGATATTGTATTTATTGCAGGTCTTCATGAGACAAGAGAGCCATGCCCATCCACTCATGGGAGGACAAAGGTGCTCCTGCGACCGTGCCAGCCACGCACAGGGTCTGCAGGGGAAATTGGTCGGTCCATGTCGTACCTGTGTGCATCCTCCTGCCTGCCTGCCCGCCACCCTCCCCACCAGCCATCGCTCAGCAGCTGGGCACTCAGGAAGCCACCACCACTGCCAGCCCAGAGGATGGAGCAGCAGCCGAGACAAGCGCTGCAGCACTCATTGGCTCGCTCCGAGGAGACGATGCTCAGAAATGAAGCCATCTGCTTGAATCCAAGCCTTCCCCTCTGCACCCTGCCTGTCCTCCTAAACCAAGTCCAGCTCCACTCAGGTTATGGGCAACCAGAGAGGTGAGCTTACAGTCCTGTGAAGGTGACAAAAGACACCTAACAAATATTTATGCTAATGAGTGCACCTCAGTACAAATCTAGACACTTGCTAGGGGCTCCCGTGAGCGCCAGGGATGCAGACCCATCCTGGGCTGCAGGAGTGCTGCTTCCCAGTCGAGAAGCTTTTCTCTTCACAAGACAGCTTGTTGCAACTTTTATTATTGCTGCTTTTTACAGTCATTCCAGGCTCTTTAAATCAGGTTTATCAGAATGGGCCCCAGCTCTGGTCTTTTGCTGACAAAGGTTTTCCTGATCTATAATTCCATTTGGTCTCCCACCATTACATCTTTCATATATATGTATGTATATAAATTTAAAAATACTATGTTGGTAACCAAGGGCTACCTTCAGGTTTTATTTCAGCAGTGGCTCTCTGTAACACCTCTATTTCCAAAACCTGGCAAATTAGATTCTGCAGGGCCTGATATACTTTTAGGGGGTGATTTCATTTTAATGGGTAACATAAAGCCCTCCACATTATTTAAGCCTTCTTTAGGGGTGCAGGGCAGAGAGCTAAACCCAAAGGGCACTAAGAGAAAGGTGACTATGATAGTGATCCATTTTTGGGTGGCACAGAGAGCAGCAGTAAGGGCTGGGCTGCAGAGTTGTGTCTGAAGATCTACTGGTCTTAACAGACTGCGCATCTGGTGCAGAGGGGCTGTCAATCCCCAGCAGCTCTGAGGCTGTGCCTGATTAAACAGGATTTATACGAGTGAGGTGAATTTCACTCAGATCTCAATTCCTCCGCACCTTCCACATCCTTCTCCTTAATGCCGCACTGAAATTAGTCTGACGAGGGCTCCAACAGGGTGCTATTCAGTGTCAGAGCGTATTAAGAAGAGTAATGAAGCAGAGAAGGTAATCGAGTTTCTGCTCTGAGCATGTGGCATGCTCTGTTGACACATCTAATCACAAAGGGCCAAACTGTGTTCTCATATAACTCTAGGACATTATCTGAGTTATATTAGGAATCACATCCTTTACTTGCAACAAACTGGGAATTATATCTTGCTCTAATTTGTTCCAGTGTAGACAGCAATGAATGGAATCAGTTTCAGATCTTATCCAAAGAAGCGTTGTGTCCTATGCTTACAAGTTGCATGGAGAAACAGGATGACAAGAAGCTTTTCCTCCTCTCAGCTGTGCTCCCAGAGAGTGGGAGTTCAGTCTCTTCCTGTCTCACACATGTGGGTGAAAAGGGAGAGACTGAACAGGGAACAGGCGAAACCACAACAGGATTCATTTGTAAATGGTTCTGCATCTCAGCTGTAAATCACCCACTGTGTCCTTGTACACAACTTACGGCTTGGAGACCACAGTTAGAGATGCACTGAGGTATGGCATAGAACAGTAAGCAGCACCTTATTCTCCCTTTTCAGGGAAAGAGGAGATCACAGCTTGAAAAAAGGTTTCTGTGTTAGGCATTGCCCAGGATTCAAAGGATAATACAGTAGCAATCTGGCTTGCAATGGGCAACTTCTTCACTAAAAACATAAAAAACCACCATCACAACTTCCACCTTCACTGATGAGCAGCATTCACCTGTCTCTAGGGGAATTCACTCCAGTTTAATTTAATGCAGTATCATATTAGAAATGCAATTAAAAGAATGCCTGTTGATATATCGTGGCAGTATCAACGAAAATATAAGCTCCTCTGACTGGGGTCTCACTCCACTTGCTGGAAAGGAAAGTCTGAATGTTTGGAAATTATAAATATTATGGGTGAAAGGGCAGAACAGATTACCTGGCACATGACAGATATATGACTTAGTTCTGAATACTGCATGGAAAATAGAATTGATTACTTTTCCATCTGCTTTTTAATGATCAGAATTGGCCATAACTTAAGTTAAATATATCAAGTGAAGATTTAAGTTACCAAGACTTAGTAAGACTGTCATCGTATTAAATACTAATTTATATTTCAACATGTGGAAATTATGAGTTATTCAGCTTGCATAATTAATCAGATGTTAAAACCAAATAGATATGGGGGTTGAAAAAAGTAAGTACAAAATACTAAGTTATCTAGAGAGTCATGACTGATCTTAACTTTATGGGGGATCCAGGCAGGAGTAAAAACCGCTTCTCCCCCTCCCCCAGTGCAGACACTCATCCCCTTCTATCCCAAGCAGCAGCCCTAACTCTTTGCCACAAGACTAGCCTTTCATATAGTTATGGATGTAAAGCAAAGGGGACGTACAGCCAACTTCTGCACTTCTTTCCAACACTGGGGCCAGTGCTGGGGCCCGCTCCTGCCCAGCAGCAATAGGCAAGTAGCTGGGCCCAGGTGGCTTTCTGCAGCGCCCAGCAAAGGCAACGAGGAGGCTGCATCAGGCACTGGAGGTGGGCCCAGAGACGAGAGGGGGAACTGCACGGAGCATGTACTGTCTTCAGGCCAAGCTGATGTCAGGACAATCAATAATACAAGGGAATAAGCGTAAGACCTCTTTGAGGGGAACTGGAGGCAGCACATCTTCCAGGGGGAGAAAAACACCCTGGCAGTGATTGTGGGCTTGAGACAGGAAGCGAGTGAGAGCTTACGTCCTGAGGACATGTTGCACATGGAAAGGGGTTCTTCAATATATTTAAGACGATACTAACCGCGATATAACATCAGGACATATAAGAGCCCAGGGTAGGAGGAAATGAATATAAAAAGTCAGCTCAGGTACAAGAGGGATGTTTTAAAGCTGAAATGTAACTAGCAAAACACCAGCTGCAAAACCAGATCAAAGAAGAGAAAGATGATGAATGATATATAAATAGAAGGGATCAAGAAGCATGCCTGTTGATTTGAGTGTGGCTCACAGTAAAATACAAGCATTAAAGGCAAAGTTCTCCAACTTAAAATCACAGATCCCTGCTAGGGAATAAGGAGGGTAGAAACCGCAGCTCTTCTCCTGTTCTTGTACTTTCAGTGCTCCCAGATCCACTTTGCTATGGTGAGAAGGGTATGAGGCACCGAGATATTTTTATCTCCTCAGATCTAATAGTTATTTTTCATCCAGGCACCTCTAAGCTATCGAACTATAATTAGCAGTGACTGATACTGGAGGAAATCAACGCCTGAAATGCTGAGCGACAGTGACCCATCACCACACTCAGCTGCAGCCTGGGGAAACACCACTGATGGAAAAAACGGTGAAGAGTATCCAAAGGTGTGAGGTACAGTCTGAGCAGAAGCGGGGGATACATGGCAGTTTCGGGGGAAGTGAGGGAGGGGCACAGAGAAGAAAGAGTTCACAGTACTGACCTCTTTCAAGGTCTCCAGCGCTTGAGGAAACATATCTTGACTGTACTGCAGTTTGCCCACTCGCATCAGCTGGACAGCCCTCAGCGGATGGAAACCGGGATAATACAGTCTGCAGAGAAAAAGGAGGAAAATGTGTCACTGTCAGCTCTCACCTTCACAGTCACTGCCTCTGCGGAGAGCTATTAGGGTGGGACTGCAAAGTCACTGTGAATGTTAATAAGGTACTCAGAGAAAATTAGCTGCACTACTGAGAAGCATGAAATACTGAGGGGAATTAGCAAATTATTACTCTCCATCTCAGAGGAATGCCTTTAACATTATCCTGTTAGAAAGTGACGGGAGTGGGATTATTTAATTTGCTACTGTTGGATAATACAATAGCATTTACTGTACTTAGTGTTGCAAACAGAGGTCGTTCACAATCCCACGTCTCTGGAGAGTTATAATTTAAGAGGAAGCTTCAGCAGGGAACCCAGTCCTGGATCCTCCAAGATGAAGGAAAGGGACTGCAGGGAAAGCAGGTATGCAGCATCGAGGCCACCATTTCTGAGGGTTTGCTTGGTGCACCCTCTTGGAGAAAGAACTGGTGCTGCACGTTCAAGTAAACATCTCAGACCTGGCTTGTGCATCTAGACAAGGTATCTGCTAGTGTGAGGATACACTCCCATTCTTACTCAATTAATTTCACAGAAGCAGAGGTTTTCCATCAATCTCACTGGAGTTAATAAAAAACAGAACTATGCTCTCTTTTTTTTTATAGGAAGTAGATGGAGAGCAATGTCATTATCAATTCCTCTCAAGATGTTCTTGGAATGCCCATGCTTTCATGGTGGCCAATCTGCATTTCCAAACCCTGCCAGCCCTTGGCTCACAACACCTGGATTCCACCCCAGCCCTGTGACCTCGATGTGGAGACCACGGCATCTCAGAAGAGCAAACTGGGGGCCGCAGAAAGCCATGGATGCGACTTGCCTGGGACTGGCCAGCAGGAAACGTGAGGTGAAGGGACACACCTGGAAATCAGTCACCTGCAAAACATCTTAGATCCTTTTTGACTAACTACACAAATGAAATAAAAGCCTCAAGCATGACTCATGAAAGACAAATGTCCTATTTGATCAAACAGCATTTTATTTCCTCAAGTACACCAGTGGTGTGCTTGAGGAGTGTCTAAAAAAAATACAATTTGTCACAACTGCAGGAAGAAGAGCCGATAAGCTTCCTAAAATCTGCTCTTTGAAGAATTTTTTTGTGTTTACACCAAACCTATGATAGTTGGATTTCAGGGAAAGTGCTAATGAATGATACCACTGCAGTCAGAAAGACACTTAAATCTGCATGAGTATGATTAAATGCACGCTAAGACATTAAGTGATGTAAATTTGTACAATGTATAGGAATCTTCTGATAAGCCTGCATGCAAATGAATGAGTTATCCTTCTCCATTATTTTTCACTAATGAAAATGCAAACACGATTAAATACAACTAATTGTTTAAATGGCAGTGTAGCTGGCTGTCCTTACAAATCTCAAATGAAGACGTGTAAGCATCATGGAAAATGTTTTCACACCCGAAACCCCCTTTTCTGGTGATCGTATGCAGTTTCAGTGAAGACATACAAAAACACATGGGAAGCATGCCTGGCAGGATCTCAGGAGCAACAGATCTTGATCTGCCAAAGCCTCTCATGAAGCAGCAGAAACCAACTCCTGAACGAGAATACTCCATCCTGAATTGCCACAAGCACCCCCTGTTCAGACCCCTTGTGGGCTGCTGTTCAAAAAGGCTGGAAAGCCAACAGACAAGAGAGAAGAAAAATAATAGCACTTATCTCAGTCTAAACTGACCACTCGGGAACTTCAAGGATCCAGTTAAACAAACACTGGAAAATTATCAGTAGGTCTATTTTTAGATTTTGTTTCTGGTTATTATATCAATTAACATGGTGCTATCTGCTACTAGTTAAATAGGGAGAAAAGGCAACTAAATCAGAGATTTTGGTGTGAATTTGTGAGGAGTAATAGAAATCTCAGCACTAACACGGCACAAATGGGAGTAGTGAGCATATGCACAACTTCGTAAAAATTGCAAAAAAAAAGATGCCTATATGATTGTGTGCTTCTGCCCTCTTCTGTGACTGCTGCAAAGGAAGGAGTAAAAAGGTCATTCCCTCTCCTCTGGGCCACCAAAATGCCAGGATGCCTGGGGCAAGGATCACGGCCACAGGAAAGGAGCCAAGGAGGCAAAGATTTTTGCATGAGATGGTAACTCATCTTTGCAGTCCCCACTAGACTGCCTCTGCTGTATCCCAACAGCTCTGATTCTTTTCCCACTGCTCCTTCATGGCCTCTTCACATCTCCTTCGTTCCACACCTTTACCTTTCATCCTTTCCACCATCTTTTTAATGTCTCTCCTTTTCCTCTCCCTCCTGAACAACCAGCCCCACGCAAAATACCAACACAAACAGGGAACGTGGGTCCTGCCTCGCCTGCAGCCACCGCAGGGACGGCAGCTCATGTGGACAAACCCAGGCCATGCTTTAGTTCAGCAACGTGGCGCCTGCTAAACTTCACACGTGTCCGTCAGAATTCAGAATCTGCCCCTCCATGCTAACAGCTTTCTTTCTAAAGATGATACGTTCACCTGTAAAGATTCAGGATTGCGGTATACGCAATACCAGAGAAAACAGGCAGCAATTTAGCAATGTCAGGTACTCGGGCCAGACTACCAGCCATAAACTAAAGCATGTGAACATTTAATTTGAGGACACAAAAGGAGTAAGTGTGAAACAAAGAGCCCTGTGCTCATAAATATTTACAAAGCTGTTTTACTGACCTGATTTATGCTCTGATCTTATGCATGTACATAGTTACATTTTGCAAGCCTTAAAATTGACATTTGAAACAACTAT
Source organism: Dromas ardeola (assembly GCA_013398915.1). Lineage (NCBI taxonomy): Eukaryota > Metazoa > Chordata > Aves > Charadriiformes > Dromadidae > Dromas > Dromas ardeola. Next base: position 519,919 of record VYZM01007539.1, on the reverse strand, counting down.
TTATTATCATATTCTGGAATAAATCTATTAAACCATTGGAACAGCTTTTGTGGAAGCACGTCCATTGAGTGAGTTTACCAGAGAAATTCAGGCAACTTGCAGCTCTTCTGGGATATGTGTAAGTGTGAAAAATGCTGCTGGCTTCTTCCAGGCATCCCTAGGATTCAGTATTATGAAAAACTGGCATGGTAGAAAGAACTAAGAAGCAGTTTCAGGTACTTGTGAGCCAATTTATTATCCCCATATATTGCTCTGAACAAACCAAAGTGGATAAATTTAAGAATAAGGAAGACATTTGCCAGCCAAGGAACTGATACCTAAAGACTATCAACAAGAGACTAAGACAACTATAAGAGAAATACATGCTGTAAAAGACGTTACAGCTTGGGAAGAGTAGGATTTCAATCTGAAAAGGATTTTATGAGATTTACCAAGGCCTGAGGGATAGGAAGAAGAACAGTAACATACTGAATGCTGAAATAAAGATAGTTCTGTGGAGTGATGTTTCCTGGCCCTTGGCACTGGTCAATGCCCAGTAGTCTACTTGTAAAGAGAGATTAAACAGAATACAACAACTAACAAGTAAGGCCGCGCTGTAAACAAGAGAACTAGAGGAGGCTGAGAATTATCTGTACATTTTGTATCACATCCTCTGCTTATACAAGACAGCACAGCTTTGTTCCCATCTATGACCAACAGCATCCATGCTGGCCCATCTCTCCAGGCTGAATTCCTGCCTATGGACTGGTCCCCCCAGTTTGGTGTCATCTGCAAACCTCACAGCAGTGCCTTCTGTTGCCTCCTCCAGGTTGTTGATAAAGATGTTAAACAGGATGAGTCCCAGGACAGACCCCTGTGAAAGCCCACTGTTACTGTCATCCAAAGAGGGTACAGCCAACAGCCATGACCCATCCTCTGAAAAGCAATACCTGCTTCTAATACACCATGAGATCGATAGCTCCTATTTGTAATTCAGTCACAAGGTTTGCCTTGATTAACCTCCAGAGCAGTCACTGATCATACCTTCACATACATATGAAGAAAAATATTTTTCTTCATTCTGTATACTAGCTCTGAATCTCTCCAAGCAATCCCTTGTGTTCTCATGTGAAGGACAATGTAAAAAAGACAACCCTTGACAAATTTTAGCCAGTGCCTTCTATTTCTCAATACTATAGTTCCATTAATTCCATTCAACTTATTTCCCATTACTGGGTAAATAATCAGAGCTTTTGTGTTCTCTTGTGAGTTAAAGCCTAGTATTAAAAAAAAGAGACTATGCAAAATCACTGCCTCTTCTGATGCCTCATATTTTAAAATAAAGAGGCGCCTACCATTCCCTGTAAATCAGTCTGTGGGGTTAACATTTACACTGTTGTCTTCAGCCTGATGTAATTAGGAGCAGGCAGAATCTATAAAACCTGAAACAAGGGTTTAAAGTGGAAATATTACCAGGCTTTTTAATATGGTGACATGTAAACAGTGACGCTATACATTAAATTGGTTTGCAGTACCTTTTAGTGCAAGTAAATATGACAGCATAAAAGACATAAAGCAGTTTTAGGAGCCCCAGCAACAGAGAAAGAATTAAGAAGAGGCTCCTGGGCTTCAAGAAAGGTGGTGAGCAGAATGCAATGGGGACGGCGTCAGCCTCATGGCAAAACGCACAAGCTACAGCTGGTGGAAATGTTTACCTCAAATATAGCACCCAATAAGTTCAACCTCCTCTTCTTTCTCTGACTCATTCTTGATTTCTGAACTGCTCGGTATTTGAGTACATTCATTAAGGCTGTTCACTGAACTGCAGCCTAGGAACTATTTTTATGTTGCCCAGTTATTTGTTTTTTTCATTATTCAGTGATGTGAGATGGTCGTCTAATTCACGTGATATTATTTCTATTCCTTGGCTGAGATGATCAATGGGTTCTAAATATGGGAATTACGAGAAACATTTTTAGGGCAAATTTAAGGATAAATTATTATTTGTGCTAAAAAGTACGAAACATTCGGTATCTATCAACATTTCCAGGGAGGAAACACTTATTTTATGAATAGTCAAAAAAACCATATGCCTCAGGAGCATAAGACACGTAAACTAACTGTGCTCATTTAGGAGCTCACAGATCTTAATCCCAAAGGTGCTGCAGCTGTTCAGTCTGATGTCCTACACGGAATTTCACCTAGCAATTCCTGCTCCAGACCCAGCAATTTGAGGCCGAAATAGTGCTTAACAAGCAATGCTCTATTTATAGAAAATAATCTTAGCAGCTTTATACATAATTTGCTCAATATTAGTATTTTTTAATAAGCACAAGCCCCGTGCAAGAGTTTTTGCTGGGACGGAACAAGGTTACAGGTTGGAGGAAATGGGAACGTGTTATTGATATTGGACTAAGTGACTCTGTTTTTTGCATGCTAAGTATTAGAAGTCTAGTTGGGACTGTAAAATTTCTAATGGCAATATACCTACATTAACCTGTGTATAATCTTTAGAGGTCCCTGTGAAAGCTTTCCAAAAGAATACTACCCTGTCTCTCATGTTAATGATATGTTTTTTCTTGGAATAATAATGGTGTTAACCTGTTATTCTTTCTGGCTTCTCTTTCTCTTTCTCCCTCTCTTTTTTTTTCTTCCCTTAACAACTTCCAATTTATCATGGATGACCAGATAACTTTAAATCAGGTCAGTACCTTACAACTCCCCTTATACCTTCTGCAGCAGCCATGTCATTTTTGGAGTACCAGACTAATTCCTTTACCTGTGGAAGACCTGATACACTCCAGCTGCCCTGAAATGTTTATTGTCCATTTTATCTTCCCATCATAGTGTCTCACGGAGATGATCAAAGCAGCAGTGAACAGTTTAATGCTGGCATCACTCTTTTCTATTTTTTCCAAGATTTGACCTCTCTCACGTGGATTTTGGGATCGGCTCCTCAGCACTAACAGGGAGGTCTTCCTGGAGGAAACCTCTACTGCGCATCTCTAAAGCATTACAAAAAAGCTTTGCCAGTGATAGGAAGACATTATTAGTAGTAGAAGCTTTATGTTGGAAATTATCATCTTACAAACTAAAGCAGGGAAAGTTACTTTCTATTACTATTACATAAGACTATTAATTACTCCTAAGAGACTTTTCTTTTGGTTTAATCAAAGAACAGCAGAAAGTCGGCACAATTTTCCAAGCCAAATGGGCTCTGAAAAAGGTAACACCTCTAATCAGATTTCACTTGGAAGTCTCCATACTCTAATAATACATTTTGGCTGTACATCTTTTGCAGTTTAATTTACATGTGCTCTCTATCTGCATTATTGCTGTATTGGCAAAACTCTTGGTATCCCCAGTACTGAAGTTTTCACCAACAACCACAACTCGTGTACGAGCCTCATCACAATAAGCACTAAAAAGCATGGCATGACAGCCTTTGCTCTGCACAGATAAGACACGGAGGACCAGGCAAATGAAGTGGTTTGCCCAGTGTTACAAGAGAAAACCTCAGGGAAAGCCAAGAGTTGAACCTAAATCTCATTGTGACTTTAGGATGTTTTTTGGTTCATGCAGAGCACGGTTCTTGTGTCTATGCTGTCTTGTCTATCTGGCTGGTTCTGCCAATCCAAATGGAAGTAAATGCAGTTTTATAGGCTTAACAGGCTTACTGTATTTTGCAAATGAAATGTAGAGACAGTAACCTTAGTTTAGAAACTTTTGTGTCAGACTGCCAATTTATTTTTTTGTTTATTTTTTTATATTGTCCTCACTCAAGAAATGTCCTGTTATTTCAGTGAAACAACTGCCTTTGGAAACAGTTCAGGATTTAGATCTGTGAAATTATGGCTCAAAATATTTTTTCATCACATCTGCATCTCATACTGTTCCATTACTATTTGTTTCAGTACTTTAACTCATGTGATCAAATAAGCAATCACACTTCTTAATCGATTGAATTCTCAATAAATATTAGCTATCCATCTCAGAAATCATTTCTCTCTGGCTGCTGATCAGTCTGTTGTATTCCTTATGGTGATAATTTATTCACATTAAAATGGATATTGTTCCAGATGTTGGCTCTGCCAAAATTTGAATGATAACTTTAATAAAATGACCTAGCGGTATAAACTGCAATTTTCACCTTGGCTCTTGATCTGTCTCACTCATCCACTTAAAATGCTCTCACTGTCTGTTTGAACTGTCCGCTTCAAATTTTCTGTCGTCTTCTGGTGTTCAGAGATGTTATGGAAAGAAAGAGTGCTCAATCTGGAATGGAAGGAGGAAAAGATTTTATATAGATTGTCCCTGTGTCCTGGCTGATCTTCAAAACATCTTGTAGCTCTCGGCTTTTTTGTCATGAGTTTACCATCTTTACAGCTAAAGATGGTAGGATAGACTGTCGCTGCAGATAGGAACATACCATCTCAGTCCTTGCATAACCAGAAGAGCAAGAGATTAAGGTCAACAGTTTAGTTCAAAGGATTTATAAGAAGATTTTAAAGGCCACATAGAGTATGTTGGAAAAATGCCAGAAAACACAAGAAGTGTAGGAAAGGCAGGAAAGGAAGAATGGGAAAGCTAGTTAAAGAGAACATGCATGGGAAGAGAAGTAAAGTATGGAAGAAAAACGTACACTAGAGACACTGTAATTTGTGTCAAAGACCATGGTGCCACCTTCACTTCCAGCAATGAACCTATGACTATCTGTTGATGTTAAGAAAAACGGCCCACCCTCAGTATCTCGTACAGCTGAGAATACAACTTCAAAACTGGCTGCAGATACAAGCAATGCAAGTTTTCTTAGAGCAGATCACGAATCTACAGGTTTGCATGACCTCTCTTCTTCAGCCGCAGAACTTTCCTCTATGATTTGAGTCTCCCCAGTGTCAGAGCCACACGCATCTAATTGCTACTAGTGTCAGCAAACTTCAGAGAGGTCATGCGAGTGTGTGTGCACGTGTGCAAGCACAAACTGCACAAGGAAGGACGCAGCTGGTAGTACTGACATCGTCAGTGCAAAATGTCTTCTCTCCACTCACCAGTATCTCAGATCCCCTCAGAAGTCCGTTTTAATACAAAAGACTGATAACATGTGAGTTAGATCACTTGTTTAAGCAGTAGTATCAAACTTGTTTCCTTTTCTATCGTATCTCCAGATAATTCTCCAGAGAAACTCAGGTGCAGTACAATGACTCTCTCTTTTCAGAGAGATGATTACAAATACCAATTTCAGGTAGGATGGCCGAAACCTGGAGAGACATAGTCATTTTTCTCATGACAGCTGTGGGTCAGGAAAGAATCAAAGCAGCATGTTCCTTGGATGGATTTCTGTCACCTTCCACTTCTGGGGACTAGGGAGTTATCACTATTTGTACTATTTTTTTTGTACACGTAGATCAGTATTTTAGTGGGCATTTATATATATACAGTGATGGGTTCTGAAGTAACCTGTATAATTTGGGAAATAGATCTTGGAGTTATCGTGGATAGTTCTGTGAAAACGTTATCTCTGTGAACATAATGGTCAAAAAAAGCAAATTAAATATTAGGATATTTTTAAGAAAAGCAAACAGAGATGTGTTGTAAAAACCCATCATGCCCCTACATGTGCATGCATGTATTGTGCACAATTCTGATTCTGTCCTCTCAGAAGAGTTCAGTAGAAAGGTATAGACGAGGTGATGAGGACAGAGGCAGTGCAATGAAGGAGTAAATAAATAGACCAGGACAGGCCTGCAAAAGAAATGATTGTGGAAGGACTTGTTGATGAATCTACAAAATCACAGGTAGCATGGAAAAGGCAAGTGAGGAACGATCGCTGTCTCTCATAATACCCAGAAGATATCAGACAAAACCAACAACCGTCAGGTTCAGAACAAATAATAAGGTGTTCTGTCTCACTCAGACGCTAGTTCAACCATCAGCCCAGTACCTCAAGATGCAGTTGATTTTTTGATCAAAAAGCAAATGGATAACCAAAGCCAGGTTCATATTGTCTTCTGGCATGACTACATCATTTGGCGTGTTACAACCACTCTGTGATCAACAGATCATCTTCCCTGTCTGCTATTTCCAAACCATAAGCTTCCAGTTTAGAAGAGGTGGAAGACTGCGGAAGGACTCATAGGAATCTCCCTATTTTTTCACTTCTTTCTTACCTAGTTTCTTATCCACCTCATCATTTTTGTGCAAATGACCAACCAGAGTAACAGTAACTCTGTAATACTCCATTACATTCTTCACTGAAGCTTAGCTCTGCGGTTATTTTCCTTCACTTAGATTATATCGTCTTATCAAAAACACAGTCCTGCAGGATCTATTTTTGGCAAATCTACACTGTTTTTTTACAGCATTTTCCATTCCTTTCACTTATTTCTCCTGTCATAATTTGCCCTAAATCTTTGAGGTGATGGCCCTCTAGTTCCCCCTTCTAAAGTACTTTGGTCTTATTCTTCAATTGTTTAGTGTCACCTCTGATGTGAAGATGCTCTTTGAGCATGACTTTTACTTTTTTCTTGCTTTTTGGATACTTACTGTCCATAATAATAGCAACAATAACTGAACTGGCATTTACAAAATTTAGTGAGATTCTTATGCAGAAGTTGTTACCAGCATGTCTGAACAGGAACTCCACTGACTGATGTCAGATATCTCATTTAGACATCTAGCCTTACTCTTCGTGTATCAGCTTTTCCATCTTTAAGATGAGAATACTGATCTATTCAGTGGAGCTGATATGAAGGCTAAATTCAATTATGTTTGTAAAAAGCTTTGAGAGTTCAATAGGAAGATTCTGAAAGTTCAAAATATTAGCACTAGTTCTGAAGAGAACTACAAATCCTTGGTAAGCTACACAGTTAAAATGTGACAGCTAAACAAGACCATCTGTCTGAACTGGAGAACACTTAACTTCCATCCAGTTGCTCAGCTGGCTAGAAAATTTCTTACATGACCCAAAAGGCATGTAAATTGCTCCAGAGTTTCCTAGGAAATAAAACAATCTGGAAGAAAGCCGGGGGG
>VYZM01007539.1:497809-512881 GCA_013398915.1 Dromas ardeola | reverse complement strand
ACGAGCAGTAATCTCTCCCAGGCTCTAAAATGCTGCCTGAAATGCTGGCTGAATATAAAGGAGAGATTTTTTCTGGTAACACCACTATGCCTCTTCATGGCATGGAAAATGGCGTGCAATACTTCAAAAGACCAAGGCATGCTTGAGCTCTCTGTTTGTAATTGAAAGTAGCATGTTCACTGAGCAAGCATTTTTCAAGCAAGGCCAGGTTTGCTGCACACCTTGATTAATGAGTACATTTTTACCTTGGCAGAACAGGCAGGGGCTAAAAAATTTCTAAGAGAAGATTGCTTGAGGAGGAAATAGATCCATGAAAGGAATATTTCAGTTCATATAAAGTAAAGCAATTCTCAAGATTTCATGCTTTACATGGTATCTTGTATCAGTAGCTAGTTTAGTCTGTGAGCTACTCTCTCCAATGGCTAAATCCAACATGTATGTTACAGATAACAGAACATCTCAAGGCACTTTCCACTGATGTAAACCAGTACAATGCCACTGACTTTAATGCTTGATGCATAGACTGCCACAGTTATATCGCCTTTTGCTAGCATGTGGAACACCATGTTTTTAAGAGCTATAAAACAATGTTCATGTCAGCATTACAGAATCAAAACCAAGTTTCCAGAACATTGATCAGAATGCATAGTACTTTGGATTAAAAGATTTTTGTCCAAACAGTACAGGGTTTGGACAGTATGCAGTGTCCAATAGGCATTTTGCATCAAATTTCCTCAGCATGAAGTTTTCGATTGCATTTCTAGATTAGGTCATTAGAAGTTCGTGCCTTGACATGACAAAGATATATTTCTATAGGCAACATAAGGGGTGAACAACTCATTTAAGCTGAAGTGCAATGCATTCAGGGCCCGACTGAATAAATCTCAAGCGAAAACAGAAACAAAGAGTTCCCAGACTGAAGATAATAGGGCACGATTCACAGGAACCCAGTTCCCAAAGAATTAGCTGTTTTTTCTTCCACTTAGTGGCTACTACATAAAAATACATGATGGGTCTGTTGGAAGGCTAACATTTTCTCCAATCATGGGAACTCCAGCCCTTGTGAGGAGAGCCATGGAAGGGCAGCCGCCTTTCTGGGCTAGACCACAAGTGCAGTGGCTGAACGTGACACTGAAGAATATGGCCATGAGCCCACCAGCAGAAAAAAAAAACCAAACAAACACCTGGAAGTTGCACAGGAAATCCTGTGGAGTTACTTGACAAGGACCTAATCAGTGCAGCCCTTACAATGGTACTTGCTCAGGCACTAGTGGAGGCACAGACATTTGGTGTCCAACCTCCTTTCCCTAGAGGCTGCGGGTAGACATTCCATCGGTGCAGCACACTTCTGACAGGAATCCTCTGAAACGATCTGATAAATGTTTACCTTGCACCCCATTCACTGAGGGCAACAGGCCCATAGGAAGAGCTACAACTGCACTATCATGCCTAAAGCATGTGAATAAATGGATTGTAGCAGTCTAAAATTACGAAACAGTGAGCAACCACATTTCTCTCTCAGCCAATTGTGTGGAGGCAATTAGCACATTGATTTATGGATTAGTGGAGGAGGGGAAATGAGCAAAAGAAACACATGTGGATTCTATCAAGTACTATTTTTTCTATCAAACGTTGGTTGTGTCCCACTGAGCTAAAGAAAGACTCTGTAATACTTGGCCCACAGTTCCCAGTAGACAATTTCTGTGCAGTGAGACAAAGTTCACAGTTCTAGCTCAAAAATAATCGCCAGCACATTGGGAAGAGCTCCAGCAAGCTGTCGTGCAAGTGCCGCAGAGCTGCCAGGGTAACTGATCTATGAGTCCTCTGTCCCAGGTTATACCCTGTTATTTGCTAAAACCCTTTGGCATAATATTTACTATTGGTTTCTCATTACATGTACCAGCTGTGTCTGAGGCAGAACCTCTGGTCTATCTCACAAGTCATTATTTCAAACAGTAAGAAGAAATTCCCTTTTCTCACTCTTCCCAGATACTTGTCTCACATTTTCTTCTCTGCTTTCCTCTTCCAGTTTTTCTATTTTTCTTTCCTAGTCTCTCTGTCCTTACCCTTACATTTTCTTCTTTCACTATCCTCTACCCCACCAAGTTGCTTGTTTCCCCTCTAACCTCATTTTGCCATTGTTTTATTTATCATTTTATATTTTTTCCACTCCTGTGTCCTGTCTACCTACACATAACCAAAGCAGTATGTCCTGTGGAGGCTGCTTGCTCATTTGGATAGCCTACATGCAAGACACACATCTTTGAAGCAACTGTTAGGCCACTAACAGCTGTTTCAAAGTAAACTCCCCATAGCACACTGAAAACTACATGTTAAGACATGCAATGGTGAACTGTGCACAAGCCTGAAGAAACTACCCATTGATCTATGATATGTCCATTAATCTCTGCAGCCTAAAGGGCATCTTTCTAACTTGGTACAGGAAGCACCCATGAAAAGAAATCTCTAAATAGTCCTTTTTGGGGCACAGGAAAACCACATACTGAGTCTTTGCTATTAAATATGAATCTATGGCATGAGGCAGGCATCAAAATCTAAAATGGCATTTACTTGCCTCAAGCAAAAACAAAACGTCATGACTCCATCTGATTTTGCAAAGTAGCACAATGGGATCTCACCATTTGATTGTCAATTTGTGATTTCTCTGAAATATGGCTCAGATACCTCTTGGCTTTCATGGCATCCATTCTGAGGATTTTTGTATCACTTCGGGTTTGTATTTCATGCTGGACCAGATGTATCTCAATAGAGTGCAGAAAAAAGCCTCTCCTAGGTGACAGCTTCTCTCACAAAACTCTTTCCTGGAGTCACCTTGCAGATGCACATCATGGCACTGCAAGCTTTTGTAATAAAAAAGACTTCATGCTCTTCCTTGGAGCTGTATCTTCATTCTTTCTCTGCTCACGGTGGTACATCAAGTAATGTTCTGGTCCACTTCCTCCCCGTTTTCGTAAGACTCTGTCAAAGGACCAGCAACTTTGACTCACATGAAAGACCAGTTCTTAGAAAGGGCTCTGCTAATTGCTTACTGGCTTTCTGCAGATTTTTTAAGGAAAAAACTATGACATACCTTATCACAGTCCTTGATATTTAGGACAGTTCTTTACATCGTCCCTTATCAGTTGAACAGCTGGTGAGAGTTGTACCTTCATACCAGAAGGTATATCGCTCAGTTCTAGCCCCTGCTTGGTTGGTGCTACTACTAACTGTCATCCTTAGCCTTGAATCATCAGATCTGCTCTCATCCAGGTCTGCTATTGATTAGCAACAGGGTGGACATGTTGATGGCTGAGCTCCTGCTTTGACTTTTCTGAGCAGCTTTGCCACATGTTCATTTTACTTGTCCCAGGCATGTTCTAGATCCCATCCTAAAGCTGAATGACCACTGCTTTGGTGTTTAGGCCATGGTTTTGAGATCTAAGATCCCTCCCCCTCAGAATTTGAGGGTTGGATTACTGTTGCAATTTTTTGGTGTAAGTTTTATTTTAAGTTAAAAGATAATAATTACATGACAAGGAAACCCAAAGTTATGCACGTCTTTTTAACAGTGTGCTTCCAGAATAGAGGTAAGAAGGAAGCCCATTTCCGAACACACAGTTATTTACTACAAAACAGCAGAAGGCCTGGATAGTTTACCCATGTAAATGATGATTTTTTTATGTTGCTATAAAGTACCAAAAATGCTAACCATGCAAGTAAGTTTTGCAAAATACATATCTTTGTTCATTGCTTGTTTGAGGCATGATACAGTAGATTCTTTAAAACTGCAGAGTATTAACTTCTCCATGACATTTGTTTATGAATAGAGATGAGCCAAGAGGGAAATTTTGCTGTGCACGGAAGTACACTGACAGCATGAACACTACTGTGTAGTAAAAGTATTTCCACCATGACATAAGTAGATTTAAAATGAATGCGTGCAGATATGCAGATTGCCTTAGCATTTAAAAATATGAGCCCAGACAGATTAAATATAACCATACACAATTTTTTGGATTCTTATATGATAGAACATAGATCAAGTCATTTCATACAATGTCATACAAAACTATACAACACGCAAGACATAACATTTTAAGTCAGTTTCATGTGGAGAAATGCTTATATCAGAAAAAGCTATGTTCCCCTCAACAGAGAAGCAATAAATGGAGAGATTACTGAGTTAGAGTTCTGTCTCCATTCCAGAGCACATACACTCATCTCTTTCTCTCTTTTCTTTTGGCAGCCTTGTCATGTTGCTTTGGGAACAGCCAAGCCTCTTCTGAATCCTCCACCACCAAGTCTCCTTTAGCTTTTAAAGAGGCTTGCCCATGCCCAAGGCTCCTTCACTGAACATCTTTCCTCTGTCTTTGCCTGCAAAGGGCTTCTGACAAGATCACTAACCTCCACAGTCATCAGACTTGTTAACTGCATCACAAGCCTCATGTATAGAGTAGGATATCAAACCCGAGACATAAGCTTGGTACGCTGTAGCCAACTGCTTCCACCACATACTCTCATTGTCAGTGCTTTTGTAGCATGACTCTACAAGCAAAATCTTTACTTTTAAAAGCAGCGAATGACCATTTAGACGAAGAATAGATGACATAAATCAGAGTAGTGAACAAACTGATAGCAATTCAGGCATTTAATACCTGTAAAGCAGTTTACCCGGTGTGTCTTTTTTACCCTGTAACCATCCCACAACATTGCTATTGATTACGTCACTGCCTGTGTATTACTGTATCACATTTAATTTTAACAATTTATTTAAAACTCCATGAACTCCAAGAAATCTCTCTACCTTGCAGATAAGGTCAGCAACTCAAAATAGATTAAAGACAATTTACACATACATTAAAGGGTGTTTGGTCAAACCTCAGTTCTATACTTGCTAGTGTACGTGGGACTATCCCAATGAACCTTGAGTTGACTTGATTAGAAAATATGACTGCAATACGAAACACTTTTCAGATTACAATTTCAAATTTTCAGCATTTATAATATGTGGGCACACTGATTTTCAGGAGGAATTTGGAAATAACTACAACTCTTGGGAGGACATAATTCTTCTGCATAATACCAGAGTTAGACATCCTGTCTACCTATAGACTTTCAAGGCTAATTTGAATTCATTAATTGAGTGAATTTAAAGTAATCGCTTCAGCCATGTTGTAGATGCTGTCATTGAAAACTAATACAGAGTTATTTCATATTTAGCTTGATTCATTTCCAAAGTAAATTGGCCATACTGCATGAAACTGAGAAAAACACAGGTAGTTGAAAAGATTAATTAAAGCACTTTAAAAATCTATTTGGGTTATTTACCCTTGAGGCAGAAGCATTGGTCAAACAAAAATGGTATGCTTAAAAAACCAAAAAGCCTATGTTTCTTCAGAACATTGGACCAAAATGTATGTAAAGATAAAATCTTACGATGAAGATCATGTAACTATCCTCTCTTCAGAATAATATTTGATGTTTTCTGTATGACTTGCTCTAAGTGGACAGAAGGTAGCTAGAAAATTGGCTAATGTGGAGAAAAAAAGATTTGTCCTTTCAGATACTAGACAAAATGGGGCAAGGTGCAAACTAGATACAAGAATGTATTTTGCATTATTAGGTTAATAAGCTGGTTGTGCTATGTTTTAATACAAAATAGATGGTACAATAAATATAAATTATGAAGTAATAATCAGAAATGCCATATTGTGCTTAATGTACTAGCACATACAAAACTACCAACAAACACATAATCAGTTGCCATAGTAATTCTAGTCTCCACCTATGTCTTAAGAATTATTAAAGGCTACAATGAATTTTGTCCTTTACAAAATGTGTGCTTTCCCGTAATCGCGTTTAGTGGATTTTCTGCACAGTCCCAATGTGCATACTCCACCGATCACACAGTGTCTAATCAGATCAAAATATCTGATTTGAATTTTTATTGAATGCTGACCTTTACAATATTACATTTCATTTGTGTTTGTATCTAATATATATATTGCGATCTCAAATATTCCACTCTGCCTGTCTTTAAACAGAAGGCAGCGTCAAAGCAGTTCACTAGGAAAAATGGAAGCAGATCAAAAAGAATAGAAGATTTTTAAAGCAAAGTAAAATAGTTAATTATTGCAAGGCTAAAAACTAGGAGCAATTCTCCCATGTGTATAAGGGCCAGTACAGGTCCTGTACATCAATTAGGCCCACTTAAAGCACATTTTAAAGGCTTAGACAGGATTTATGTGGTGCATAAGCCTGGGGCTGGCTGTCTGCATGTGAATTTCGTCCTCTATGAATATACCTGTCAAGATAGCTGAAATCTGAACATTAAGGAGGTTGTTAGCAAATCAAAATCTAAATTCTCAGACATTGTCACCTCAATTGTATTTGTCACTCTTCCCTTTCTCATAACAAAACAAAGTGGTTACATGCACAAAGCAAGCGCAAGCAACTCCAGCCAGCGTACTAAATTTTCTCATTTAAGCTGCCCTAAAGAGGAAGATGGATGGTACTCTCTGAAGAAAAAGATTGTTTCTCTCTCTTGCTCTCTTTAAAGGAAGAGGTTTCAGTGGTACTCAATAAAATTCATTTCTATGTCAGGAAACACAGGGCAGGACAAATACTGCACTGAGCTCCCAAGATACACAAGCCTTCGATTACCTGTTTTGTTCACATAAATATAAAACTTTAAATGCATGATTAAATTGCATTATATAAGGAGTTGGAATTTGATCCCTGATAAGCAATTATTTAGGATTCGTGGATTCTTAATAATTACAGATTTGTCTATTCCTTTACATTTCTGCATTAGTCATCATTTCTAAGGAAGGAATCCTGAAATCTGGAACCTCTACTTATCCCCAGAATTCAACGGAAAACATTACTTTTTTTTATTTGAAACATGAAAAATTTTGACAAGTATTCAATTACTTGGATCCATGCTAAATTATGAAATAAAGAAAAAACTACTGGAATAATTTTCCCCATAACTGCTGGAGAAAAGCCACAGATACTTCAGGTGGGGAATTTGCTCTGAAAGCACTACAGATTCAGGCTTTGCATTGTACTGGACTTTCTCCTATCAGATCCTGTCTGATCTATTAATGATACCAGATTTGAGAAAAATATTTTTTTTTTTTTCAGTTTCGTTTCTGGGCATTTTTCTCTGTATCTCCTTATGTCTCCCCTCATGCCAAATTGCCACAATATCACCATTGCCTCATTTAAATCCCTCTTAGTAAATTACATATTCTGCAGTGCCTGAAGACAGCAGAATTTGAACCTTTTCCCACCCTAGGAATCCTCTAATCACCCCTGCCACTTGATTTTTTGGGGAAACATTGAATTCTGTCCATCTATCTTTCAGTCTGTGCTCTGAGGTCATTTCATGTCTTTCACTGTACATTGCACTGCACTTTCTAAGCATTTGAGCACTAATTCCATCTCTGTTCAGGAAAGCATTTAAAGTAAGTGCTTAAGCATCTGCTTAGTTGACTTCTGTGGGCCTTATGCACTTCTAAATCCTTTCCAGAGCTAACCACAGTTGGTTCTAAATAGTTAACAAATGATCAGTTCTGCTACTATACTTGAACGTGACTTTAGAAAACTCTTACATGACAGTAAGAGTAGGATTTATTCCAACAGTATATTCATGCTGTCAGCTCACAGGCATCTAACTTTAGATGGCTGGACGGGAAGCTTAATCTTCCCAGGTTCCCAGTACAGGCAGTGCAGAGTCAAGGGCTCCCTGAGAAGGAAATTCAGAATACCTAACTCACTCTGCTGAATATCCCCCAGCATTAATAATTCACGAGCACCTTATGAGCTCAGTTTTCTGTCATGTTGACTCAGACTCCTGACTGTGGGGCAATCTGTGCCGCACTTTGATTCTCCAAATTGAAATGGGGATACAGAATGATTGATTTTGCTTGTAATTTACTAATCTTTGACACCTATGGGAAGCTTCAGGACACTGCATTTCTATAGCAACAACACACTTCCAAAACGAGAACCCACCTAACTGCAAACCTCCTCCTATAAGTATGTTGGATGTGCAAACTTCATCAGTGATCGCATTTAATAAATGCTGTGGCAGTAAATGTCTACAGACTAAAAGCACAATTCTCAATGGGCCACAATTTCTAATTTCTTTGGAAAACAGACACAATCTACACCATGAAAAATTTAATTGCACTTTAATTACCAGTCAGCTGAATAGCATGAGATATGTATGCCTTCATTTTTTAATAGCTTCTGCCACTTCCAACAAATTGTGGAAAGAAATAATGGATGCCTTGAGTATTCTTTCTCTCTGCTTCTACAAAAATTAAAAAAAAAAAAAAACAAACAGTAAAAAATTCAAAATGAAGATTCAAATTCTTCTGGATCAGTCATAATCCAGGAGGAACACTAGCAATAATGAATATGGATACACAAACCCAGCTGCAGCATTCACATCAGAGGCAAGGTAATGCAAAAATTTGCCCCTTTGGTCGAGTTCTGCTACATTAAACTGATAAAAAGCTCTTGGCTTGCTAACTCAAGGTTGCTTCTTTGTTTTATAAGGTCAGAGCTTTAGGATTTGAAAAATATTTTGTATACTGTAGTATTTACCTCATTTCCTTCTACAGAGATGTAATCATTCAGGAATAGCACAGAATATTACGTATATAGAGAAACCCTTATGAATAAAAACATACCAGGATTTTGAAGGATTTTATTAAAGGGGTGTATAGCCAACGAAAAATGTTAGGCTGGATACAGTGCAGTCTAGCCTGGCTTTTATATCACACCCCACATACCGTACTGTCGCATCTGAGCAGCATACAAATGACAATATGTTGACAAAGTCTCTGTAGTGCTTAAATATTCTCATAACTGAAAACAAGCTTACATTAAAAAAGGGTTTCTGCTTAGAGATATGGGGAAACAGGCAAAGCACCATGTCTTTGTTTTGGCCTCGCTGTCTTTTGTTCATGCTGACCTCAAGCACAGGAGAGCTTCTTAAGTATAAAAGTACAGCTGAATCATTTAATTCAATACATACTATTGTACCCAGTACATACCACTGGGGAATTAGCAAGAACAGGAAGTGTATGATAGGGAGAAATTATTTGCCTATCCACGGTCATAGAAGGAAATGTCCGTGTGAGGCTTTGTGCTCCTTGCCCTAATAGATTTGTTTGACCACAGGACACATGCATTAGCTACAAATGAACATTAGTTACAAATGTAAATATCCCTCTGGGACGGAGGAAATTTTATCTTTGGTAAATTTGTATCAGGCACAGCACCATGGACTGTTTATTATTATTATTGTTATTATATTTTTATTATTATTACTACTACTACTACTACTATTATTATTATGTTTTCTATTTTTTTAAGGGAGGAGTTAAATAGCCACACAGTGCCTGATATGGATTATTTGGAGAACCAGTGCTGCTCACTGTGATAAATCCTCACTGCTGCTTTGCTGAAGAGATACATCACACAAGAAAACATTTGGCCTCTAAAGATGCAGTACTGTCAAAACTGAAATATCAAAATGCTCTCACTTTTTTATCATGTCAAGAATCAATATTACACTGAAAGTGTAAATGAGGCAGAACCAGGTATTATCATCAGCAAATTACAGAGGAGAGTAAAGATCTTGAGAGGAACACCGTATTTTCTCCGTATTCCTAATGCCGTATTATCCTATGTAGCATTTTAAATGTCCTGTTGCGATGAACAGTAATAATGAAAACCAGGAAAAAAGCACATGCTTAACTATGGATAAAGCACCTATTAAAGCTTAGTTATCTAACTTGACAATTCAGCAGATAAGGAATATTCAGTGGAAGCAAGTAATTTTGAGCTGCATCTTGCATGTTTATATATATTGAAAGCCCTCAAGTTTCTCCTGCAATTATTATCATGAAGACAGAGTACAAAATAAAAGAAATCTGCTATCAAATCTTTTTTTTTTTCCTGACAGTTGTGAAATGCAGCCTTTTTAATATTAGAATATTATTTTTCATAATAAGAACCTGGAAAGCCTTCACGTTTCAGTGACATTTTAAAGTCTGACTAGAGGTTACAGGGAGGTTAATATTAGTCATCACTTTCTTACTGTTGTGCTCCTTTATCCCACAAGTTTTCCATAAACAGCATGAATTTGCATAAGCAATACAGGATTGAAAGAGGAGATTAGAGCATGGATAGCTGAAGAACTGTTACATGGAAACTCAGAAACATTAGCTGGTGTAGCACAAGTGTTTCTTAGAGGATTTACATTGGAGAATAATATTCTTCCTGAGCTCTTGCTCTATTTCCCCTGTCCGGGATGACTAATCACAAAAGTACTGGTATTAAATCAGTTAGCAGAGCTGAAAACCAGCAAAACGTGTCAAAAGTAGATGAATTTAACCTTGCAGTATTCAAGGAATGGAAACTATACCCTGGGGCACATTAGAGAAGTACATGGATAGTAATTATCTAAAAGGAGATAACCAACGTGGATTTAGAAAGGCAAGAGCCTCCCTAACTAATCTACTTGACCTTTATCATGAGGCTAAAGACAAGGCTGATAATGGGCTCTGCAAATAAAAGACTGTGTTTGTATTTTCAGGAGGTCATGTAGGCATACACAACAAATAGATGAAAGGGGTGAAAAGAAAAAAGCTTTATAAAAAAACTCTGAAAACTCATAAGAAAGCACGTACTGCAAGGGAATGCATTTAACCCTTCATCATCCACTGAAGCACATGCACACACAATTTCTGTGACCCGACGGCAGCACTGTGGGAGCATTTGTTACGTCATCCATATGATAAGTTTACACAGCAATGTAAACCGTAACCAAGGAGTCTAGTTCCATGGGAACCGATGGTCCATTTAAATATAAGTAAAGGGGAAAATTATATATATTCTACAGGGATCACAGTATAGGTCAAAATGTGATTTAACAGGCTAAGCAGCTATAGTACATTAAATCCATTTCTACACTCAGTTTTTCATTTTTGATTTCTTTTTTTCTTTTTGTCAAGAGAGCAGATGAACCTGCAGAAGGCAATGCTGGAGAAGGGTAACAAAGGTAAAGCTACTCTCCAAAAACATTTCTTTCTTGAAACCGCTCTTCTAGCTTATGACAGTCTGCAGATGCTTTGTGTGGGAAATGCTTGGGCCATAGTGAAGGTCTACCTTCTGACAACCACATCCAAAGTCCACAGAAATTAATGAGGTTTGGGTGATGTCCTCGCAGTTTCATTTCCTTCTAACCAGGTGCCAAGGTGCTCACCTGTCCATTTGGAAGGGAGCAGCCAAGCTCTAGTGAGCTGATTATTTTCCTCATTCCTGCACGGCCTGAGCAGGGGAGGTGGGTCCCCTCAATCTTCTTGGAAGATGGAAAAGATCCTTTGCTACCTTGGTTGGAGAAATGACAGTTTATGAAACAAGACCTTTGTGTGACAGGAACAACCTCTTCCTTGGAGAAAAGAGAATTCAAGTTACAGGGTCTTCATTTTCCACGGGAGCTACTAGAAGGAGGACTGATTTTTTGTCTCCTGTAGTAAAAGGAGAGGGCACCAGTGATGATACACATTTGTATTCTCAAGTTGCTGAGCTGATGAGGGATAAAGGAGAAGAAATTACAGAAATACATACACACATATGCACCCCCACCTCATTCTTCACCACAGAACAGAGAGAGAGGCCAAAGAAATGAAGATAAACAGGTCGGAATCAAAGAAGCGGTTTGGAGTGTAAGAAGAATTTGGGAGAGGAAGGAACCTCCCTGAGATTAGCTACTGAGACAAAGAGAAAAAGAAGAACCTTAACTGAGGGATCCTAGAAGATCCATACTGCCTCTAACACCAAAAGTTCATAGATCTTTAAACCCCAGAAGAAAAACGCATCATGCTCTTTCCTGGAACATTTTCTACATTCATAGAATCATAGAATCATAGGGTTGGAAGGGACCTCTGGAGGTCATCTAGTCCAACCCCCCTGCCAGAGCAGGGTCACCTTAGAGCAGGTTGCACAGGAACACGTCCAGGCAGGTTTTGAATGTCTCCAGAGATGGAGACTCCACCACCTCTCTGGGCAGCCTGTTCCAGTGCTCTGCCACCCTCAAAGTAAAGAAGTTCCTCCTCGTGTTTCGGTGGAACTTCCTACACGCAAGTTTGTACCCATTACCTCTTGTCCTGAGGTTCCCTGCCTTCTTTACTGAGCAGACAGTGGCCATCGTCAACTCTCCTCCACAGGGCCATGAATACCCTTGCATGTTGCCAGTTCCCTCTTCTTAGGCAAACTGGCTAACAAAATACACCCGAGTCAGCAATCCTGCATCATAGTGAGTGCAACCGGTCAATCAACACAACTCTCTCAGGTCTAATACCAGGTTTTGCAGCCCCAAAAGGAGGCTCGTTTACTGCCCTAACCTCACCCACAAGTTAACTAAGACATTTTGAACCACTGGATTTTGACTTTAATCACTGTTGCTAGTGGTACTACTGGATCCAGCACGAACACATCACATCATTACTATCTTCTTGTCTTTTTTTCAGAGTGAATTGGTTAAATGGAGTATTTTAGGTAGCTCAGGGAAGTCAGGAACCACTCAGAAAGTATGAAGTACCAGGGCTGGGAACACAGGAAAGAAGTAAACTAGATCTGTAAACTAGACCATACAGTAAGATAGATCATATGGGTAAAAAAAAAAATAATCTGCAACAGATAGCATTTATTCGTTGTCGCAAAAAAAAAAAATCACTTTGCAAACATTTAAAGTATTTCACCACCTAAACAGCATCTGAAATTGTACACATTGCTGCTTCTTTCTCCTCGTTTCAGAAGTGTGCTAGGAGCAGCACAAAATATTCTGTTCTTTGCTATGAAGTGGAACATACTTGCCTGCATTTTAACTGAATTTATCAGGTCCCTGATTTTGTTTCACAGTTCATAACAACTTGAGTTCTACTAAAATAAATATTCATAGCATGCATATTCCAGTCATATGTGTGAATTTGTAAAGTTAAAGCTTTGTTCCCATAATTAAAGCCATCAGTAAGGATTCCAAGATGGCTTTGTGCTTGTGCAGAAACTTGCCGGAGAATTATCTCCATTTTTTAATGCCAGCGCTTCGCTGGAAGTGCCTTAGTGCTCAGCTAGTATGGAAGCAACCGTTTTTACCCGAGGGATAAAAACTGAGCTTTGAGTTTTAAAGGTTCACAATACAGTCACAAAGTAAAATATTCTAAAATATTCTAAAATACATTCATTAAAATAACTCCACTAAAACTAAATCTGAGAAAACTGCAAATATGCTCATGGCTGTTCTGAGGGCAAAGGAGAAATGAATTTTGGGAAACAAATTAGTTGTTATTCATTGCTTTCTCAGCTCTAGTCATAATTTGCTCTGTTCAGGCCCAATTCTAATATCAGCGATGGAGGTCTGTAACCTCTGGCTGAGTTGAGTCATGTTGTGTGGGACTGGCACACATTCAGCTGCTGAAAAATCATTACAGGAACTACAAAATGCAAGACAGTGATATATCCTAATGTAGCAATTCCCAGGATGTGGTCCCTTGAGGATTGCTTTGGGTTATGCAAGAGTCTCCCCTTGAATCAAATATCTCATTTTTAAATGTTGGGAAAGCGTCCAAAGGTGAATATTGTCTGCAGCAGAAGCAACATCCAGGCAGTGGAAGTAGAGACAGTATTTGTGGGTAAACAGAGGCAGGAAGGAAAATCCTGTGTTGCTGCTTGTCATTTGTAGCTTGTCTTCTAAGAAAAAAAGTTGGCATTTGGAAAAGAAGATACATGCCTGTTGCTGAGTGGGAAAGCGTGGGAAGGTGCCCTGAGACAGGTAGGAATGTGGGGAAAGAGGAAGATAGTGTTTGGTGTAAAGCGAGATAGGGAAATGAGAGTCCAATGCCAGGTGGGAAAGAGAGTAACTCCTGGAGATATAGCAACTGCCAAAACTGTCTTTGCAAAAAGAAGTCGACGCTCCACTGCAATCAGTAAACTGATTAGCTAATACTATCTAATCAGTGCTAGGGCACCTAACAAACCAAGATGTTCAATTGTCTTTGCTTAGTTACACTAATAGGAGAAACATCCCCCCCCAAGTTTAAACTTTCCATTTTTCCCTGCTATACTTTCTCTCAAGCTGCCCTTCACACCTGGAAGAAGCTTCCTATAAGCATCCATAAAACTACTTCATTAGCTTTCAGCAAATCCCTCATTAAAACTTCTCCTTGCCACAGTTATGTGGGAACTGGTAACGTGTCACTCACGCCCACCAGTACTCAGACCACCTAAGGCTGGAAAGGACTGATGTCCTGGCCATACTCTATGTTATTGTTAGCCTGTCCTTCCCTAACCTGCTGGCTTTATCTTCGGTGACAGCTCAGGAGAAGAATCCCTTTTTTAGCCTGATAACAAGATTTATGGAGCCATCATCTGTCTGCCAGTTCTTCTCTAGTAACTTCTAAATCCATTGGCCAATTTTAGCTAAATTTGGCAGTGAAGTAGAAATCTCAAAGATGTTTTAGTATTCTAAAAAAACAAGATAACAGAACACAAAGATATCAGTACTACATTCCCCAGGGTAAAGAACACACTGTGAACTTGCCTCCAGATAGGTATCATAGAATTATAGAATAGTTTGGGTTGGAAGGGACATCAAAGATCATCTAGTTCCACCCCCCCGCCATGGCCACAGACACCTCCCACTAAACTAGGTTACTCAAAGCCCCATCCAGCCTGGCCTTGACAACTTCCAGGGACGGGGCATCCACAACTTCTCTGGGCAACCTGTCCAGTGCCTCACCACCCTCATAATAAAGAATTTCTTCCTAATATCTAATCTAAATCTACCCTCTTTCAGTTTAAAACTGAAACCGTTACCCCTCGTCTTATCATCCCACTCCGTGATAAAGAGTCCCTCCCCATCTTTCCTGTAGGCTCCCTTTAGGTACTGGAAGGCCTCTATAAGGTCTCCTCGGAGACTTCTCCAGGCTGAACAGCCCCAACTCTCTCAGCCAGTCCTCATAGCATAGGTGCTCCAGCCCTCTGATCATCTTC
>VYZM01007539.1:455144-497479 GCA_013398915.1 Dromas ardeola | reverse complement strand
TTTGCTCAAGTCCAGGTAGATGATGTCAGTTGCCCTCCCCTTATCCACCAACGCTGTAGCCCTGTTGCAGAAGGCCACCAAATTCATCAGACAGGATTTGCCTTTAGTGAAGCCATGTTGGCGGTCACCAATCACGACCTTATTTTAGAATCACAGAATGGTCAGAGTTGGAAGGGCCCTTAAAGACCATCTAGTTCGTTCCAGTCCCCCTGTGATGTGCAGGGACACCTCCCACTAGACCAGGTTGCTCAAAGCCCCATCCAGCCTGGTCTTGAACACTTGGAGGGATGGGGCATCCACAGCTTCCCTGGGCAACCTGTTCCAGTGTCTTACTGGAAACATTTTTTTATTTTATATGACGGAATACTATTATTTTATATGATGGAATACATGCAAGAAAAATGTTATAAATTTTCCACTCATGGGAAACTGGTTTGTGCACTATAAAACCATTATGCTGTCAGTCTAGCGAATTCTCTGATGTGTAATAAGTAGTGCATGAACTACTGCATAGTTACCATTCAGTCAATCAGCATTAAAAAAAAAACAAACCAGAGACAAAAATCTAATGGAAAAATAGCCCTCTCAGTTCTGGAGACCAGTGAGCAACTCGCTTGTTGACTGTTGGCATGGTGGTATTTTTGCTTTAGAGCGGACATGCCACTGCCCATGAAGGACTTACGTGTTAACAAGCAGTGAAAGGCTACAAGGAACATACTGAGCTAGGCTCTGAAATCCTGTGTTTTGAGGAGCCCACAGACTGCAACTTTACAATATGCTCATTGCACATGTCTGCAGCCAACTTTTCCGTATGCTTGTACATTTATGGATAGCACTTCAGGGAAATCTGTGGCTTACAAAAGGCAAACATTTAAATGTAAAGAAGAAAAACAGATCTCCTGAGTGACTGTTGTTAGCAAGCTGTCTTCAGGACGAGAATAAACCAGACAACATTCTATAAGGTATGTCTATTTAATAATATTTTTTTTCTGAAATAATGTATTCTTCTTATTAGACACAGAGGGCTGGATATATCTTACACAAATATCACAACTCTGGTTACTGGTATAATTTGTATCAGCAGAAAGTTAAAGATCAGTGATAGCTTGGTCAAAGGGCAATACATAGGTTGGTGTCAGGGATGAAACAGGGCAACATGACACAGAAGGCAGATCATGAACAAAATTGGGGATATTTTCACACTAGAGAAGGAACAAAGGTGGCAGCTATTAAAAACAAGGCAGTGCATAAATCAGGGCTTGCTCTTTCAGACTGTGGTGAGCCATCCCCAACACTTCCACTACCAAATATATTGTCAGTGTCAGCCAGAGGCTGGATTTATTCTTACTAATTATTTAGACTGACACTACACACTGACTTCATTTTTCTATCACATCAAGTTAGATAGCATCATTACCTCTGGTCCCTCTGATCCACCAGCCTCTCTTTGGCTCCTTTTTAAAAACATTTTGAAATCAAAAGTCCCTGTACTGAAGTCACTGAAAACCAAAAGCTGTGACAGAGTAAAGAAGAGGGCAACAGTCACGCAAGTACCAATCTTCATAAAATTGGATACACAATCTTATGACTGTTTTGGCCCCACATAATCTCCATGTAAAAAAAGTTTCTGAGAAATGTTAAGTAAATATCAGCTTATTAAGGACTGCCATTCAGAAAAATACCACAATTTATGACAAACTCCTACACTGCACAGTGCGCTCTTCAGGAAGAGGAAAGTAATGTATTCGGACAGTTTCAAAATTATTAATTATAAGTTTCCTTTTCATTTTCCTGAACTCTTACTCACTAGTTTTCTTCACTGATGTTAAGTTAAAGAATGATAGTTAAAATAAGACTTGAAAATGAGGTTTTTTGCATTATCCAAAGCCCTTTTGCTTAGCAGAAGAGGGTGTGTTATATAGTGAAGAGCATTCTACTGATGCCTCACAAAATTTTCTTTGCTTTCTAAATCACTACTATGTCTGGGTTACATGATAAAATAATTTGTAATCTCCATCAGACTGTGAAAAGCAGGTATCTTCAACTATTGAGGATAAAGTGAAATTGCAACATGTGGCCACGCTAAAATTAAAGAGCACACAATGCTTCATTGAACTCAGGGAGGATTAGAAACATCTGTCAACATATCGTAACAAAAACTCCTACAGTGAACAAAAGTCGTAAGTGGAGCTCTCTTACTTCCAGAGAAGTTTGGTAATTTAAAAATTATGTACATGAAAGAGAATCAGGTCTTGAATTTATGGAAGCGTCCTTACTGCGAACTGTGGAAGAGAAACATGCTACAGGATCCACACACACAAGATTCAAGCATTGGATGATGAGTGTGTGACTCTCTGCACTTCCAGGGATGTGAGAGAGGAGGACCTGTCACTGCATTGCTCCTGGATAATGAATCATCTAGCAATAAATTATTCCAGCTGACTTTTCCCAGAGATCGTCATTATCAGATGCGACACACATGGGGATGAAGCCAAGCAACAACCACTGCACCAGGGGTGGGGAGTACGAAGGAGAGGTCAGAAGAGCAAGTTTCTTACCCAGCGTTTGAGATTTGACAGCTCTGAAGATACTGGGGACACTTCCGTATGACTCATCCACAAGCCATCTACAGCTGACTGATCTACAACCAGCACAACAGACGAAACTCTACCTCTAATGAAGCCAAGAGAATTTTGCCAGTAACTACAACGGTGCCAAGTATTCCACCTGATGTCTTTGATTTTTTTCCAAACACATTAACCAAAGATTGTGTTTACTTTGATATATAAAAGAATGCAGCCTTAACAAACCCTCTCAACTCCGTCCAGGCAGTGTAGTAAGAACTGCTGTGTATGCAATGACTTTTTTTTCCCCACATAATGTTCAAGTAACATTGAAGTTGCAGACAGGATTCAAGATTTTCCTGGGTTTTAAAATTTTTGCCCCACTTTTACCATGGTAAATTTTTTGCTCCATACATTAAAAATAAAAGAAAATAATTAAAAAAACCCCAACAAATCAACAATTCTGTAGCTCAAAAAGCAGGCAGGAAAGCAAATGTTTCCACTGATACTGTGAGAATTCTGTTAATCTAAAGCATTCATTGAGATGTAATATCATGGAGTACTATGTCTGTAAACTGCAGATGTTGAACTCTGATGACATCATTTCTAAGAGAAAACATGGGCCTCAGAATAAACAAATATATTGGCTGCTATTTATGGCTCTGTTTCACCTTCTTTGTACCTTCTCCCTTTCCCAGTGGGGGTGAGAAAGGGCTTAGCTTCTGCCCATAGCTGTGCCACTGAGGTAAGCAGCAGAATGACAGAGTTCAACTAGTTGTGGGAACACCAAATTTTACCAAACTCCTTATGGCTCGTGGTTGTTTTACACTACCATAGTAAGATAGCTTTTCCCCTGCCACCAGGACATTAAAACCCACTTTTTGCTATATGGACATTTCAGCATCTATTAATACATTTGAACATGAGCTTAAATGTCTTCTCTCTTTATAGGCACGCTGTATGTGGCCTCTTATTTTCTACGAACTTGTATGAACTTCATATGCTTGACATCTCTGTCCTTATGCAAGTTGCTAGCTAGCACTAACAAGCAAAGGCACAGACAACATAATCATAGAAGCCTCATTGAAACCAAAACGTCTTCAATTTCTTAGGGATTGCTGCAAGACGAAGCACTTGCTGGGACAATGTATGGCATTCTTTCAGCATGTCTCTGACCCTTGCCATTCTGCTCTCCTGTGCTCTGGGCAGAAAGAGCATGGCATGTATGATACACTACTGCTGGGGAAAATTGAGGGGTTTGGTCTGGGTTTTTTTTGCAGCTATACAGGTTTTGCCATACTTGCACAGTCAAGATTCACTTAGGTTTGAAGACGTATGACCTTTATTGAGCCTTTCAAATGCATGCTAAGGATGTGTCCTCCTACCAATAGCACATGCAAACTAGCTCAACAGAATATTATATACTATACCCTGAAGAACATAAGAAAAGTAGTTTTAAAGTTAACTGGAGACTGCAGCACACATAATTCACAAGAGTAGAATTATATTTCCAGAGACACATTTTTAATATTATTTCTTACTCCGCTCACCCCAGGCAAATTTCTAGAAATCAGCTGAAACAAGATCTCTGCTACAGGTACAGACGCTCTGCACTACACGGAAAGCAACATGTTAGAAATCCACATCCTCTTTTTTATTTTGGGAGACACGTGGATTTGATTGCTTTCAAAAAACGAAAAAAGCCCAAGCTTCTGAAAATCTAGCCTTTCTTTTGATTCAGTTATTAAGCTGATTTAGTTCAGTATAAAACGATAGGATAAATGTCAATGTGGGCTGTCTGTAAATTCCATCTGAAGGTTCAACTTGGTGCAATTTTGGAACACAAAAACTAAATCGTCACCGGCCACAATGGCATACAACTCAAAAACCGTAGTGACTGTGGTGAAGGTTTGCACAAATGTAAGGGTCTTCCAGATCTTGATATGGGGGTTATTATTTCTTCAGATTATCAAGTAGTAGAGCTCAGAAAGTCACCACTAAGGACACAAATCTAATGTCTCCCTTACATACATACCCTAGTGGAATTCAACTTACAACTATATCCATTGTCTGGAGAGTTTTACAGTATGCTTCAACAGATCTGTAGGATGCTTAACATTTTTATATTAAATGCTACAGATTTGTATGTCATTTCCATATAACCCTACCTCATTTTTATAGATGCCATTGATTTAGACTAGAATTTTAAGACATGCCTGCTATGGATTTAGTTTTCCATTGAATTGTAATGAGATTCAGCATCTTATTCTTTATGTTGTTGTAGAATCCTTAAACTTTTTTTCAGTTCCTTAGGATATATCCACAATGATACTATATTTTTTACCCATCTCATTATTTTAGGAGAGAAGCATGTCTTTTAAGTAAAATTCCCTTCCTGTTGAATTCCTGTGCACCTATTAATGTTGGGGTCCCCACCTGCAGCTACTGGCATCTTACTGAAAATTCAAGCATATGTGGCCTGTGTTTATTTAGGTTAAAACAAGGAAGCATCCAACAAATCTGATAGAAGCTGCACACATTCACGAATCAGTCTATTTTACAGGTTCCATCTGCTCTTAAGTGCTTCTCAGAGAACAAACACTGTGTCACTATACTGCATATTTCCACTGCACTATCCCAAACACACTTAAGCTGCTGACAGATTAATGCTTAGTTCACTTGTGGCATACATTCTTGGGTTCTTACACATGTTCTTATAAGGAAATGGAACTCACTAAGCACTTAATCACAAGTTGGGGTAGTGTTATTGTATTGAATACAACACGCTAACTTTGTTTCAGGAACAGGCTAAGGTATCACTATATAAGCACTGCTGTCACTAGCACTGCCAAAGACCCTGGAAATCAAATCACTTTTGTCAACCTTAGTTAAACAAAAGCAAGCAGAAATTCGCCAAAGGGTAGCCCTGGGGGTTAGGGATGAGCCACCTGAGGAGTGTGCAGAAATGGCCAAAGGATTGCGCTGTTTACTGGAATGCAACTTGTATGGCTTAAGTATGCATATATTTGCTTGAAGCCATTACAGCTAGATCTTGATAAAATGACTGCAAAGACAGGGAATAATAGGCAGGTATAAAAAACAATAGCAACAAAACTGAAGTAAAATACAACCCAACTTGCTAAAAGACATCAGCAATCCAGTTAATTATGAATTTACCTAGCTAGGAAGCAGTAACAGCAAGAGAAACTGGTATGAGTATATGCAAAATGTGAATATACACCATGAACATCTGCATTTGTGCCTGGGAGAAAGGTAGTTTCATGGAGAATCCTTTACATCCTTACCTGATGTAAAACAAGTTCGATTAGTTCAGAGCAGTCAAGAACCTCACCTTGTCTTATGTTTAAATATAGAGCAACAGGACAAGGGGTAATGGTTTTAAACTAAAAGAGGGTAGATTCAGACTAGATATAAGGAATAAATTTTTTACAATGAGGGTGCTGAAACACTGGAACAAGTTGCCTAGAGAGGTAATATACGCCCCATCCCTAGGAACATTCAAGGTCAGGTTGGACGGGCTTCTGAGCAACCTGATCTAGTTGAAGATGTCCCTGCTCATTGCAGAAGGGTTGGACTAGATGACCTTTAAAGGTCCCTTCCAACCCAAACCATTCTATGATTCTGTAATTCTATGAATCTTGATGCTCTGTTAGATGAAAAAGACCTTTTTTTTCCCCCTCCCTCTCTTTCTATCTCTCTAGTGGCACAAGCAACCTTGTAGAATTTGATAGCGTCTTTTGATAAATATTCAGCATTGGTAGAGCTCACCTGCACTGCAAACATGCCAGCAAGACAATACACAGATGAACTGAATCCAGACGGGTAGCAACAGATAAAGCTTGAGTATGCATTCAGGATGTTATCTTACTGCAAGCATGTAAACCTGCTTTTCATCTCAAAATTCTGAGATGTTGAACTGGTAGAGGTAATATTACCCAACTTAGTTACACATTTTGAAATCCCTTGAAAAATAAAAGGCCTTATGCTGGTGCAGTGCTGAGACAAATATCTAAGATAACTTATCTCTTGCTATTGTCATGAGAGCAAGCAACTAACTAGCAGAACATTCCCCTGGTCATAAGTTACTTTATGTGATTTTTTGTAAGATTTGCCGAAGTTACACTATGTTTCATAGGACACAATGTCTGCGTTTCAGAACACCTGATATAGTACAACATCCAGTCATTTCCCATTCTTCCCCAAACAAGATCTTCAGTCGTATTTACATAAACATTTTTAAAACATGTCTTTTCTGCCACTGTCTAAAGTGAAGTTCTCCACAAAATGCTGTGGTAAATCTTGCAAATTCCCTCTATGACAAGAAAATTAACCTCCTAAATGTTTTTCCTTTTTATGACTGCATATACTGAGGCTTTTGTTTGTAGCAATGTAGGATCTAATTCCATTTTTCAAAGTCTGCCAAGCACACTATTGCATGAAAAGATTTTCTTTTTTCTTTCTCTTTTCTATTTCATCAACAATGAATTGAGTTGAAAGACCTGGTTTAGGATGCTTCTACTTGTTGGCTGTCACTTTTGCCAGTTTTCAGAAGACTTCTGAAATGCTGGCCAGCCTTAAAAATACATTAAATCCTTGGTGTGCATCATTCAACGTACCTGAATTAATATGGAAATGTATTCATGATGTGGCTGTAATGAACACACTTTGATTCCAGAACTTTATCTTCACTTCTGGCAGCCCATCAACCGTATCTTCCAAGAATGCACTGCATGGCTAGAGAAAGCTGATTTTCCTCTTAGAAAAGTGTTTGCAACTGTGGCAATATCAGTTTTCTTTTCCCTCTCTCTCTTTTATCTCCTGTAACGATGGGGACAAGTTAAAAGACAGGCTTTTCCTCCCTAATTTTGATATTTCTGGGCTTCTTGTAATTGTTCTTTGGTTGCCTATACTCTTCCCTCTCTCCCTTTGCTGGTCATGTGTGCATTGGATTCCTCAGTTTTCCTCCAAGATGACGTTATTTTGCTTGTAAAATATATATTTTTTATTAATCATTAGTAGACTTGCATAATTTTCTGAAGGTGATTTTTTTCTCTTTGATATATTTATCTTGCTCTCACTTTTGTCAGTTTTCACGGCCGTTTGGGCAGCCTACTTTCTGTTTCTCAGAGAATTTTTCTTTAGCAATGCTATAGCCTAGCCTGTCTTTTGTTAGCCTTCCAACATTTGTAATCAGTTACCATCTTTGTTCAGCTCTCTACCCACAGTCATTTGCTTTTTGTTTCTTTCTTCTTACTTTCATCTTCAAAGTCACATTACTGAAGGTGATTCAGGCTTCTGTGTCTTGCCTGATGATGAAATGACAAACTGAACCTGAGAAAAGAGGTTCCACTATACTCAAGGGAGGAGAAGGGTACCTGGGAGAAGTAAGGGGGTGGGAGAGGAGAAGCACTGAATCACCTGCTTAACCATGAAATTGGATTATCTGGGGCTTGGCATACATCAGACAGTGTTTGGGGTTCTGGCCTGAAGCAGATTTTCTAGCGTAAAACCAGAGTGGAGAGGAAAGAAGAAGCACCTTTTGTGGCAACCTTGGGAATACATGCAGGAGGGTTTTGCAGATGAGCATAAGGTCACATCACACTGTCAACCTTTTCACTCCAATTTGCATAATCCAACATTTAGATGTTGTACAGAGAAGGAAGGAGAAGATTAGCCATTGACTAAAGTTCTGAAGGCCAGGAGCTGTTGCGTTTATGAGGTAGTGCAACTAGTGTTTGTGTACCAGCCAATATTCTCAGTATTTCCTTGAGCAGTCACCTATTTTACTGCTAATTATACGAGGCAAAGTGCCATCCTAACATGGCTATGTCATTTCTTATACCAGGATCAGATAATTTAGAACTAGTTCTGATACCTCCAAATGTTCCCTGTATGGAAGGACTGGATTTTCGTGTTTTATGGGGTTAAGCAAAGCTGATTAACAGACCTTTAGCTTGTAGTCTACCATCACATCAGTAACTGTGTGGTTTCTAGGATTTGCTCACTGCAGAATTTACCTTTTCCTCTCACCTGCATATTCATTTTTTTCTCTTCCTTTCCTGTCAACATCAGTCTGGGAAATTTCAGCTTTACACAGCATCACCTATTTTGCTGCAGAACCTCTCTGACCTTCATTCTCTGGTTTCCCTGCTGGATGGATCATCTCACTAGGAATTTGGTCAATCATTGACACGGTTCTTGTTTGACAATACTTCCTTCAATTTTCTGGTTCTGCACGCCCCTCTTCAAAGCATCGTCTTTCCATCACTCCCTCCAAGCTCATTGATTCACCCTTTAAACAGACTCCACGTTCTTCAGTTTCTTTGCTCTCCTTATCTGCTGCTCTTTTCCTCTTGCCTCCCTCACACCTGTGTTTTTCCTTTTCAGTAACTTTTCCGCTTTTTCTATAGAAAAAAATATTGCTTTTTCATCTTTTTCAGCCTTTATCTCTAAGGTTGCTTTGACTGTTTTCTTGCTTAAATAACACATTTTTCCTTTTTCACACTGTTCATATCTCCACCACTAGGAACTCTTAATTGATTTCCTTCTTAGAAGCACTGCCAAGTCTCCACTCTCTGCCTCCTCAACTCAAATTGACAATTTATTCAAACAAAGAAATAGATATTTTCTGAATAAAATCAGGCTCTTCCTAATTCTCCCCCCAGAGAATGCATCATTCCTTACGATTTCTCTGATGGTATTTTCTGCATGCCGTCTGTCTTTTTTTGTCTCTTTCATCAGAGATAGTATTGTAAGTTTATCTTTCTTTTTTAATGATTCTCCTCCCCTTTGTCTCCCTTTTCACTATGACTTCTGGCTCTAAAATAGCTTTTTCAAAGCAATGCTCAGTTACTGTCAAAGGAATCCAAAACTCCACATATGCTTCATATGTATCTATTTTTAGCTGTTAATTGTTCCCTTGATATCACTTCCCAATCCCATTTTAGCTCAGGTTCTAACCAAACCTTTGTTTAGAATCTGTATGCCATCAACTCCCTCCTTTTCTTCTTAGCAAAATTCACACAGACACTGTGAGTTCCCAAAAATCGTTCTCAAAAATCGTTCCAGATGAATAACTATGCTGCGTTTTTCTCACAGCACACAGGTCTTTGCAGCATCTACTCAGGCATTTGTAGGCCACTATATGAGAGCTTTGTATTTGCTTAGTATGTGTTTAATAATACTCACTGCCATTTTATTCACATGTGTCCTTTAATTGGTGTATAATAGCAAGCAGACTGATGGAAAGAGCTCAGGTAAGGGCTGCGTAAGTCCTCACTTTGTAAATTTCAAGTATACATGTACAAAAAAGATTTTTTAAAAAAGGATCCTCTGATTACAAGACAAAGACACCAACTATTACTGCTTGAGTTAAAAAAAAAACAAAACCAAACTGAATCTTTCAGTTCTGGTAGGCAGGCAGACTAGAACTGAAATCCTTATTCGAGACAAAGCCTGAAGCCCTGAATGGTCTAATATCTAATCTGTAAGAGATCCTACAGTGCAAAAAAAACCAAAACAAAACAAAAAACCCCCCAATCTTTAGAGATGAAGTTATCACTGACAGAGAACACAGCTCTTTCAAGAAGTTTCTTAAAACACCTTGGAAATGTTATGTGAGAGATGGAGAAATCAACACTTGTAGTCGTGTCAGAGAAAAATGAAACTCTGGGAAACTTGGTGATTTAGTTCACTAACATCACGAGGAGATCACTATCTGCAAAATTCAGATTCAAATAGCTCTTGGCATAAGTGAAAAGCGAAACTAGAAACTAAAAGTGAAACTAGAAGCTAAAACTTAAGCTAGTAAGCACCAGTATATAAATATAGAGCTATTGGATGAACACTGTCAGAAAACACTTGCAGCAATGAGCTATTTAAGGAAGTCTTAGCCGACCTAAGAAACGTGGTATATACTGAATGAGGTACTGCAAATTAACGCTGATGTTGCTGAACTTCTACTCATGTGCAACAGAGTATATTGGACAATGTAGAGACATCAAAATCATGCCTG
The DNA here is from genome assembly GCA_013398915.1 of Dromas ardeola. Classification (NCBI taxonomy): domain Eukaryota; kingdom Metazoa; phylum Chordata; class Aves; order Charadriiformes; family Dromadidae; genus Dromas; species Dromas ardeola. Next base: position 486,880 of record VYZM01007539.1, on the reverse strand, counting down.
AAAAATAGCTGGCATGACTGGAGAGAATAGTAAGACATTTCGCCCATATACACAATACGTGAAAATGAGGAAAGATGGATGGTGGAGCAATTATGGGAGTATGAGCTTAGAGAAGTCATTGAGAATTATGCAGCTCAGTATCGCTTTTGGGGACAACAGGTGGTTGTAATGGAAGGATACGAGATAAACAACTAGAAAAGAAACAAAGAATCAAAGGCGCTGGTGCTATGCAGACGTACGTAGCAAGCAAGCAAGCAGCAAACCAGAAAATCCATTTCCTGTGCGGGAAATGGATTGATCAGGACACAGATAACTTAGGCACCAGATTTCAGACGTAAAACATTTCTTTTTCTTTTTTGGCAAAGGCTGTTGGGATTGGAGGAGTCTGGAGGGGAGGAAGTAGGGAGGAATGGAAGATAGGAGTGGGCTGCTGAAGTGCTTTAAGGGATTCCTAAAGATACGAGGCCAGGGACATGCATACTCCCTGTTTATCTATAAAATAGGTACACTGAAGCCAGAAATTGTGCAAATATTGGCACAAACATCCGTCTTTTGGAAGAACTACCTACAATTAACTACAGACAATACACTCTCCAATTTATACCAGGTTCTCCCACCAAGAGGGCCACGAAAAAAGAACCAACTACAGTTTACAGTTTTCATGGGTTTGTGGTGTATATTTTTGTCCTTTCAGATCTGCACAAGAGATATCCAAACTTCTCCAGAACACAAACAATCTTTAAGTTTCTGATTAAAACAGCAAATATGCGACAAAAAATGTTACTGAGGCCTGTGTTATCTCACATAAAGGGTATGTGAGATAAAGAGGAGATAATGTAGGAACAAAGACAATTATCATACAAATGATGCAAATGTTCATATATATCCTAATGTTTTGAAAAGCTGTATAACACGACAATCTATAGAGTACAGAGCATGGGAAGGTCTGACTTACACTAGAAGACACGTGTTAAAGTGAAGAATGTTTTTGTTAGACTACAAATATAACATCAACAGTCTCTCAGGAGGATCTCTAACTGCTTCATGAGCTGCAGTGGTTTGTAAAGATGATTTGGCCTCCACTGATTTATACTAAGAGTGTCAGCTAATTTCACGTAACTCACTAAACACAAGCAGTGAAGAGTGATCCCTGGGAGGAAAGTGGAGAGGTGATCTTGGTGCTGTCCACTGTTTCTGCCTGCTTTAGCAGTCTGTCACCATCAAGCTCTCGTCCTTCTGTTGACTTCCTTAGGTTGAAGGTGCACAAAGGCTGCTTGGTGCTCTTCACTCACTTTATAGCAACAGCTTCCTGAGGTTCCAGTGAGCTGTGATGCCCCAGCCTTGCACATTTGCACAGACACCACCTATTTTTTTTTAGCAAATGTATCTCATTCTCCTTTTCACAAACCTCTGATGCTTACTTGGGACTACTATCTTACCATTTCTAGATGACAAATCAATGGAACCATTCATGAACCAAAAATCAATTCCTAAATCTTAATTCACACATTTTTGTTTAGACAATGGAAAGAAAAGATACCCCAGCTATTCAGGTTTTCTCATGAGTTGTATTTTTTTAATCTCTTACAGTTCTTTGGCAAGATTTTTTTTCTCTTTTTTTCACACATTTTGCTCTAAACATTAGAGATAAATGCCTTTGGCCATTTTCTAAAATCCCACAACAGTGAACAAGGGAGATTTTATTCTTTCTGTTCTTTGTTTCAGTCTTTCTTTGAATTGCTTTCTCCACCTTCACATTTTTGTCTCCCTCTCAGGTGATCCCAGAGGTAAGATTTATGTTTACTGCTGGTGTTTTATGATTAAGACACTGAACTTTGGTCACTGAATTACTACTATCTGTAGGTTCAGAAATCTGCCAGCCACGCAGAAGTCCCCAGGGGACCTCCCACAACCAGGGTGCCGACTGGCGCTGAATCCAGACTTTAACCCTTAAGCACTAGCATCCCCCAGTGGTCCTATTTATCACTGCAGTTCACTTTTTTTGAGTTTTCTAAGTACTCTAACTTTCAACGTAAATGTAAATTCAAGTCAAGTGCCTCATAACTAGCCCGTACCCAGGAGTCTGCTGAATTCAGTAAAGAACCATATATGTTTGATCATAGGTAAAGATGAAAAAATTTAATTTATTTCCAGTCATTGCATATATCATGAGTGTATTACAAAACACGTATCTAAGAGCAGGCGTTTTTTGTAAAACACATTTGAGAACAGAAGAAAATCAGACTCTTTATTGGAGAGCCTTTTTGAAGAAGAGAAAATAGGTTCAGAGTCTCTTCCAAGAAGATTAGGTTCTACAGCTATTTTTGGCTTTTTTCACGATCGTGACTCATGGAAAAGATACTATAGCAACCATCAATTTTTAATCTGCCTTTTGATCGAAGTTCACATACTTAGAAACTACAGTCCATCATATCTCTTGGACTGGAATTCTCAGTAAAAAATTCCTGTCTCACATTTCATTCACACAATGAAAATTCAACCATGTTCTCAGAAAATAATCAACAATAAGCACATCCCAGCCACTGTTCTTAAACCCATCTTAAACCCTTTGCAAAACAATCAAAAATTGTGTTGACTGTGATTGTTTTCTCTGTTCCCTAAAAGACCTCAGTCACTGAGGAAAGGTGAAGCAAAAAGGGATGCTGCAAAATATCACTGGAAGGGACAGGAGAAGTGAGAAGAGCAGACAAATAATGCATGCCTAACACAAATATGGGATGCTCGCACCTACCCAGCTCCCTCCCACTCCAGAAGCAGAACAGCCACATCAGCACAAGCCCTGTATCAGTGCTGACTCAGCAGAGGGAGGATGGAGGGGGAAGGATGTGCAAGGCTGCCAGGGGAAGAAACAGAACAGCACTTCTGCACAACACTTCTGTATGGGATGAAAAGAAGAAATTTCCTCTCGTTAATGTTGGAGCCCTCCAGTAACTCCTAATGCTGCAGCATTGGAGATGAAGGATTGTTAATTAAAACAGCCCATCTGAAAATCAGTGGGATTTATATATTAGGTTTAAGTTCAGCAGATTATGAGCAGTGCAGAACAGAAACAGATGAACATGTTTGTCCTCTCAGTATAAGAATCTGACCAGGCCTGATGCCACAGGAGCCCAGAGAGGTGACACGGCTTTAGCTGGTCCCTTCTGTTTCCTAAATCCAGTAGGCCCATGGTGTCACTTAGCTAATTCTTTTCCTCCTATTGGTCATGTCACAATAGCTGAGGACATCTAGCAGAGTTTGATAACGGATGCATACTTCCACTCTTTGTCTGCATTGTAAGCACGGAATACTTGAGACAAGGGAAAAAAAAAACCCAATCCAATCCCCAGAACATATGTGCCTGTTCTGCAATTTAAGGGCTAAACGCTGGAGTCCTTCCTCAGAGGTAATCTAAGGGAAGTCTGCCTTACTCAGTATCTCTGAATCTGATTCTTCACGAGCAGCAGTCAGCCCAGAGTGTGAATGTGCTAACTGAGACATGACAAACCCATGTAACACCTCTTGCTGATATTCTGTTATTCTGTGGTTAAGGCTCATGAGGATTTTTGAAAGGAAGTTTATTTTTGCAAGCTGCTGAGTGCTGACTATGATGTGGGGCAGCTTTCACTTAGGCAAATGTCTTAACATTTGTTAAGGCTCTTGAACAGACAGACTATTACTGTGACATTTACAAGAAAAGCGGTGTAGATACATTTGGCTCAGGCTATTCAGTGAAAGTACATGTTGTAGGTTTTAACAAATAAGGGACAGTTATAGTTCATCACAAAGGGAGAAGGCAGCTTTTCATCTCGACAGCTGTCATCTCTCCCCTTCTTTTGGAAGTTCTAAAAATATTTGAGAGGTCCTAAGCAATGTTACTCATGGGTTATTGTGACTACCTAAAACACAGAGGTCAGTATTCAGTATGACAAATCAGTTTTGTGTAGTTTAACCATCTGTCTCTGCCAGTTACATGAAGTGGGTGATTCTGAAAACGTCAGCAACCATCATAATGAAAACATACATTATGATACAATGTGTCACACAGCACTGAAAATTAACCCTGCTGCTAAAGAAATGGAAAATGCACAATAAACACATTACCTGAAATTAAAATTGTTTTTGACCAAATCTCCAGAGCCTTACAAGTTGTAACAATGATTTCCTATTTATATGGACTGCATGAATTCTCAGGTGATTCCCTGTGGAGAGCTGTATGAATACTTTTTCCAGAGCTGAGGAAAGGAAAATAGTTAGCTATAATGGAACTGCAGGAGCAGCCAAGCAGTAGATTGATTCAACAGGAGAAATTCAATGCATCCCAAAAGATTTCCTAGGATTTGCTCTCCTGCTGCTTAGGGCACAATTTGTTGTAATGAGAAACTGAGGATTTTGTTTCAGGTGTGTCAAAGCTGGTACTGATGGCTTAAAGGTATAGAGAAAAAACAACTGAAAATCTCTTTTAAATAATACTTTTGGATGAGACGAGAACAAGGAAAAGCTCTTCGAGGTGCTAAAAAAGTCAAATAACTCAGGTAAATAGCATTCCTTAAGAGATACTAATTGAATGCACTGTCGAACCCTTCCTTCATCTCCAAACTCCTGCACTAAACAGCTTGAAAACTACAGTACACTTCAGTAAGCAAAACAGAGAAAGCATTATTAAATTATCTGGTAAAATTGCACTTGGTCTCACCGTAATCTCTGCTCTCAGAAATGTCTGCAGAAAAATCCTCAGTTGTGAAGAACTGAGTTAACAAATTATAAAATGAAAAACCAAGTGAGGGTTTTTTTTTTATTTATTTAATAAAGGAACATTTAAACAGGCAGACTACTCCATTCACCTGCAGTGTGTCACACAGTAGAAGGCTGGCAGGAAGCACGTACTACGTCAGCCCTGTTTGAAAGGTTAAGTGGAACACGGATGATGTGAATTTCACCCTGAAGAAATGTGAGAATTTGTAGGCACCCATGCCCTCCTCTGTGAGAAGTAATAGTCATTATGAACACCGAGCTTCTCTACAGCTCTGGTGTACAACAGCCTACACAGATTTCTCGCTAATTACTTTGTAGTGAAAGCTCTGAAATGCTGTGTTGTTTCTCAAGTAAAGCCCAAAGTTTTGTTCAGAAACAGGCTGCCAGATGAAACTTCCCCAGGCAAAATGCTGAATCCTGATGGCATCCTGGTTTGATTAGGGAAGACATGTAAAATCTGAGATGCTGCTATTCACAGCAGCACATATTGTTCATCACTAGCATGGCCCTCTCACTTCTCAACATCACACTATGTACTGGAACATCATATGGTGTAGAAGAAACAAAAGAGAAGAAATGGATGCTCTAAAAAATACCTTACCAAGAATGAACATTCGTGCATGAAGGACATTGTATCTGGACATTCAGTACAGGTTTACAATTAGTTACAAGAAACACAAAGATCCAGAATCCAAAGATTTGAGTCAGAAAGCTTTTAGAAGACAGACCAAAGCAGACAGCATCTGCCCTTTCTTCACTAGGTGACCAAAACTGCATTACAGCTCCAGGCTCCAATCAATTTCAAGACCTGTCACATGAACTAGGATCTCCTAGAGCATCCTTCCTTATAAAAGGCCATCAGACTCAGAAACTCCAGCACATAGCACAGGAGCAAATACTGACCAGGGGGGAAAAAACAGCGTTTCACCACCTCAGCCCCTTCCCTTTTTCATTTCCTGTTGAAACTGCATTTTGAAAGATTTTTTTTTCTTTCTGTAAACTCTATGTATAGATTATACAAAGAATATACATTATTTAAGCCAGCTACCTGTCCCTCAAGCTTGATCTGGCTCAGCATAAAACACCGATACCCTCATGTGGAGTTTGAACCAAAAAGTCAGCTTCTGATCAGGTATGGGGCAGCATCTCAGCACATGAGACAGTGAGGGGCTAATGATCAGTTATTACTATAGTTCCTATTATCATTTTAGTTGCTCTCAGCCTGACTGTGGAAGCAGAATGGGAGTTCTGCCTCATCCGTTAACCTGGAAAGCAAGGCAGGATGTACAGCAAGAAATAAAAACAGTAAGAAGCATCTAGACGAAACACAGTATTTGGTTTTAATGAGACAGTCCCCCCTCCCCCCATATTCGGAAACAGTGGAACCAACCACATCTCTTACCTGTATGGTCCAAGAGTCCTGCTGCCATAATACAAAGCTTCTTCCCAGGATTCAAGGTTAATACAGGCATCCATGGCACAGTCAAGCATTTTCAGCTGATAGATATTTGTGTCTGGAAGACGACCCATATTGCTGCTCAAGAGATTATGACATCTTGCCAGGACCTGCTCCCACTCTGTTATTAGACTTAGTTAAAGAAGTATCTTTAATCAAACAAAAATACAAGTTCTAAATGTTGTTAGCAAGGAGTAAGAGCTACAGGGCATTAAGATAAAAACGCTGCCATCATTCCAGACTCTGCTTCAATTCTTGAAAACATACTTGAACTCAGAAGTGGTAGTTTAGGTAACTATGCTTCGTTTACATTTAGCAAAACAACTTGTAAAGAAAGCAGTATTTCAGCAATAAAGGGTAAAAGAAAGATGACAAAATGAAAGGATACTTTAATACGTAACAAACTAAAATTCAAGTACTTTTTCTTTAGCTGCTGAAACATTATTACTTACCTAAGATATTCCTCCAAACCTTACACCCAAGGGGACTAACCAATGGAAACATGTCTTAACAAAATGTCTCAGCAGCTAAAAAAAAGAAATTTAATTTTTTTATATTTTAAAATAATAATGGACACTTTTAAGCTGCCCAAGATTTGATTTAGAATTCTCAGGAAATTAGAACCTTTTCTTGCAATTAATTTTCTTTCTCCTTGAAAGAGTTGTAAAGAGCATTGTTTTTTTTCATGTACAGTTGCATGTTTCATGCATGGGAAAGAAAAGCATTGCAGTTCTGATGTCTGACTGTAGTTCATGATTAAGTATCTTGTCAGCAGAGAAGATTTTTACCTCCAGTGCTACAAGATTTTTTGTGTGTTTGGAAAAGAAGTAAGCTGGGGCTTGCATACACTTTAGTTTGATATTCCTTACCACAAATCACTTAGTTTCATTACATTCTACACTTGTTTTGACTCCTCTGTGGACCAGATTCTTCTCTCTCTGACCACACCTAAGATGAATACCAATACACTCAGATTTTAAATGAGTACTGTCGTCTGGGACTTTATGGGAGTCGCAGAATGCACTCTAAACACAGTCTAAACACCAAAAAGATACCATACGCACCAGTAAGAACCAATGAAATAAATAAACAAATAAATTAAACTTATAGTAAGAAAAGTAATAACATTGTTTGTATCACAGTCCTTTCCATACAATCAACTCAAGGAAGTTAAGCAGTTATCTTCATGACATTACTGAAAATATTATTCACCCCAATTCAGCAATGGATTTTAGTGCACAACGATAACCCTGTGATGAAGTAATTAGCCCTTCCTGAACATGGGAATATTTACATACTTAAAATTTAAGAATGTGAGCACTATGTGGCTGGGCCAGGATTTATAGCATGGCTGTTACAAGGCTAAACTAATTATTTGTGAATTGCTCTCATGCCCTTGGATTGAAAGAACCATATAAGGGAAGGAATGTGTTATTATAAAATTGCACCTTAACCTTTATATCTCTGGCAAACATCCATGTATTCTTTACAACTGATTAAGGACAGACAAACAGAAGAATGAGGGATATTATTTCCACTTGATACAATTTTTGTAGAAAGAACGAAGCACTGACATTCTTGAAAGATTACCATTTTAGCTGATGCATAGTATTAGTCTGTCTGCTTTTACTTCTCATTAGACTGCTCTGTTCACTGACTAGTATCTAATAGCAGATGTGCTACATTGCAAAACCTGTTGGGACCAAATTTTCAGGTACATAAATTGCAAATTGGAAAACCCACTATTAGCTGCAATAGGACAAAAGGGAAGCTGGCTGTCCTGTATCTGCCCAAGAATAGAGGAGCCACCCTCAAGCAGCACTGCTACTGTTGTGTGGCCTGAGATGCAGAGGAATCCTCTTCTCCACAATAACCCCTTTGCATTGCCCTTTAGCATCTCAATTTATATGCTTAAACTGGAATTTGGGCCCGAGTCAGTTCACTCACCCATAGTGTTTCAAGTTCTCTAAGTGCAGATTTAGCATTACAACACTGTATCAGTTACAATCAGTAGCTCAGGTTTTGGAAGTCACTAACTTTCTCAACTGTAGGAATTGTTGGTTTAATTTGCTAAAAAAATTACACTTGTAGAAACTAATGACTATGTGCCTCAGTAAGCAAGGAAGGGTTTCTATTCATTCATGGCAAGTAGGCAAATGTCAAGAGAGTACCCTCACTTCAGGTACTGCACTTGCCACTGCATGCCAATTAGCACTGGTATTGTGGTGCAATGGAAGGAAAGATGACACGTTTCAAAGAGCCCAAGTCTGAGAACAGAAGCTGAATGGACAACAAGGACATTTTTTTTTTAATCAGTCCTGATACCTTTTACTACAATGTGTTTGATTCATTTTTAAGTATCAGTTAAATCAGTAATCTTGATTAAAGACCCTATCAAAATTCAGTAGGTGCAATTTCTTCTGCAATTAAATATTGGAACATTAAATAGGACTGGTTCCATACTTTCAGTATAAAAATGATTGCAACTGCATGTTGCACATCTATAATTTAACTTTCATGTTAAAACATAGGCCCTGAAGTATAACTGAATGCCTGAAGATCTATTTCAGTATTGTCTGTCTCAATCCAGTGACTACAGAGGAATTTAAAACAGACTAGAAACTATATGAAGATTAAAGTTAGATGAGATGAATGTTTCCCTTTTGTTCACAAACGAATCTCTCTGGATTAGAAAGAAACAAACTCAGTTGTTTGGGGTTTTTTTTACAATAAAATTGTGATCACCTGTTTCCAGCCTGGAATATCACTATGCAAACTTGTTTTTTGTGCTGCTGAAAAGGAGTACTATAAGATTTAATTCTTTCTAGCTCCAGAGATAGCCTATGTTTCTGAAAATGGTAAGGCATCTTGCTACAATAGGCGAAATTCACAGTCAGTGAAATTCCACTGAAGAGACTAAGATGAGAGGGATCAATCTACTCATAGTCTTCAAGTAAAAATCTCCACCTCTCTTCTGCTCATCTTTTCTTGGTTGTTGCTGTTCACTAGTTTTTTTAATTGGACTGAATATCTACATAATGGCCATTAGGCTCCATTTCTGTTTATTAGTGCAAGATCATCTCATTCAATTTCCTTAATTATCTATTATTATTATATATTATTATTATTATAACTTATTATAATGATTCTATAGTGTTTGCAGTGAACCTGACTGTGATTATGTCCTTGTTATTGTCCTTGTTGTGCAAGGTATGAGAACCTGGAAATGCTCACAATGAGAGTAATGGGACAAAGAATTTAATGATGTTCCAGATAAAGCTTTATTTCATTTAGAAGCAGATTTATATGAAGTGGTGAGCTGTGATGGCAGAAGTCTAAACCTGAGCCAAAATATCCCTTCACTTCCTAGGTACCTAGTATCCCTGCCACGAAGCAGTTCCAGTCCAAGTAACCAGAGACTCTGTTATTATTAATACAATTAAGAATAAGACATGGTTTAAACATCAAATGAATTAAAAAGACATTTTTAAACAACATAAAAATGTAAAACTTTAGGAAATAGATCTCAAAAGATGAACTGCTTACTAAGGGGCTCTCTGGATTGTTTTCACAACTGAATGACGGACTGTAGCCTGTCACTGAAAGGATACCTTCTTTTGATTTTGGATATCTCACTTCATTTACAGCATCTTTGACTTCTTTCCAGGCATGCTCTTCACCAGCTAATTTCTCAGTATCCTGGTTAATGGAAACAAAAGCATTTGATGAGAAAAACAGTAAACTAAGAATATACAGTAATGATGAAAAACAGGGTAAAAAAGATTACACTGACGAAAGCTACTTGTGTGGATTGTATCACCATTTTTTGTAAATACACAAAGAATCATTTCACCTGGCATTCATACTCACCCTGTGCTTGTAAGTAAATGAGATGATATTACGAAAAATGAATGCCAACTTGGAAACATGAAATACTCAAACCAGATATTAGGTTTGCAACAAGAACTTTGATCAACCAGAAAAGAAAAATAATATATGTGATTTTTACTATGCAAATGCATTGAGTAGATCTAAGTTATCTCAAAGACCAGCTACCTAATACCTCGGAGATCCTCAACCACGCTGTAGAAACGATTTAGCAAATAATTTTGACTAACCATGTGGTGATCATAGAGACTTTACAAACAGCGGAAGGCTACCTTCATCCATTACAGTTATAAGCATGAGCTTACAGGAGAAGTCTACTACTCAGAAATAGCTGAACTTCAGTTTTATTTTGTAACTCATTGCTGTTTCTTCCCTATTCTATCAGATTCTATAAACAGCTATATTTTCCCATCACTTTGTCATAAAGAAGGCAAAAATGCTTAACGGTTACAGCAGTAAGAGAAAGTTTCCCTCTTTAACTTTCTAGCAGTGTCTAACTGCACCTCAGGCAAACCACTTGGAACAAATTTATTAAAGCATCTACAGACACAGTTAAGCATCTTGTGGGATTTCCAAAAGCATCTAGATATTAAATTACCATTGCTGTAAGCACTTAAATACCTTTAAAAATCTGGCCTTTAAGACACTGCAGTTCATTATCTCTGTCTCCTTATAAAAGGCCCTGCTACACACAAAAGGGTTTTGCAAGTGCAAATTCTTTCAGGAATATTTTAAACACAGTTCTAAAAAAAGTCAGCCTTCAGCAGGGGTGGAGGCCCAGAGATGAAGAGAGAAGGTGTGTGAAACTCTAACCAAGCACTTCGTAATCAACTGATGATCACTGGGCATCACAGGAATACATCTACTAAAAAGCCTGTAATCTCTATCTGTCTAGAACTGCATAATTTTCTTATTCCACTGCTCCTTATTTACCATAAATTCAGAACAGAAAATATTTACAGTGAGAATCAGCACTCACTTTCATGTTTGATTTGCAGCTTTGTCTTTCCATCTGCTCCATGAAACAGCAGACCTCTGTGTATTCCTGGGATGATTAAATCAAGATTAAATCAAGATTGCTCTCAGCCGCCCCACCATTCTGTAGGGCCTTACAAGGAGGGCAGCCTGACCCCACTGCATTTTGCACATGTACTTCCCCTACAATCAGTTCTCTGATCAAACAGATCACCTGGAAATAATTTTGTTCATAGCTGAATTTGCCACCAGAAGTCATAAGGTGAATGTTAGGATAAACAAGCTTGTACTGTAGAAAATTTATCAGCACATTTAATATACACACCCAGCCCTCTTACAGCTTTGTGACAGACCTACACTGAATCTGTTAGCTTTAATGTAACCTCTACCAGTTTTTACAGGACTACAACAATTTCAGAACTCAGCCTGTTAACCTGTAATAATCTGTCTCTAAAACATCTTTGTAGATCAAGCACTGCTCACTGATTGATCTAAAAAATAAATCTGGCCTGTAAGATACTAATAATGATGTCTGTGAAATTTTAGGTTTAAGGAGCTACCTGAAAAAGAAAAATTCTTTTGAGCTATCTTTTCCCACTGGTGCAAGTATAATTCTCAGTATTTCTGTAACATGCTGTAAGCCTTACAACTAAAACCTCAGAAGCATGAGAATTGGGACAGATTTATAAGTGAAGGAAAAAACCAGCCATCCAGTTGTTACAGGCCAATGACTGATGCATCATTAGGGCTCACTTTGCACACAGTGGGACTGATGGATGAATCAGGTTAAAGTGTTCATTGACACAGGATTAATCTTTCTCTTTCTTGTGCAGTCTTTTGAGTTGCTTTTCATTGTCTACTAGTGTTTCATTAACAACACAAAGCAGTTGGGGTCTCCTCTAACCTTTACACCAGTGCATAGGGTTAAGTCATTACTGGCTCCATATCCAGGTAGAGAACAGGGAGTGTCTGTTGGACCAATAATCTCCCAGCCCTCTCTGGATTCATGCTCTTTATCCCTTTTGTAAGAGACTTTAGGATGGAGGGAGCTGGGCAGGATGCCCAGCTCTGGGAAGGATTTAAATCACAGGTTTCAATGAGATGTTTTCTGTGTTCTCAAGATGAGGCATTTTGGGGATTGGCTTACGTAAGAACAAGCAAAGACCTGGCTAGCTGGGCCTTTTACACCTCTGCTGTTCTTCATCAGATTTTCATATACCAAAGAAGTCCTGTCCTTTCCTTAACACTCTAGTTCAAGGCATGGAGGCGACTACCAAACCGGCAGAATAACCAAACAGGCAAAATAACCAGGAGGGCTTGTCACTGAGAACACTGCTGTCTTCTGGTCTAATAAGCTTTTTCCAAGTTGTTTCTCTCCCTTGGACAATGCCTTGAAAGTCATGGCCATGCGATATGACTAAGCCAGCTAAAAATACAAAGCTGCCTTGGAGTTGGAATTATGGAAATAATTGAAGTAATTAATAGTTACACCAAACTGTTTAATTTATCTAAGAGCATGGCCGTAACAGCCATGGGAGATTTAGCTTTCCACAGAGTAACACCCATTCAAAGCATCTCTTTTCAGAACGTGTTCCCAGTCAAACCTCCAGGTGTGCAGAGCTGCCAACAATAACAACGGAAGACAGGCTTTTTTTCATCTGTAGGAAAGGAGAACCCTAGCTGAAGAAAAGGAAGAGGCTTTTGAAACAGAAGGAAGAGTTAGCAACTTATGCCTAATTATTTTCCTTATTTCTAACACTCACACTGAACATAAGAATTTGTTCTTGAGAACAACAAAATATTTTTGTCTTGGTCTAAAAAATAATTAGACTAGATAATCTAGTCACAAAAATGCATGACAACCTTATGATGGCAGAAACTGGCATTCTTTACAGTTCAGCTTTCACACATGGAGGCGTGGTGGAGAAAACTGAGAGAAGTGTTGAAGTCTCATGGGGAGAGCAGAAAAGACAGCCGCAACACACGCTTTTCCATGGCAAGAATACAAACTCGCAATAGTCTAAATAACACAGGTACAATCCACTGGAGGCAGAAGTGGCACTGGATGTGCTAGCTGAACCCACAATCAAGGATGCAAGGAAAGACAAAACTGATCCTGTGACTTATTTGAGCAATTATTCCAGCACCTGCTTTCCACTCACTCCAGCATGTGCAGGGGAAACTTGTTCACTAAAAGGTGAGTTAACATGCAATAGCAACATTTCAATTCCATCTCTCTCTTCTTCCAATACCATGGCAGGTGCTACTACAGCTTCCTTGATAAAACACACCTGGGATTCACCATTTTAACACTGAAGCTTTCTGGAAAACTCCATGGACTACCTATCCCTTGGACTACCTGTCGCTGACTGCTTAGACCTGTACTTCTAATCCTTAATGAATCCTATAATGAATATAACCGGAACAATTTCCAGTTATATTCAGTTCTTCTAGTAAAACAAGCTATAAGCTAAACTCTTCGCACTTCTCAAAAGAAGGACACTGTGTAGCTTTACATCTTGAATTTAGTTAGGGTACATAAAACACAAAGGCTCATCTACATAATTCAACCAGACAAAATTCTACCCTTGAAATCTATTTGGCTCTTCAAAAGGGGCAAATGCAAAATATTCTGCAAAGCAAAATTTTCCTGCCATAAAGGACCATTTTTCCTCCTCTAAATTTCATAATAATTTCGCTGTATAAAGGATGGAAGAACAAAATTAATTTTTTAAAATATTTGCTTGAACATCATAATTTCTACAGCTTGTAGGTCAGAACAACATCAGTTTTTGTTTTCCTTTCAGAATACTTCCAGCTTTTATATCCAATTATTCTACAGACTTTTAAATTTGTAGATAATCATTGCAATCTATGTTTCAGGAGCCTGAGAATGGACATGATCAGCTCTTTCCAGTGTGTCCTGTAAATGCTCATATAAATAGTCTGTGGTACATAATACACCACTAAATGTCAGTATTTGCTTTAAATATTACACAGCTTTCCACAGTTTCGGTTCCATTAGTGACACTTGTAAAAATGAAGCTATAATCACTTATAACAAAGCTATAACATAAGAGAGAGAGATAAGAAAACCAGAGGGTATCTGATGAGGATTATAACCTGTTTGCATAGTGATCAAATGTAAAATGTTCTGCGGTCCTGGCTTTAAGTGCTAGGAAGATTTGTTACAAAAGCACCATCTCCTGAAACAATTACAGTCATCAGCCACCACAGAAGTAAGCATTTGAAAATGTTCACCTGTCCCATTCCCTCCACTTTCTTTGCTCCCATGTTGTTAGTAAGAATTAGATCTATCACGATCTCTTCTGCTATTGTAGTGTTCTGAACATATCCCATCCTTAACCCAACTCTCCTTAGAAAGGAGTATAATCTTCAACGTACAGATATATGCTTCTCTTTCCTTCCTGTTATTTCACACCGTGCCTCTTCTCCTGATTACTCTTCTGTTTCTTATACTTCCTAAAAGTGCTCCCTACCTATTCATTTCAAGCACCACTGCTTTTACAAGCAATATTAGCAGTCACTGTTCTTTGCTATCCCGACATTTAAAATCCTGAATGTTAAAAGATTCCCACACGGACAGAACATTCTCTGAGAGAAGATATCTCTATTATCAAAACAAGCATATGCCAACCAGTCAGTGTCCTTGCCCCCTCTGCCCAAATGCACTCCCACAGCCCCAACACTGCTTACCTGTAATGCACTGCACCTCCAAAAATCTCCTGCACGTTGAAAAGGTTGATTAAGGGCTATTCCTCCTTCCATACTTATGTTACAGAATACAAATAGGACACAGATTTTCTGTCCTCTCTACTAAGTTAATCTTTCTCCTCTCACAGCTGGAGGTAGAGAAACAAGCCAGAGATTTGCAACGGAGAGGAACCGTGCAGCACTCCCCATCTCCCTCCACAGGAGAGAGAAGCGGGGACAGGAGACTCCAACCAATAAGTAACTCTTACACCTCTTTTTCTTCTTCCCACCCTTCCTCCTACAAGAAGTAGGTCCAAGGGCATCTTCATTATGTGTCTGTTTCCAGTGTTCAAATATCCAGTCCCACACAGGCAGAAACAAGCGAAGCTTTATCAGGGGTATTGGAGTGCCAGGCTGCCCTGAGTGGAGTAAAATACAAGGTCTACAGTTTTCTATGATCAGTATCTTCTCTTCTAAATACACAAATGGAATACAAGAGTGTAATGTAATCACCAGCAAATGTCAGTTTTACAATGGTAAAAGCCGATAAACTATGGCTCAAACAGAAATCAGGGGTTTAAAATGAAATATTATTGGGTATGATATTTTTGCAAGACAGAAAAATCACACTAAATAAGGGTAACAGTTCCTTCCGGACACACAATTTATACAATGATAATCTAGTTAGGCAGCGGCATATAATTCTGTTCTTGTTCTCTTTTTGTGAAAGCTTTAAAAATATATTTTAAAAGGAAGTTTTCTGGACTGCAATATTTTAACACTTTAAAAGCCACAGATACCTCAAATACCTGAACGTTTCACATAAATTGCTGACTATGGCTTGCAATTTACTTAATTTCTAAAAATTTCAGTGGCAACTAGAGATGTGCATCTCACAGAACAATTCCTATCTACTTGATGGATTCAAATCAAAAGAGGTTTTCTTAGGTTTTGTTTGAAGAAGGTGTCAGAAGAGCTCAGACACATTTAAATTAGGGCATGACATTTTAAAACAGATCTCATACATTAAGCTCTGAAAGCATAAAAAACAAATTTCTACTTCTGATTCTATTTAAAATGCAGCAACTACTGAACATATGTTTCTAGTAAACTCAGTAACTCATTGTTTTATACTGGGCGGCAAAAGGAAAGCATTAAACAAGTGGAAGATATTGCAGATCTTCTGAAGCTTCACTTTCAGTAAGGTGAAGAAAAATGTCAATGAGAAAATGTGATGTGTAAGCTGCTATACTGTGGCTAAACCGAATCTGTAACTTGAATGCTTCAGAGGAAATGGGGTACGAGGGCCTGCCGGGCAATCACAGCTGCATACAGCTACAGGCACAGCAAGAGAAAGCACACTTGAGCAGTTTACCAAAATACATGAGGCCATCTCTTATATTTTCATTCTTTCTCATTTCCGTAGATAATTTGTGCTCAACTTTGAAGCTACAGTTTTGTGATGGGACAGAAGTTTGTGACAGACAACTGTATTGCTGAAGAAAAATGTATACTCACTGGGAAGCCCAGGCTATTGCGAAGCAAACTGTAGTACTAGAGTTTGACTCCACACTGGAACCTCGGCTGGATTTATATTTGTGTACTAGATGAAGTTTAAATTCAGAATCAAAGACCCCCTCATCTGTTACTATGAGGGCTGTGGTTTATAGAAGCCTACAGCTTCAGTTGAGGATTTCACTCACCTTCACTCTTGCGAACGTACTTCGTTAAGAACGAGTATGTGAAATGATCAGTGCACAAAGTCCTCTCATAATTCAAGGTTTACACGTGATTTCTGAAGTTTCGAAAGCTCCCCTGCCCTGTCCCATGAAAAATAGTGCCAGCTCCATAAATGCTGGTTCAACAATCCTATCCAACAAGCATAAGGTTGTCCTGACCAGAAGCTGAGCTGTCAGAAGAGAAGATCTTGTCTTTTCTGTCATATAGTTCTGAAGAGGGTGAATGGGACACCTGGGAATTCCAACGCTACTCTGTCTGCAGACAAAAACAACGTTGTGTTACCTGTGAGGCTATTGGGAGGTGGTGAACCTGACTTCTGAAAAAACTGAATTTGTACTTTTTATTTTTGAATTCTGACGGTAAAATAAGACACGTTGCAGCTGGATACTATATTGCAGCTGTGCAGCACATTGCTCAGTATTAGGCAGGCTACATTACCTCATATAATCGATATCAGCTCTTCATGGGTTATTGACTCTGGTGTCTGGAAGTGCATAAGAACTGCACAGGCTAGTAATAATCTAAATTGTATAGGTATTGAAAAATATAACAGTCATTCACACCATTCACGTTCAAGTGCTCTACTTAGGCATTCAAATCAAGATGAAGATCCTGCATACAATTAGTGCAGAAACCCTTCACATATGAATAACCTTCCCTTAACTTTATTCAACTTAGTTAAAACATTGCAATATTTACTCGGAAATTTAAAAAAAATAAAAAGAGGCATCAAAAACAAATGTGGGAAATTTATTAAAATGAGATGCTTTTAATAAAGAGAAAATTAAGAGCAGCAAGTCCATTTTAAGAAGTCAGTTTAGTTTAATAAAATTAAATTGGACTAAGATAAGTTTATCCCAATAACATCTTAGATTTAATTAAGTTTAAAAGTATAAGGAAAGAGAGGAGCAAATACACCAACAGTTCTCAACCTCTCCAGTTGCAAGTCCAATATCTGTCAGGCTTACAATTCTGCACACCAAAAATAGTAACTGCATTTCTGTCAGACTCATACTCATACTCCACTCTTATTCACTTCAATCCCACTTCAGTTATTTCTAGGATTTTTTTTAGACACACACATTTTTAAACAGCCTTTTCAAAGATCACTGCATCTGTAGATTGTATATGAGAGAGGCAATCTCATAAATGTTTTACATTGAAGTTAAATGGCATCCCTCTTCCTACTGACTCCCCTGCTTATAGATTCAAGGGTCACATTAATCTTCCTTGCCAGAGGAGAACACAATGTTTTCCGTTTCTATTCAGATACCCATGCTGAAATTCATCTGGCCAAATGTAGACATTTGGGCTACCCTTCTATTTGACAGAGAAAAAAAGTACTCTCAGGGTGTAATTTGTATTATCCTAAAGCAGGGTCCTAAAATACATCAGACGAATAAGAGTCAAAGTGTGTCCATTTTTCTCCATTTTATCCATAAATAAAGTCTAGAGTAACTAGCTCAGATGTTGACATTTACATTGTATCTGCCTGAGATTTGGTGAAATAAATCATAGCTGTAGATCCCCATTTCAGATGTGGAACACGTGTTCTACCTTTGCAGTGGTGATGCATTACATTTCAATAGGTCTAATTTACCAAGCAATTCCAGTTACTCTGTATTATTTACCTGTCCTCATAAATGTTTATTATTCTTTCAGTCTCTGTCATCCATGAATTTTCCTGGCAATGATTTTGCAATTACTTCCAATTCATTCATGAAAATGCTGGGTACTGCAGAAACAGGGTTATTATGCACACACTCTAAAACTATTTGGTAAGCATTATATATAACTGATGATTACGGTGATTTAATGTTTAAGTGTGTTGTCAGAACAATCTTCAGAATGTTGTATTGGGTTTGTATGGCAAGGTTTTGGTAGTGGGGGGGGCGGGGGGGGCGGGTACAGGGGGGGCNATTGGGTTTGTATGGCAAGGTTTTGGTAGTGGGGGGGGCGGGGGGGGCGGCTACAGGGGTGGCTTCTGTGAGAAGCTGTTAGAAGCTTTCCCTATGTACGATGGAGCCAATGTCAGCCAGCTCCAAGACAGACCCACCGCTGGCAAAGGCCAAGCCCATCAGCAACGGTGGTAGCGCTTCTGGGGTAACATCTGTAAGAAGGGAAAAGAAGTTGCTGTGCATGGAGGTTAATGGCAGAGCAGATATCCACATGCAGCCCATGGAGGACCTCATACCACAGCAGGTGGATATCCACTGGGAACAACCACCCAAAGGAGGCTGTGGCCCAGGGGAAGCCCATGATGGAGCAGGCTCCTGGGAGGACCGGTGGACCCATGGAGAGAGGAGCCCATGCTGGAGCAGGTTTGCTGGCGGGACTTACGACCCTGTGGGGGACCCACGCTGGAGCAGTCTGCTCCTGAAGGACTGCACCCCATGGAAAGAACCCACGCTGCAGCAGTTTGTGAAGAACTGCTGCCCATGGGAAGAACTCATGTTGGAGAAGTTCATGGAGGACTGTCTCCCGTGGGAGGACCCCATGCTGGAGCAGGGGAAGAGTGTGAGGAGTCCTCCCCCTGAGGAGCAAGAAGTGGCACAGATGCGTGATGAACTGACTGCAATCCCCATTCCCTGTCCCCCTGCACTGCTGGGGGGAGGAGGCAGAGAAATGTGGAGTGAAGTTAAGCCCTGGAAGAAGGGAGGGGTGGGGGGAAGGTGTTTTAAGATTTAGTTTTCATTTTCTCATTATCCTATTCTGATTTTGATTGGTGAGAAATTAATTTCCCCAAGTTGAGTCTGTTTTGCCTGTGACAGCAATTGCTGAGGGATCTCCCTGTCCTTACATCAACCCATGAAACTTTCATTATATTTTCTCCCCTGTCCAGTTGAGGAGGAGAGTCACAGAGCAGATTTGGTGGGCACCTGGTGTCCAGACAGGGTCAACCCACCACAAATGTATATCTTTAGAGTGTATAAATTCCTGTACTAAGAGAAAAGACACCAAAAAAGCTCAAAGCTTTAATTAGTCTCAACCATCATAGCCCAACTGAATTTTTAAAAAGACCAATAATGCTCAGAGATCAAGTGTTATTATTATTAAAGCTTTTCTGTTTTACATGCACTCTTTGTGGTAAAAACCTAAAAAAGTAACATTACAGACAGTATTTCCTCTCACAAAAGCAGCATACAAGAATGCTAGGCTACTTAGCAAGAAAGCAAGACAGTATCTAGAGAGAGCTGTCAAAATATAAACAATACACAGGGATATCAGCTAAACTTCATCATATCATCTTGCCTAGATGAGGGGACTCTTCAAACGAAAGACATGTATTTAACACATTCTTAAGTCATTCCAGTTAAGTGTTGGTCATTCTGGTTGCTGACCAAAGCATTTCCCATGTTTATTTTTAAATTAGGTCCCTTAAATACGACTACTCCTTTTGGTGAAAAAGTAGTCACAATTACACTACGGCTATCGTAGTCCTTTTCATTGCCTTTTCTCTGTAATGTTTTACAAAATCCTTGACCCCTACACAGCTTGCACCCCTGGGATGACTGGAACCTTGCAGGCCCAAGACCCCAGTGCCTACTCCCAGCCAAGACAATGGAACCTGCGGTTTATTCCATGAGCAACAGGACCGAGTTTTGTGTCTGTAACAGCACGGCCTTTATAAATCTCCTAATTTTAGGAGTTTAGACATGACTGCAAAATTCCCTTCCAAGCTGCATAGGTTACAAACTGAAATAAAAATTGATTGAACCATGGGAAGAGAAATCACATAACCACAAATAAATTGAAGTTCCCTATTTATCACTCATAAAAGCCAGGGGATGGGAGGAAGTGAGGAAAAGCAAAGGAAACTATTTGCAGCATAACATCAGAGAAATAGGGCCTTACGCCAGACCACCCAAAAATTCTTGGCACGTTTGTAATTCCATTGCCATTTCCAGCATCAGTCCAAAAAAACTCTGTGGGTAATTTCATTACCTGAGGAAGGATACTGTTCAACCTAATCCCTAGCAACTGTGAGGCTGGTATTGCAGATTGTTTTAGACATTACTCATTTGTTAAGGCAATCTCTAAGTCTATCTTACCAAACAAATTGACAGCTATAAGGCAAATCTGCTTTATTCCTTAATTCTGCAACCTGTAGAGACACAGAGTGCCACTGAGGACATTTAGTGGCTGAAAAGAGATATGTAGGTCCAAAATCCTCAGAATATTTAGGTATTCACAATGCATAATCCAATCCACATTCATCAGTGCATTGAAATATGTACTTAAATTTATATGCATGCATAAACCCCATTAAAGTTAATATTTATGCGAATGACTAAACACTTCACTAAGTTGAGGTGTAGCTATTTGTGTATCAAAGTTCAATTTATGCTTCAGTGATTTGAAGAATTTGTGCCCATGGAATTATTGGATCTAACTGAAGATATACTGACATGCAGTTAGACATTTATTTTGAACACTAATATCAAAACTATTTAATATCTAAACGCATGACATATCACATGATAAAATGGTATCTATTGTAATTATGTTTTTTAATGTATACTGCAATGTAAAATAACAATATTTACTGCAGCATATGTTTTCTGAATGAACGGGTATATGAAATACAGGGAGTTTGGGGTTTAGAAAAGCACATGAAATATGTTTAAGATCATACACAGTTGATCAATCTACTCTATACCTTAAAATACTTGACAGATATCAAAAGAGAAAGTAGCAATTCCTAGAGCGCTGAAAAATTGACTGCCTAACTCACTAGCACGTTGCTTGAATATTCAGTGTCAATGCTCAAATCCACACTGACCAGTCTCCAAGTTTTTTAAAGTCATGAATAAAAAAAATAGTTGAATTAATTTTGTACAACTGCAGCTCTTAAGAGAGCACAGTATGTGGAATTTCCTCGTCTAGAATTTTGCCAACAAATTTGATCATCCCCTAGCTGAATATTAGTTTCATATAATCAAAGGAGAAGTATGTAAATACCTTTAAAAGAGTTTGTACAGTGTTTTAGTCATTTGAAGAACTTCTACTTTGGAGAATTATTATTGACTATCCTCTAACTGACACCAATTTAAACCAGTAGAGCTTCTTCCAGTCTTTAAAGGAAGCAGCTAGCAACACTCCATGAGGCAAATGAGTGCTTGAAACAAACTGCTTCCAGTACCTTTCTAGTGCTCTATTTTTCTGAGTCAATAATATGACCATTTCAGTCATCGTCACAAAAAATAGGAAAATGGCCACAACCCAGAGAGAGAAAAGGACATTCTGTAAAATGTCATAATGTCATGGAAACTATTATAAGGCCTTTGAATGTTTCTGAGGGCCTTCATCTACTGTTGGAATAGCTATCATGCAGCTGGTTCCTGTTGACTGTCATTGTTACAAGTTTTTACGTGACTCAGCAATCAACGGTGATCGGCCAAGGTGACTCAAAGCAAGGAGACGTAGCCTAGATCACAAAACGTGTAGTGAAAGACTTCCTGACTCACATGTAAACAACTGTTTATGGGACCTGCTGGAACAACATAATTTGTTGATACATAATCTATATTGGATTTCCAATTTTCCAAAAAGGTTCATGGTACTAGTAATTCATCTCTCTGTCTCCTGATAAGTACTGTCCACTAAGTACTTCACTCATCACTTAAAAAACACTGTTCTCCTTAAATAGTTTTCCCAATCAGATGGATGAGTGTCACCCCTCTAAAAAGCATGCTACCTCAACCCCTCCTTTTAAAAATTTCTTTTGCAGGTGAGGGCTTGGGGTAGGGGAGAAGCAGCTCACTTTGCGTGAATCCCCACCTTCATTAACCATATACAATGTACTAGTAAAAACTTCACAGCATCTTTCTCCTCTATACCAAATGTCTATAGATTCAAACTACTGTACCGTTAGGCAGTAGCTGGAATCATACCAAAAGCTCTCAAAGCTCAGAAGGACTATTCTTGTGCATGGGAATGATGCAAACTTAACGTACAGTTGGACACCGTAAATATTTTGACAGTAAAATTTAGTTGTCTAGATATTGTCAAAGAAGTGCAGAAACTTTCATTTATATCCAGCACTTGTCAGTACTAAGACAAAGATTCATGCCTTATCTTTTCTAAAGTAATATGATGCAGCAACATTTTTTTCTTAATGACTGTGGTTAGGTAAATCTTGGGCAGAGTTGCGATACCCTGTTTTACCACGCTCCCCAATTCAAATCATTGTTTGCAGTGTAATCAATGGCTTTCATACAATTCACTGGGCAATCTTGTGGAAAATAACAGGACATCCTGCAATGGGTCAACAAATTACACAGCCCTCCGCTGTAACTCACATGGCTACAGTAAATTCAGCCTTTTCAAGCCTGCTGCCTTTTACACAACAGAAAGTTCCTATTCATGCCTAAAAATAAAGCTCAGAAAATGCAAAATTTATAACTACAGCTTTAATTACTGCATTGTTGTGATATTAATTAAATTATTGGCACAGTACTTACCATAGCAATTTTTCAATCCAAAGCATTCAGCCTGCAGTTTTACAGCCTCAAAAGTTATAAACTTCCGTGCTATTCAGATGAGCTCATTCTTGCTTTAATAGACTTCAGAGGATATTAGTTAAGGACTGGAATTGATTTAGGCACTGGAGAGAGTGACTTTGTCTTTCTTAAGCTATGGCGCTTCCTACGAAATCACCCAAAGCCCCAAACTTTGAAGAATTACACTATCAAAAAGAAATTAGAATGAAGGCATGATACCTGATGACCTTGCCAAAGGGTCCTAAATCAATCAATAAATCAATCTTTGAAAAATAAAATAAAAAATGAAATTTGGCTTGTGAAGAGTGTCTAAAAGTTTAGAGGCAGATGACAGAAAAGCCATCTTTCTTCATTTAAATAAGAAGAGTAGAGTGAAAGACGCAATGTGGCATGGGAAATAAAAACAATGTGACTCTTGTAGTAAGTTTCATACTGACATATTCTGAAGAATAATTAATCTTTTTAATGTTACTTGTATAATGGGCATTTCTATATCTATTTTATGGAGGGAAATATGAAACAGGGCTGTGCATTACTTATCAAAGATCACAAAACAAATAGCAGCAAAAGACAACAGCCATCAAAATGTACTGTGTGCAATATATTGCTCACTAAAATGGTATAATATCTTTTAAATTGTCCCTGCTGTTCCACACGTGTACCCATGTACATACATATATGCAGACAATATAGCTTTTCCCTTTAAGATCTCTTTTTTTCCAGTGTGATACATGTCCACCACATAAAGTAATTGCAGTGAAATGGATAACAGAAAACACCTGCAAGGAGACAGGTTTAGGAGATTGTTTATTTCATAGATTTAACGATGGGACAGATTACCAGATTAAAATCTGGATTACTAGATCCAATTTTTCTCCAAACTTTTTTTTAACACATTCTTGACCCATGTAAAGCAAACTGATGATATTACTTCAGGCGCCACTGTGCACAAGTCTGCTTTACAAAACCACTCATTATTCCTTTCATTGGAATTATCAGAAAAGTAGGACAATAGACAAAGCAATGAAGCTAATCTTTTGTTTTATCAAGTATAGTAACAGTAATAACAAGCTCTAATGACCGTCCCAAGGAAGCCAGATGTCTGGAAAGGGGGAACACTGCTAGCTGGGCACTTAAATATATCCACTACAGCCTGAAACAGTGATGAGAGCAGATTCCCTTCCCTTGGCAAAAAAGTGTTTCTGCTTAAACATCTGCCAGAAGATTTACATTTCCTCTTAGATGGCTGGCTCTGAAAGGTATGAGATTCTGCTCCCCTCAGATGAGCAGAAAGCCGGACTCCCGGGAGAGTACCACACTCCAACTCCTACGTCAGCTTGAAATACAAAATTGTTGGACCAAATTGATGCAGGTTTCCCTATTAAGGATCCCCTGAACAAGAAAGGAGTCTGCATACAGCTCTGAACTCCTGTCTGTTTATAAGAGCAGCAGTATCTTTTCCGTGACCTTTGACAACCCAAGCGAGCTCCAGCTGACTGCTGCCAAGTCGTGACCAGAGCACACTGAGGCAGTCCTGAAGCAACCGGGAGAGCTAAGTTGTCATGGAAAAATGATCACAGCCCATTTGTCACTGTCTGACACTGTCTGTGGGACTGCCCTTTGATGGAAAATACTACAATGCTGAAAGATGGAAGAAGCTTCAGAAGTCATGTAAGAAATGCTAAGAAGCTGAAGAGATGATGCCTTTTTTAATGAACAACAGAGCCCAGAAATTAGAAGTAGTTGCCTTAGCTTTTAGTGTCATTTTTGTCACAAAAAAAAAAAAAAAAAAAAAAAAAAACCCTCTATCCAACTTGAGATGGCTCNAAAAAAAGCCCTCTGTCCTAGGCTGTTTGAAAATACATCCCAAGAGGGTAAGATCCTCCAAAAGGGAACAGAATAGTGTTTGACTGTCAGATTTCAGGAACTGATCCAGGGTTTATGTCACTACCAAATGTCTTGCCAGAAGGAAGGAGCTGTTAATCAGCCAACCACCTATGGAAAGAATCAGCATTGTGTCCCAGTGGGCTGCTAATTACTGCCACTGGCTTTTGTTGGGACTGGTTATACTAACGTTGGGCTGAAAGGGTAGGTGGGTGAAATATAATTGAGCTCTGGCTTGACTTCCTTCTGTAGTTTGTTTCAAAGGCAGTTCTAGTGGCAAAACAGTAAAAAGATGATGAGGAATGAACAGATGATTTCTAAATTGAACTATTGCAAACGCTATCTTTTGATAGGAAATGGATTAAATCAGCATCTTGTTCAAACAAAGTCCTGATCCTTTTTTTTTTTTTCTTAACACCCCCTTAGTATCATGACTAGAGATACAGATGCTCCTACTTTACTCTTTGCTTTGATCAAGGAGTTTTATGTTCAGTTAGCTGTATGAACAGACTTGTTTTCAATAATCATATTTAATCCTTGCTTCTCAGGCTTCATGGTTTGAATTAATTTGGAGATCTCATCTTTCATATTGTACTTGGAAAACTTAGTGAGAATGCAAGTGCTTGAAAATAAATAAATATTGGGGAAACTCGGACACAAACTTCTGGAATTTGACAATTCAGCAATTTAAAAAGGCACTTCTTAACATATAATTTTGTATTTCTTATGTCCTAAACATATGATCCCTGAGGGAGGGGTGATATTTTTGTACTAACACCAGTACAGGGATCTTAAATGAAGCTTTTACATGCTAATTCAAAACAACAGTTCGTAATAACAATCTTCATGTAACAATGCCTCTGTGATTTAAGCGTATGTTCTTCAATGGGACTCAACCTCTGTGAGGCAAATCAACCACAGACACATGCTCTAGCAACAAATTTGATTAACTTACATAGAGAACCATTTACATTTGATGAAATTCCTAAACTACAGCTGTGTTGTCTCCTAGGATAGGAAATAGAATGTCAAAACTTCTAGTAGGTTCAGGAACTTATTCGCTGGTAGATGTATGGAAGTGCAATACCAGCTAAAGAATTGCAGGTGACATTTTTATGTAGATGTAGATGGCTTGGCTGCTGTTCAGGGGACCTAATTTTGAGAGTCCTTGAGTTGGAAAACGGACTTGTGACGTTCTCTACCAAAACTCAGGTTGCAATATAAGTAAGTACTAAGCAAAGCAATAAACTGATTAAAGGAATAACGTACTTACTGGCATTATGTTATTATTAGCTTTGGCAACTGTCAAATACTGGCCGAATATAAAAATGATTCCAATTCAAACCCATTGCTTTTGACCTTGTAATAAATAAAAGCCTTCCAAAAACCAAGCTAGACTAAAATATTAAATCCTGGCTCCAAAGGAGAAAGACGACTAATAATAAAGTGATTCTATAAGCACAAATCTCCCTGAAATCCTTGGCTGAAAACGTAGAATGTGAACAATACCCTGGCTCACGACTGTGGAAAAAACTATTCTGCATTTAAAATGTTTGTCATCAATGTAATCCCATCTTTAATTATAACTAATGTAAGGGGCTTTTATGTGCTGGAATGGTAACACGTTGCCAAGAGTTCAACTTTTAGGAAGGCACACATTTCCTAATTACAGTGGAGATTGATCTTAAAATGGAGCAAATAATAATGTACAAAGCTGTCAGAGATACAATGAACTGAAGACATTACAACAGCAATGACTTAGAGTACTCAGAGTCCAGAAATATTCTATGAGTGACTTTTAGAAAGATACGTTTTTTTTCCTCTTTTAGTTACTGATTTTTTTTCCCAACTTGGCCCAAAATCAATTAAAAATATTGGTTAGATTTGTAGCTTGTGCCATTTAATTTGGCAGTAACCTTACTGCCAAAAGGTGCACCTTAATCTTATTTTAACCAGTTGACACTGATGTGTTAGCACTTGCTACTCTTCCCTTGTCAAATCAGCATCCAAGCTGCTTGACCAGTTGCTAAAAGAGACTGTCCAGCATTATGGTATGACCTTGTAGAATCAAAATGCAGCTGACATTGAGGCCCAGGCACTAAAAATGATTTGAGATCCACAGGTCCAGCTATTTGCCACTGTCTGACTCCATATTTTCTCATCCTTGATAACACCTATGCACATGGATTATTCCATGGCTGTGCAGAGATTCACTCTGAAGTCCTTTCATCAGCAATAACCAGTGAGGAATGTTTGCTCCCATGATATGTAATGCAATTGTGACTGCACAGGCATGGACCTCTCCATTTGGTCTAGGGCTGTGTCTGCTCCCACTGAGCGTGCCAGTGTGCATCAGCTGGAGTTGATGCTCAACTTCAACAACTTCAACAGGGTCCCTGTGGTTGGGCCGCAGCATAAGTATACCTGAAAATCCAGACTTTGCCTCATTACAGTCTCAGATACAGACAATTGTGCGAGTGAACTGTGTATACTTAGGCAGTGGTTAGGGAAGATTCCTATGTTGTATGAAGTTGCTATGTCTAGCTAAAAAGACCAAGTGACTGTGAATTTTAAAGTCATTGCTAGTGTTGGAGTGAATTCTGCTGTTTTATATCGCTGTGACATGAAATATTACAACAAATGAGAAATAAAGAATATTTCTTCATAGGCAAGTTGCCTCTTAAATCGTAGTTCATCAGAGAACTGAAGTATTAGAAAAAGTCCACACAGCACAGCATCATGTAACTTAGAATGGCAAAAGAGAACTTTGACACATTACTCTTGTTTGTATGCATAGCTAAACTGTGTGATTGTAGTATGATGTAACCCCTACCTGAGTTTAATTAATTTTAGCACAAATAACAGTGAACAAGCCGTGACACCGGCTGTAAGATACACTTGTCTACAGCAGCAGCCAGAGAAAAATGCTTGAAGTGATCTGCATAAACAGCTTTTACTGACAATCTGGACTGCATCTGCTATCCATGTCATCTTACACAGAAACATAATCATGTGATTCTTGATTTTGTGTTTACATATTCTTCATGGAACAGCACAATTTATCTCACCCAACTTTATCTGTCTAACGTGTGGATATTTACTTGAAGGAATTCTTTTAACCTCTTTTATATCCATTCCAGTTTTCATAGATTTCTACGGCAAGACAGTATGAATGATCTTCTTGTCTTTTGTTTGGGTAGAGGGAGGCTAAAAACTGGCTTAGATTAGATGCCTAACTAAAGTTAGGAGAAATTAGTAGCATTTTGTAGACTAAATCTGTTATTTGCTCATGTAGATGTCTCTGAGGTTAAATATGACCTTTTTTCTTTTTTTTTTCTTCTTTTTTTTTTTTAACAGCACTGTGATACCACATGGCAATGGGAACTGCATAAAGCACACAATTAAATCTCAACTAAACCTCAAACCATTCCATTTCAATGAATTATTCTCATTAAAACAAACCCAGCAGACAAAGCTAAAAGACTTTAGAAAATGCAGCACCTTTCTTTATTATCCTTTGGACATCAGAATACTGAGCAGAAGTATGAACTGCCATCTTTGTGCTGCATTTGGGGAAAATGAGCAAAACAGAGCTCCACAGAAAACTCACAAAAAATGGTCCCCCATTTACACAGACTGCTCTGGTTTCTAGTCAAAAATCTGTTTAGCTCCATTTGAAACAGTAGCTTAAAATGAATTACCCAAGGTCACTTAGGAAGTCAGTAACTGACTTGAGAACAGAAACTTGATACAATCTTCCTTCTTTACTTGAGCACGTAAGATTAAATGAACAAGCCTTTGGAAAATATAGCAGGAGACATTAATTTCATTGATAAGAAACTTGCAAAATATTTTTATAAATATGAATAAATAAACATACATGTAACTAAGTACTAATTCATGAAAGGTTTATATGCCCTTCATATAAACTTTAATGTATACTTCCCACAGAATTCTCAGGACCACTTTAGAGACATTACAAAAGATATAGAATAAAAGCTACAATGGAAATGACTTGACTGATAGTTTTACTGTAAATTGTGTGCATCTCAGGAGTGCTTTCCCTGGTCCCTGGTATGTTCTCAGCAGCTAGCACACACGCTGGAACTTGGGAATCACAGGAAGCTACAATCTCTGCGTTTCTTAGAAAAAGGATTCTAGCTTTTTTGATGATATGGCTACAACTACAATAAAAATCCCCAACAACCAAGAACTTACTTGAAGGCCTAAAGCCAAACTGGAATTTGCAATTTTACCTATAACAAAGACTTATGAGATGGATCACTGTTGACTAAACCATGGTATTTACAAAGCAATGTTGTAATTTGGGAATTTACTGTTAGCTGACTATATTTGTTGAATCACAGTGTTGAATCTGCCACCCTTGATGACTCAAAGTTGCAGCAGTTGCCTATTCTGTTGACAAAGACTTTGCCTTTTAAAATTTTTCCAAGATGTCATGGAAATTTGTCGCAGTATCAGGGGTATTTCAGCAGGGATATTCTTGAATAATTTCACCAACTGATGATTTTTAAGCATCTAAATCCAGCCATTCTGTAATTTTAAACTCCCAGAATTTCCAAAAATATTATCTCCATTGTAGCTGCAGTGTTACATGCCTCTCAGCTTACCAACAGTGTCTGAGATCAATGGAAAAAAAATTAAATCTATGTTTCCAAGTTAGTCATGTAAACAGTTGTATTTATAAAATCTCTGTCACTGAGAAATGAAATGCAGTACTATGAGGACTGCTGCAGATTATATCTAGTCATATGGTAACAATGAGGAAACTACAGAATTTCAGAATGCAGTCACAAAGAACTTTCCGAACATTTTGCAATATCATCCCCACAGGGAATTTTGACAATGGGCAAAGAAGATCTACCGAAGACGAACTCAAAACACTGTTAAAAACTCCAAAGAGAAAAAAATATTAATTATTTTTAACCTATGTATAAGACTATTGTTTTCATCAATATATGCACATATAATTTCACTACAGTATTTTTTGATTTTGTATGTGGACTCTTACAGTGAAGTGTACTCCAGCCTGTGGATCTTGTTTCTTAAAACATTCCACATGCTGAATGGTCTTTACACCACTTGTCTACCCTTTCAAAAATTGTTAATCGATCCTTAAAGACTCTTTAGCTTGCTTATTTTTCTTAATCGTTGCTGCATCTGTGGGGATACCATTCCCCAAAACTAATCTAAGATTTCATGGCACTTGAGTTAGCATCTTTAAAAGAAAGACAAAAAGAGGTCTTTCCTTCACTGCCTTCAAGTAGCATTGCAGCAATCTTTATCAGGCACAAAATGCCAACAACTTTTGCACATGGACAGGAAGTAATTTAGCATTATGTCGTAAGCCTGAAACTTTTCTGCGTTCTCTTTTTTGAACTGCTTACTGATGAATCAAAGGATACATTTTGTATGCAATGGGTGTACATTGGCTTGAACAAAATGACACACACACAACTGTCCTACTCAACACAGAGTTTAAACTTTGGTGTGGTTTGTTTTTTTTTTTCTTTCTGTACAGAAATTATTTCATGAATCGTATCATGCTCCTTGGAATCACATTTTCACCATACCTTTCTTACCATTTCTAATACACTGGGAAGACATTTAGCTATGGCAAGTGACTCACCCAAGACAGGCATTTGTGAAAATAAGAACAAGTGTACATATAACTAGAGAGACTGCTATGAAGCCAGCCTCATTTTGCATATTCCATTTGATCTCTCAGCAGGTTTGGAGCCAAAATTATTCTGGCCAGGCTGTATAAATATGAAGCAACCCAGAATATAATTAAACCAGGCTAGGCTGAAGCCTAGTAAAAAGGTTACGCTGACCAAAATTTTATCTACTACAACTCCGGACCTGCTACTCCAAGAACTTGTGAAAGAGAGCATAAAAACTACAAACAGTCATCCAAGGAGGTTCACCACTCTAACAACTGCTGAATACGTCTGGTAGTTCTTGAAAATTATTGATGCAGGTGTTTGTCAGAATTAATTTAACATTATTATGAGGATAACCACAGCCTTCCTGTAGCATCAGACAAGTAGCTTTAGTTAAAGTTCCAAGATAATTCTTTCTGATAGAAAAAAAAAAAATCCTTTCCTTTCAGCTTAAAGTCATGTTAACTCTCATGTTCAGAGGTCCTTGAATCTCAAAATGATCTGAACCACATATTGGAATCGAAAATGAACAATGCATGTTTTAGCAAGAAATTATTCTTATCTTGTTGTCAACATTTCCTGCTTTTCTTTCCTTCACAGTTGTCTTTCATAGCAACATAAACAGCACTGAGGGCAGAGGTCATTTTCTTCTCTATTCTGGCCATTCAATTAGTAGCAAAAAGATAAGTATTACGTAAAGGAAGGGAAGCTGCTGACAGGCCTTGGAAAATTCTGTTTCATTGGCAAGGAATTTCTTCACTCAACCTACCTTTTCTTGCTTCTGGCACAGAAGACAGTCACATTCAAAGCAATACTGGCGCATCAGTTGCTTTTGGCGTTCACTGGTGGGCATCAGTGATTCAATATAGCTGATGGTGAGCTGTGTGCAGTACATACAAAACCAGAGTTGGTATATTTAAAAAACCCTCATTATTCGGTGTATGTATAAGGTAACATTTTTGGATACAACATTTTTACAGCATAAAATAAAATTTTATCTTAACAAATTACTTCCTAGAAGAAATTGACAACTTTTTCAAATGGCAGAAAAAAAAGTGGCCAAAAATAGTTTCCACAGAGGAACACTTTTTGACATTTCCAGTTCTATATTGTTTGAAATTATTAACCACCCTCCCC
>VYZM01007539.1:375977-455121 GCA_013398915.1 Dromas ardeola | reverse complement strand
CCCCCCCCCCCCCCCCCAAATTATCACTATTTCAACTTTTCATCCTAATTTTGAAGAAAAAGAAAAAGAAAATAGACAGAAGAAAGAGGGAGAAAGAGAGGGGGGAAAGAAGCTCAGTATCTGAATTCCATGTGCATGAAATCTCATTTCCTGTCTAGCTCCAAAGCTTAAGTGTGTATTTAGCACTAGAGTTATACAACATCCAACTGTCTCCAAAAATTTTGTCTCAGGGAAGCCCCTACTTTCTTGCAAATACATGTTTGAGCCTGAGAAAAGCTCCTCTTATATCATACCTATCTCCAATATGTCTGCGATGTTTCCTTTGTGACCAAGGAAGCACAAAAGCATTGCAGTCAAAGTTGTTGAAACTATTGACAAGAAAATCTATTAAAATGACAAAAGAAAATGCTTATATTTGTACCATTTTCAACTCCTCATGATGTACAGACTGAATTCCAAGGAACTAGAGAAGTCTGTAGTTTGTTCACTTTGACACCTGCCAGAAGGAATTTTACAGGGCTAACCATTTGTAGAGTTCTTCAAATGTTTAAAGTGCACAGGCACAAACTAATGATAAGGGAAATAATACAACAAAATAACAGCCCAGCTCAGACCAGCATTCAGTCATACACGCTATTGAGTGATTACACTATACGCCCAACACACTCTGAAACACTCCAGAGAGGTCAGAGCTTAAAAAATTAGGTCACGTTATTTCATCCTGAGCCTAGACACTTCAACTAATTGGGAGAATTTTCACATGGTTCTCAGTTAAATCATGAGAGTCCACTCAAAGAAATTACAGGAAAACCTGACCAATTTGTAGTAATGACTATGAAATCCATTGTCAGAACCCGCATTTTGCAAATTAGTGAGCATTCTAATTAAACACGCAATTAACAAGCAACTAAAACAATGCCTACATTTTTTAAAATTTATTATTACAGTGTAATTTGATTACATATTGAAGGAGAACTGTATTAAAAGATTACTGAGATGGCAAAGTCAAGCATTTAAAATGATCAAAAGCAGAAAGCCTGCAGACAAAATAAATATGGTCTCATAATTGAAGATTAATAGTCTAATTAATGAAAGAGACAAATTAAAGTTCCACAGATAATCAAAAGTTAGATAGTATGAGAACCCTGTTAGGTTTTGCATTCTATATAATGTTGTTCTGTCCCAGCCTGTGCATGTCTGAGCCAAGAGGGGATTAGTTTCACCACTGTTGGTTTGCAGTAGAACAGTCTGTACTACACTTACACAGGAGCTGTAGCCTTCTGCCTGAGCTTTCTGCGGTGAATGGATGGAAATTGTTTTGCCTGTTTCTTTTCCATTCTTTTCTCCCAAGCTTGGTCTCTTCTGGTCCATTCTCTCCAATCTGTCCCTCTTCTCATTCTCTCTCTTCTCCGCCCCTGGACATGAGTATCATTTTCCAGCCTCACTCTCCAACTTGGTTATCTAAACCTGGTTTCCAGCCCTCAGTTCTAGCTCCTTACATCGCCATTCTTGGTACAATGGGCTGATTCCTTCAGCCTGCCAGTCCCAGATCTGCCCTTCTGCCTCCCTCCACGCATCATCTTACACCTTTTCCCCATATTTGATCACCAACACTCTTAGTCTCCCAAATTAACAGTCCTTGTTGCCCTACTCCGGTTTCTCAATCATCTTCAGTGACCCCACCAACTTCGTCCTCATTTCTTTCCCCAGCTAGTCCTAGTCTGCATCCTCCCTGGTGTGGTAAGAAAGATCTGTCTCCCGTCCTTCCCACAAAGCAGTTTCTAGTCAAGCTGTAGTCCTAACCTTGTCCTTCAGCCATTCCA
This sequence comes from Dromas ardeola, assembly GCA_013398915.1. Taxonomy (NCBI): domain Eukaryota; kingdom Metazoa; phylum Chordata; class Aves; order Charadriiformes; family Dromadidae; genus Dromas; species Dromas ardeola. Next base: position 453,298 of record VYZM01007539.1, on the reverse strand, counting down.
AGCCCAATTTTCCTCTCCCATCTCAAGCCTCTGATATTCATGTCTCCTTCCAACTCACAAGTGTTTTCTGTCAAAACCATTCCACACACTGGATTTTTCCCTCTCTCTTATCCCCTGCATAAACACCACTAGTTCTGACCATGTCCTATTGGGCTTTAGGTTCAGGTGGCATCCATCAGTAAAAGGGATTTAGCAAGTTCAGGCACAGTGCAAGACTGTAGGAATCTTCTGGGACAAAATCACGAATGTGAGATTATTCTATTGTTTGCCAAAATACTTAAGACAATGGTTTAAACCCTATCATTATTGTTGAAACCATCATTAGGCAGAGTTCAGTCATATGACTGCAAAACCCATAGCCAACATCAAACATGCTTTATCTTCAGCCTACAGATTTCATCCCTCTCTCTCTTCATTTTTGTTTTTTTTTTTGTTTGTTTGTTTGTTTGGGTTTTTTTTTTGTTTGTTTGTTTTTTAAATTTTCATTCACGTTGCAGAAACCTTGGAAGTAGAAACAAGTTTGAAAACAGTAATTTCTTTTTCAGAGGTTACCAAACAGTTGTGTATATTAACAGTCAGGTAATAACCTGCTCTGGTTTAGAGCATATGACTGGGCAGAAGGAGGAGGACAAGAGTCTTCGTCACGTTGATACCTGCTTTTAATGGTTTAACAACTTAGGGTTTTGCTTGCTGTCAGAGGCCCAAGTCCGAATTCCCACTCCTGCCAGCAGAAATCCATAAGTGAAAAAATGTTTGTGACTGGCAGACTGAGTGGGAAAATGTAATTAGAATATTTAGAAACACGACCAACATAACGGTGACTAAGTCTACACTAATAATTTAATCGTTTAAACATAAAAATTCTGTATTCAAGTCTCTCTCCTACTCTTGTTTTAATTTTGGATCCTTTCATTAGATTCAAGGCTCATTTAACTTGTACATATTTAGGAAATATGCCCATTTATCAATGGTTGTCTTAATGGTATTCGCAGGGGGGATGTATGGTATTAATTAAAACATTATTTCAGCTGACCAAAGCTTGCCTCTTTATTGCATCGCTTATAAAGAATGCAGTAAATCTTTTCCCCCGAACTAGAGAATATATATTAAATAACATTTATGAAGGCAGGGAATTATTTAATAGCCATGAGACTTATTGACTATCAAGACTTTCTCCTTAAAAATGCAGCACTGTCTGAGCCCTGCTTCTCACTCTGACACAGAAATTCTTTAACTATGGGTATGGTGCTTAGTTTCTCATGTCCCTCATCTGCCAAATAAGGTGGACACAATTTTCCAGTACTGACATGCTGCAGTGGACTTAATTTATGGGTTTTTTCAACAGGCTATAAGCTACAAAATTTCTAGACAGAGGTTTCTGTAGAAATTTAAAATCAATTATTTTAATGCAAACAGCAGTGGAAAAATGCAAGTCTTTTGTTTTTGCAATCATTGGTCTTAGGGAGGGTTGTCCCTGAGACAGCATTATATAAGTGGTGAACAGTCTGTGCTCTTTCTTTTTTGGCATATATGATCAAAATGCCTTCTAACTCAAGGAAAAAATTCATTTTAAAAAATGTAATGCAACAAAATGTAATATGTCAAACACACAGACATAAAGCTTCTCCTCACAGAATTGTAACAACAGAAATATTACATATCTTGGTTGAAATCTATCAGAAACATAGATTTCATTGCTGGTCATCTGAAATTATGATTTGTATTTAGTATTAATTTTAAAAATTAGTTGCTCTGTAAAAGTATGGTTTGTTATGTGACTTTGTGCAGAAAGATACAAATTTGCTCTAACTGAACTCTGAAGCTGATGAGAAGCCATGCACCCATTTTTGGAGCAGAACTGGACCTCAGCTAATACCTGCTGTCTCTCAGCAGGACTAATTGATTTGAGCTATGCACTGAACTAACCACACCTATACAACTTCTGATTGGAGAACAGGCAAAATGAGCTCATGCCTGGCTGCAAAACACCAGGTAATTAACAAAAAGTCAATTGAAATTATAGCACACATCTTGATGCTGTTTAAAGTAGTCACAAAGGGTAGGGAAGTGATGAAGACCTCTTCAGAAAGGGCTGCTTGTCTTTTTGAGAAAGTAAATTAGCTGATAGGCTGCCTTATCACTAAAGGAGCCCTGGTGATCTCTAGGTGAATAATTTTTGCTTTCTTATAATCCTTCCCCATATCTTACCTTTCTTTGCAATACTTAAATTTCATTTTTGCAAGGAAGAAAGTGCAAGAAAAGGAAATCTTTGTATACTGTCAAAGTAACATTACCTAAAGTTACAAAAGCTGTGATAGTCAGCACTACAACTCACACTATCTTGAGGAGCAAAATAGCGTTATAATTAGTTTTGAGTTGCTGGAAGGAAGTTTCAGAAAGTCCTGTAGTCTTTTAAGTAGGGACATACAGAATAAAATGCCCACAAAAATCTATTCTTTCTTTCTTCCTGCTATTAGATTAAATTATTCTCAAAAAACTGGTAGAAAGTAGAGTCTACAGAGTGTTAAGAGACCCTTGAGACGCTTTCTAGCCACCTCCACCCCCAGTCTATGCATGGAGATCAATAGTTGCTGCCGAACCTTGTCTTCCTTTCACTTCTTTTGTACTCTCCTCTTCTCCCTATCTGTTCCATTCCCTTTATACCAGTTGCAGGACAGAAAACATTTAATTTTAGTGGTGATGATTACCAGATGGTTAAGCGCTAGACTTTGGGGTATTAGGATAGACTCATACCTCCTTATACAAATTATAACAGTCAGAGTAAGGATGGGGAACAAAAAAAAGGGAAGGCTACCAAGCTGGAAGGAAGTTTCCTATTAGAGCGTATCAGGCTTGTGTGGCAGGGTTGTAGTAGTGGGGCCGGGGGGCTATAGGGGTGGCTTCTGTGAGAAGCTGTTAGAAGCTTTCCCTATGTATGATGGAGCCAATGTCAGCCAGCTCCAAGACAGACCCACCGCTGGCAAAGGCCAAGCCCATCAGCAACGGTGGTAGCGCTTCTGGGGTAACATCTGTAAGAAGGGAAAAGAAGTTGCTGTGCATGGAGGTTAATGGCAGAGCAGATATCCACATGCAGCCCATGGAGGAACGGGCAACCACAGCAGCTGGATGCACCCAAAGGAGGCTGTGACCCCATGGTAAGCCTGCGCTGGAGCAGGCTCCTGGCAGGACCTGTGGAGAGAGGAGCCCATGCTGGAGCAGGTTTGCTGGCGGGACTTACGACCCTGTGGGGGACCCACGCTGGAGCAGTCTGCTCCTGAAGGACTGCGCCCCATGGAAAGAACCCACGCTGCAGCGGTTTGTGAAGAACTGCTGCCCATGGGAAGAACTCATTTGTTGAGGACTGTCTGCCATGGGAGGAACCCCACGCTGGAGCAGGGGAAGAGTGTGAGGAGCCCTCCCCCTGAGGAGCAATAAATGGCAGAAACAATGTGTGATGAACTGAGTGCAGCCCCCCTTCCCCTGCACCACTGGGGGGAGAAGGAGGTGGAGAAATCAGGAGTAAAGTTAAGCCCGGGAAGAAGGGAGGGGCGGGGGGAAGGTGTTTTAAGTTAGTTTTCATTTTCTCATTACCCTACTCTGTTTTGATTGGTGATAAATTAAACCGATTTCACCAAGTCGAGTCTGTTTTGCCCGTGACAGTAACTGATGAATGATCTCTACCTGTTCTTATCTTGACCCATGAGCCTTTCATTATATTTTCTCTCCCCTGTCCAGTTGAGGAGGGGAGTGATAGAGCAGATTTGGTGGGCACTTGGTGTCCAGCCAGGCTCAACCCATCACACAGAGCCAAATTTTCACTTTAAAAATTCTACATTGAAAGAGGGTTATAAATGTTATTTAAACAGACAAATAACTTATATAATGACAGAAATGGAAGCTTTTATTTTGAACATCAACTAAAGCATTCATTGGCCAAAGCCAATGGGAACATAGTGTGTTTTTGTTTAAAATGGTAATTTTCTGCCCTCAAAGAGCATGCAATTCCACAGAACCACGTTAGTATAAAACCCAAATAATAAACCTAAAGATAAAGCTGAACTTTTGGTTTCCGAAGCAAAATTTAAGGACCAGACACTTCTCCATCTTGCCATCTCTCAGCATTTTATTATGATTCCTGCAATACACTTTGTTTTCTTCAAGCTTCAACTTGGGAAACCATGCAATTATACGTGAATGAATCCCTTCTTTCAATGCCTACAAAAAAGTAACATTCATGACTCATGATTTCTTAGTACTTCAGGACTGGCAACACTGTCTTTGCTACAAAAAAGGCCTAGATGGCTAGAATTTTTGCATATGATTTTAGGAGTGATTAGTTTTACAAATATACAGCACTATAAAATTTCGCATTTTCATTCTATAAAGATTTAGGCAAACATTTTCTGTCCTAATTTTCTACTGCCTGAGATACATTTTGGCTGTAGGATTTGAAGAAATTTCAAAGCCTAAACCAAAATTAAATTAAAAAACACTAAATGCCACATCCCTTCCTGTCAAAAACATGCAGAGACAAAAAATCTGCTTAGATATGAGACTAAAACTCAACTGAAACAAATTCTATCAGGACATAAAAAACTTTTTGAGGTTCTCATAATCTTGCATACTTTTCATCACTGACTTGATAAACATAATTACTTTGTATAGCATAAGAGCTCTAAAGTGTGGTTGGGGCATAAATGTTATTCCTGAATAAATCTGCATCACACTGCAGCAGCTACATCCAATGTAATAATATCTCTCTGTCTGATTTACAACACAAAACAGGTCTACTGCTGCCTCCCTTTTTATGTAATTGTGAGATGACCACAGCTGCCAGTCACCTAAAGTACCTGTGTCTCTATTATCACTCCCTGTGATTATAGGTGGTCAACAACTCCTTAACATGAGCAAACTGTTGTAGTGTCCTCTGACAGAAAGCACTACAAATGTGCAAAAATATTTTTACTTCTCACCGGCCTAGTGAACATATTATAGTGCAGTGGCTGATATTTTCCTGGCACAGGTTCAGAAGCCCTATCAAGTTTCTTCCTGTATGGACAGTAAAGTCAGAGTCGCCTTCTACTAATCTGAGCTTGACTTGCTACTTAGCTTCTCATTTCTAATAAATCTTAGTGCTTATTTACTTTCTATTAATTATTACATAGGGGTTCTCATTCTGACTACATCTAGTGTAAGTTTGAACAGGATAAGGCAAGTTTTCTACTGCTTGTAATCATTGAATCACCATTCTGTGATTCTGTGAAGTTTTCTTGTTGCCTCATGACTTGAAACAATGTTCACCTCACCACCTCAGAGCACTTGATTTATTCAGAAAACCCAATCAGATTCCTTCCTACCATGTATTTTCTCTCCCATTAGCTCAGATCATGACCTCAGTAATATAAGTAGAAACTCAGCTCATAACAGGTAATGTATTTTCATGTATATAGGTGTGTAAATTCAATACATGGCTATTAAGAAAACTGAGTTCACCCTACTGCAGGCAAGCAGTAAGGCAGTGTAGAAAGAAGTTATACCAAAGTTATCATGCAGAACACAAAATGAAAAGTGGTAGTAGTTGTGTAAGAGGAAAAGTAATTGGGTGTTGAAAATAATATTAAACTGCTGACTTGTACATGCCCTTGTAATAATTTTCTTTTCCTTCCTCTTCCCATAACAGATCTAAACTAATACTCAGTTTGTGTCTTGACTTTCTCACTTATACCCATTTTCTCCCTTAGACAAATACTTATTTAAAGAGGCATGTGCCTCAGACTGAGACCTTTATTTTCAGGTAAGTTAAGCGGGCACCTGCTTTAATGCAGCATATACATATGTACATATATATATAAGCTTACATGTTCCTTAAGGCAAGTTTTCCATTCAGTACCAAAACCAGAAGCAATAGTTCCAACAAAGAAACCAAAAACTGAGCGCTTTGGAAAATTCAGACTATTTTACTGCCTCCTTGGAGACAAAGTTTTTTAGAAAACACAACATGCCCACATAAGGTGCGGTCATTTTAAAGCCCATATTCACACAATTGCATTACAGACCACTAACACTAAGTCTAAAATTTGGGTCGCAGCTTCACAGCCGTAGCACAGTCTGCATGGTGGTCATGCCTGCAAGGGAATTCTACTTCGCTTCTCACTCCAGAACCATCCAGGGCCACTCAAGGCCTGTAAAAGCTGCTTGTTACAAGGAATCGCTTTACGAAATTTATCTGGAAAAACATATCCGCATGCATAAAAATAAGATAGCTTCAGAATTTAGAACTCTAATAATTAACCCAAATGTATCCTGGGAAGACATTAAAATCTCCTGCATTTTTAAATAAATAACTCATCTTGGTGAATTGGGAAGCCAAGAGAAAAGTTACGGTATATGGATGAAATGCAAAAAAAGTGTGTATAATTTGGCTTGAACAAGACTGCCAGCCAGAATGATGTCTATACTTAGTAGCTCCACAAAAGTATATGGCATCCTAAAAGACTTCTCTTGGCAAAAAGGTAAGTATGCAAAAATACTTCTGTGGTTTTCCACAATATTTTGCCTAAAAAAATATTTTGCTGTTTACTTATTTTGAAAGACTACTATCTTAGAGAAAGAATACATTAAAAAAGAAGCACCTGATAGGGAGGAAAAGAGATAATTCTAAATTAGTTTACATATGCCCTTGATCTTCCCAGAGTTTGAATTACAGGCATGAACTGTATTTACATTAGGTCATGATTTTGAAATGACCAACAGCTAAGACTACATAGGTCATTGCTGTGTGTAAAGATACGTATATACACATGTCTTCGCAGACCTTATGTAGCAATACAAATTCAATATCGTATTGCTACAAAAGACATTTACTTTGAAATGCTTATTTAGCCACAAATTACTATTTTCAAAGTAATACAAATGCTGCCATAAAAACAAAGCTGAGAATACCTTAGATCAAATCAGAAATCTCTTGAAAGGCATATTTTGAAGTCTTTTCTAGTGAAATGGACAAGAAAACAAACCTTGTCTTGCTACTTTCACTGCCAATGAAAGGTTTACTATAACAGTCTGGTTGCAGCCTGACAAATGCTTATTGTTGCAATGACTTAGCGAACACTGCATTCCACCCAGAAATATTGTAAGTGTTTCCATCAGGGTAAAGACGTTCAAATACAAACAAAATGAAGTGCCTAGAGGAGGAAAGAAGGAACAAGAATTTATCAAGACTGCTAGTGATTTATGAGAAGTAATGATTATGGGGCCCAGGCAGTGTGAAGAGATGATTCTATTTATCATTTTCCCCCTGATAGCTATGTGCTAGAAAGTGGCATCAATATATCATCAAAATATTAAGCTGGTGGCCCTGCAGTCTGGAATTTATTTAGGGAGATGTCATTGTTGCAGGTGTCTGTGATGGAAGGGAGGACAAGTTAATTACCTCTTCACCAATCTGGATCTCTCGGACAGAGTGAAGTAAAAGCTGGTATCCTTCAAAAACGATCACGCAGTTTGGGTCACAGCTGTGGTTCAGTAAAGACATGCTGTAAGGGGTGGTAGAGGGGGAGAAAGAGAGAGAGAAAGAACTTTACAGAGGAGCCTCCACTGCCATTCTCCTTTAATCATTTAAAAGTAGCTAACATGATTACATCTGAAGTATCACGCAACTAAGTTACGAAACAAATAAAATCTCTGGTAAATCAGCTGCTCCTGGTTAGGGAAGGAAAATTAACGCTTAGAAGATTTATATTCATTGCTAATAGGAGCCATGCCTGGATCTCTTCATGTGTTTCTGCCTTCTGTGCACTCAGGGCAGAGGGAGTTGATGGCCTCCGAGCGACTCTACAAGAGGCCTGACTCAGGGGAGAGGGCAAAGCAGGCAAGTGGGGAACAAGGCAACCCGGACAGTTCTGAGCAAAAGGTTAGTGGCTTGGGACTGTGTTTTATTTCTGCTGCTTCTGCTCAGATTCAGGGCACTTACCTTATCGGTTACCCTGACCATCAATGGAACTGCAGCTAAAGGGGCAAGCAATCAACCTGTATTTCATATCAGGTAGAAAACGGAGTATACTATGTCCCAAAACTGAAGTACTTGGTGTATAGAGTTGAAAGAAGAGATACAGCCATTGCCTCCAATTTACGCGTGTTTTGGTTTAGCCTCTGTTCTTGTGGCGTGCAACAGTTAAAGCAGCACAGCCCCAAGAGCAAAACACACAGGCAGATCTCCTGACACAGACAGGCCCTTCTCTCTTTTTTGAAGAAGGCTGTTAAGAAAAACATCAACAACACCCACTATATACTTTTGAGTCCCACGTTTCATTAGCTGAGAAACAACTGATTTTGCCAGGCCAACATCAGTCCCATAGTAGATGTGGGGCTGATGGTTTCTCCCCTGTGGGAATGAGCCCTTGATAGAACAATTCTGGCATCATTAAGCTGGAAGAAGAACTCGTGGTTTATTCAGCTCCTGGCTGCCTATAGTTGCTTCCCTTGTCTGCCTGATTCAGCAATTCAAAATCCCAACTGTTGTTGGCAAAATAGAAGATGTTGCCGAGGGCTGGAGTCCCGCACCAAATTCCTAAAGAAGCTATTAACAGGAGCCTGACTCTTTTGATACCCCTTCTGGGCTAATCTCCACATGACCCCAGTAACATACACTGGGAGAGAGTATCCATTTCACTCCTTGTGAGATCACTGGGCATTATCCCAAAGCTGCTGGCAAGGTGGTGCAGAGAAGGACCAGAGAATTTTATCTATTTTAAAATATATTGGGATGCTGAAGCTATCAAGCCATGCAACCTCTTAATGAGACTAAACAAAGCATTTTTAATCAAATTTCATCTTATGGAAACAATAGTGGGCTTGATGACAAATTAATCTGGAAGCATATGAATTAATCTGGAAGGGCATTTGCCTAGGATTCGGGAACGACCGACTGAAGTTTACAATTTTCCCAGCTCAGAGTGATTCACTACAGCCGAACTCAAACTGCTCTGAACTGACTTGGGAAAAAGTCTCCTGCATCCCCCGGCAGTGCACTATCACAGAACACAGATAGCCACTTTCTTCACAGTCAGGGGCTTTTTTAAGCCAAAAGAAAATGTTTCACTAATAATAATGCTCCAAATTAATGTTCCATTTTTTCCAAGTATGTGAAAGGATTTGTTTCCATTCCACTATGAAATTAAATGACTGTTCTGCACTTTTCGTAACACTAATTCTCATGTCCTCCTAACCACCTTTCCCTTATCTTTACCACAAGGCAGGCCTCAAGATATTAAGTATCCTTAATCAAATCTTACACGTGTGACATTAGTAGAAAAAGAAACAACAGTGACAGGCCCACTGAGGTATTGACAACATACTTCAACAGTGCATTAACAAAAATTTGATATGGTAAAATATAATTTTAAACTATACCTATTAATTTTCCACATTAATAATTACCGGTAACTAATTCTATGAAGGCAAAATCTTCCCTGATACGTACTTCTTACCTAATACAAATAAGAAATTAAAACATTAACATCCATCTCTCAGGGGGCTTATCTTTTCACCTTACTGGTTTCTTAGTTATGGTAATTTACTAATAAATGTGTTCAATCCTTTTCTTTTAATTGCAAGTTCAGAAGGCTCTAAGCTGCAAAATATCTGTATTCTAAAGCAAAGCTGAACAGGTTTCCTTTTAATAGTCCCAGTCACACATTTTTGATGTCAGCATTTATTCCTACTTAGAAAGACTACCACCTCCATAAAAATAAAAGATAAAGATGTATCTTATTTAAACTGTTTTACCTCTGTAATCGGGACTATTAAGAACATTTTCGACTTGACCATATTTTTTATTCTCCTTTAATTTATTTGCATTTCCCAGTTTCTTGTTCAGACATGTTACCTGTTACTTTGATGGCCCGTGCAGCTAGGAAAAAAGGAAAAAAACCCAACAAACTAACATAGACTTTCCCTGTGAATGAAACAGTGTCCACAGTACCTGGGATACAGGCCAACACCAACATCCTGCATCTCTCCATTACTGATGGTGAAACAGTTACAGGTCACCTGTGAAAACAAGGGAAAAAATCCAGGATTACCAGAATCATTTGGAAACCCCATACTCAAGTGGAAAAAAAACTTTCAAAATAAAATGAAGGGGCAATTGGTAATTGGATGGGAAACATTCAAGCCCAACACTGGTGCTTTTTCATTTTAGAGCAATCACATCTGGGACACACTCTCCTGTAAAACTGCAGTCAATTAAAAGCAGAAATATTAGTATCCTGCAAAAATGTGGGGCTAAACACATGCAGAGGCCCTACTTTCCTGCCCAGAGGGAAACAAAAAGCCACCCTACGCAGAGCCTGAAAAGATCAGCCCAGAGACAACGTAGCAGATGACAGTGACTGCTGATGAAAAGAGTGACAGCTTCCATGCAGGGGACTCTGCTGATGCCAGGCTGTCACACCACCTTTTAATGAGTACCACTGGAGCCCAAAGAATATATATGGGACAGTTTTGAAGTAAATAACAGCCTTGACTATGGTAACCTGATAACAGCATAAATAAATACAAAGACTGGGCAACAGCGTATCTTTCATGTTACGGGTATTTTGGTTTGCATGTAAAAGATCCCACAAAAAAGCACGTTCAAATTGCCATGCAAGAGAAACATACCCTTTCATTTACTCTCAAATATTCAGCTTGATAGAGCGTTCTTCCCTCATACAATCGTACAAAGCTAAACTGGTTTAAGAAAAGTGTGGAGAAGAATGGAAGTTGCTTGCAGGTAGATATAGCACTACCCCAAACTATCAGACTGAAGTTTCTTGGTGTTCAACTCCAGGAAAGATCAGCAATTTGAATGATTAGTAAGTATCATTTTCATGGGCTTAAACAAGAACAAGAACCCAATTCCTAATGTATTTTTAAACTATCTGATTTTTTTTTTAACAGATGGTTTTATATTTTCTTTTTATTTTTTAGATAATCTGTTGGTCAGTTATCAAGGACATACTAATAAAATATTTTATGTAGAAAAACACTGCATGATACTGCATATACAGGAAAAGTCCCAGGTCTCTTCTGTATAACATTAGATTACTAATATCATTAATTCTCGTTAGAACAGAAAATGAGTTAGAGTAGGATTTGGCAGACATGAAAATGAGATTTGAAAGTTGCAGTTTTATCCATAGAGTAATTGCCCAGAACAGTAAATGCACACCTCTATTTTAAAGAGGTACACTGAACAATTTAATAGTATATCTTATCCTATAAATTGACAAATTATTATTTATGAGAGCATTAACCATAAGGTGAAAATGAAATCCTCTTTCAAAATTTCTCATAAATTCTGACAGCAACCTTAATTTAAATAAATGTACATGCAGTAGGGCATGTGTTTTTTTAAATGGTTAGACAATACTTTGATTAGTCTATTATTTATGTAACCCATTCAAATGTTCCTGATCAATTACCAAAAGCATACATCTTAATTACTTCTTTCCTGCTGGCATTGGATATAAAGTGTCAGACAACTTCTGAGCAAAGATTAGTCCATTTAAAGTTGCAATTATCCTGGTTCTAAAAATATTGACTTGATTTTGGTATTTATTGAAAAAATAATGCCTTTCAGGTAAAAGAGAAAGAAAGCCAGCTTATATGGACCTTAGCGCTCTCTAACGGATTATGAAGTAGCAGAGGTCAAACATCTCTTAGAACTAAATGAGTCCCTCTTCCTTGCAAATCTCCTTTTATTACCGTAAAACTGTTTATATTAACAATATTGAATTTTAATCACTGTAGAGTTATAGGGACTGTTTCACCATTTTCTATTAAAGGTATGTATTCTATTATATGAAAAGTTTTACACACGGAAGTTGCAATAGTTTTACCTTTTCCTTTTCATAAACATGCATTAGCTTTTTATACCAGGATATATGTGAAGAAAAATGTGCGATGAATGGATGCTCTGAGATTCAGACATCAAGAGCTTCTTTCAAGAGTAGTTCACTGTGAGGCACTTTTTAACCAGCGAGGTAGTGAAATACCACCTAGTTTCTAATTATTTGCCATTTCAAATATGAGACTGGGAATCTGATGTATACAGGGCCAGATCTAAAAAGCTATTTAAGTGCATAAACACAGGCAGAAGTTTAACTGGTCCCATGATTTTTGAGCTACATGATTTTGCTCACAATCCTACCAGAGGCATACGAAGTTTCAGGTGCTCCAAGGTTTGATTAAAGACAATCTTTCCCCCCTTTTAAACTTGGGTATGAAAAAAACAGTGATGCACATATAAAGTGTACTAGAGATAGTAACCTTTGTTATGGCTGCTTTCTGTCCTCAGCAAGTGGAGAAAGAGGAATTGAGATGGTGGTCGTGAGAGGAAGATCTCATCATTTACAGTGTGAGAAATTCTGATATAATGACAATGCTTCACGGACAGTTAGCAGCTGGTAACAGGTATCAAATATGAAATCTACATAGTCTGTCAACTGAGGATAGGGTTGGTTGGTTGCTTTCTTTATAGATTTGTTACAAAGTCTCAAAAAATCTAATGAATCTCCTCTACATTTCTATTTACGTAAACTTTTAAGAGGTTTTAAATCTCAAAGTTAAAGATCAGTCCCACCAAGGGGAATTCTGAGATTTCAACCCAAAAGTCCACCACAAGAGTTGTTGTAAACCGGACCTCCCAAGAAACAAAAGGAAGGCATTTCTTTTACAGAACACCTGAAGAAAAATCCATTTTCCTAGCTTCCCAGGATTCACAGACATTTATGTGTAGCTCAAATAACAGCTAAATCTGGAGTATCTAACACTGCTGCAGAAGAGCACAGGTAAGCTCCTTGTTCCTGAGGCAATTGTTTACAGATCAAAACCTACTGGGATTGGAAGGTAACTAACTGCATCTCTAGGGGAAAATACAACAAAAAAAACCCCAAACAAAACAACAAGGCAAAACAAACAACGTCCTGCTCAGTCATCACAGTATTTCTTTCAGGTTTCATGGTCAGCTTGCATAGTCTTTTTTCTGCCTTAACTGACTGACCCTATTCCTTATACTATAGTCAGGTTCTGGTTCTGTGTGATCCCAGATTTTAAAATAAGAAAGAATAAACAATTCTTAGCAATCTGGCACTTCAAGAAATGGGTTCTTCCTTAGAAAGGCATGGTCCTTGTCACCTTAAATCCTGCAGAATCATTTATCTCAGTTATTTAATTTGTGCTGCTGTTCAGCTTGTCCCTTCTGATTCCTCTAAAAATTCTTCTCTATCCAGCTACACAGCACTAAAACTGCATATCCACAGAGTCAGAACAGAGTAGTCAGAGAGTTTGCTATACCCACAAATAAGCAAAAATGCCCACACATTTCAGAACTTCAAAGTTGCAAAGTCCAATTCCTTGCCATTTCTAAAATTTCTGAAATAATACACCTCTCAGCATGAGAACCGAGGGAAAATTCTCAGGGGAGTCACAGACTTTTCAAACCTCCACAATGCAAAACTTACTTAGGAATATCCTAGAGCTCTCAGGGCTTACCATCATAGCCCGATTGGCCATACAGTTCACTAAAAATTTAAAGAATCAATTCTCGGTGTTTGACTTGGCTCCACGGCAATAAGTCCTGCAAGTTTATTTCAAGGAACTGCTATTTCAAAAAACAAACAACATTATATGAACTGATTGAATTAAATAAAAAGATTTGTTCTTCTGAGAGGCTGCACATGGTTTAGAGGTAAACATGTGCAGAAAAGTAACCCAAGGAGGAGACATAATCTTTCTCAGACTGGTAAACACACAGAGAGTAAACCACCTTTACTGACTGACCATTATTCTCAGGCACACTTTATCAGCAAACAAAAATTACTGCAATCTGTTAAATTTTATTTCCTCTGAGTGACATATGAAAACTTGGTAAATTTACCCTGTAAGGAGGTCTCTGTTCTCAAAGACGTCTGGAGCTACTGTCTGAGCAATCTCTGCCTGTGCCAGACCCACAGTCTAATGGACAGCCATGAAGATTTATTTGTGTTTGCATTTGAGAGGGTATGAAGGCTTCAGTTTGGCAATATACTGGGTTGAATTTGCTTTCAGTTCAGACCTCGTTCATATTGCTTTATACTATGGATTTGCATTTGTGTTAAATAAAGCAGCTCAGACTTGAAAGCAGGACATTCCAGATTTGGAATTTCGGTCACTAAGACAATGAAAAATGTCAATAAGGGAATAAGGGAAAGAAAACAAATCATTATTGTCTAACACTTGCTGCACAGATCAAATTACAAACACCAGGTCTAATAATCAATCATTTTGTCTCCAAGTGTTCCTGTATGTTATTGCAACACAGTGAGGCAGCTCTTACAATATGCATAAGAAACCCTCACAAGAAGGACTACCAGAGGGTATATTGCACTGACAGGGTCAATATCATTTTCAGCTTTGATACACAATGACTCCAGCCATCTCTGTAAATGGTGTGTCACAGCTGGTGTATTCTAACCCACCACTAGGAAGAAAGCCATAACTAACACTTTTTTCCCCTAATTTATGAAGCCAATGTAATGTAAATGAAAGATATAAAAAAAACCCTTCATGGATTATTAACTTTCTCATTCACACCAAAGCTGGCTGGGCATTCCTGGTCATTGGCAAATATTTAACACAAGATGCTGTAACCAGTTCTCATGTTAACGGGCTTCTCAAGAGACTCAAACATTATCCAGGAGGACGGAGTTGGCAGTAAATGCTATGCAAGGGGCACACTAATTCAGATGACCAAGACATACCCCAGAGACAACCTAGGACCAGTACATCTCACTGTAGCTCTGCACCGATAGCTCTTTCCCACTCAAGGATGAACACATACCAGGCACAGATGGTTGATAGATCTCAAATCTGCTAATGACTTCATTTGGCACATGGAGCGCTAGAGCAACAGTGCTAAACACAGCAACAGTGCTAAACTGTAAATGTACAATATGCCATGGCTCTGAGAGACCTGTCAAGCCCCTGTTTTGAGTGTATTTCACTCAGCTGCTCATGGCCACAGCCCATGACACCCAGGCTTCCCACACAGGCAGACCTTCTCGCTCTGAAACCTCAGCTCTGTCCACTGGATGGTGTATTGGAGAGGAAGAGAGGAGATGGGACAAAGTGGGAAGGCATCTGCTACCAGAATGCTGTGCTGAAAGGTGCCCTGTTACAAGGCACATTTGCAAACTAGACCTTTGTGGCTTATATATATACATTTGCATGTTTTACTAAACCAGGACTTTGAATCCAATTCTACATTGCATTGTACTCCGGACCTACCTACTGGTTTCCATGGGAGTCACAGAACCAAAACTATACGAGACACCAGAAGGATCAAAATAAGCTAAGAAAAAAGATTCTCTTTTTTTTTGTTCCAGACAGAAATCAAAACATATTAGAATGGCCTTGGGAAAGCTACATCTCATTTAGATTTTCAGACTAAGGAAAGGGGACAAGTAATTAACTGTTTGTGATACTTGCTCAGAAGCCAAATTTTGTTGCAATACCATAAAATTTGGAGAAGTTATGTTTCTTTCACACCATGACTGAATTCTCAATTTCATTTTACTTGAAGAACAATTAGTCCAATTAATCTCTCGTGCCAAAATATCAATGTTTTGGTTGAATTAGAGACTACCATTACTTCAGAGCTAGTTACGGCAAAGATGTGTACTTCCAGTTATTCTCTTAGTTCTTAATCTTATGTCTTTGGAGATGTTTCTTCACATCAACTGTCAATATTTCAGGCTGTTTTTGCTTTCCTAGCACATAAAAGATTCTGATAAGTGTACAGAACACAGGTATCCCTTGAAGAGGGCTGTCACCACTTACAAGCCAGTAGACCAGATAAATTTGGCCTGACATTAACAGATGATTTAACGCAAGTGTGCTTCAGGCATCCCTTTTTGCTACTCAGTTAAGTGGTGCAATTTTGATTGGAATGGAATGAAAATAGGTCATGGCAAATTACCTCCTCTCTTCTTAACCCCACACATACTTCTCCAATCTTTCAAATAAAAATATTTAGTTATGCAGCTAAATATATTCGATTACAAAGACTTTCAAAGCCATCATTACTAGGACAAATGTTATGCTTGCTATGGGCACTTTTTCGGTTTTGACTTTTTTTTAAGCATGTGCAAGATGTAGTTACAAATCTGAGACTTGAAAAGCTAAAGCCTGAAACATACAAAAATATTGCACTCTTTGGGCAAAATAAAATATCTCGAAGTTTTGTAGAACTCCCATTAGAAATTTTGTGCAACCTGTCCTAACCTTTTCACAAATTTATCCTCTGACAACAGTCAGCAAGCCTCACGTTCCCTTTGGTGAAATTCTAGCTTTTACCCAGCTCTGCAAATATTATTATTATTCCTGATTTTTGGAACAGAACTGAAATGCATCTATTTCTGGAGCAGAACTGGAGAGAGGGAACTGCAAAGCCACTAATGGATCACATTACAGTATGCTTGCAGCATTTGGCATTATTAATTGGAGTGGGGTAGAGGCATGCCATCCTTCTCTTCATCCTCATTTTCCTACTGGTAACTCCACTCCTGTGAAATGGGGCAGAGTTATTAACTTGATTTCAACAGCCACTGCATCCCCACCTATTGAAAATAAACTGCTTGTTTATTGAATGAGATCAAACTTCATGGGCATCCAAGAGTGGTTAACTGACTTTGTCTTGACTATTTTGTTACAGAGACCTGTTTATCTGCTTTGTTATGGTATATTCAAAAAATAAATGTTGGACTTAATATGAAAAATTACGTTGAGATTCAGCTATGGTTGCTGGTATGAAAATTACATACATAAACCCAAAACATTAATGGATTAATCTTGTATAACTTCAGTTAACAATACAGGTGGAATAAATTACTATCTGTCATCTCCTTCCATTACCCAGATGATTTCCTCATAGCAGGCTCATAACCATTAGGCAGCCTAAGTTAGGTGCGATGAAACCTAGCCTAAATGTTTCAAGGTTTGTCAACTTTATTTTCAGAGTTGCAATATAATTGTTAATCCTTCTGGAGGTACTTATTGAGCTAGATCTTCAAGTATATTACCTCTTGAAGTTCATCGACCATAAGTCTTTGGATTTTGTCTGTTTGGGTTAGTGGATTTTTGCCTCTTTTTCCTCTTCTCTTTTTCACTCTAGTTATTGCCCAAGGATATCTTCTCCTACCAGTTCTTTAAAATGATTTCCACCATGAAATTTCTGAAAGCACAAAAGCTGAGGATGTTTGAAGGGAAGAAATTTCAAAAGGAGTAGAAAAAAAAAAAAAGAAACTTCTCTTCCAAAATGTGATGGCATAAAATGAGTATTTTTAAATCTTAAAAACTTTAAAGAAACCCATAAATAAAAGGTCTGATTTTGAAAATTCTTCTGAAAACTGCAAGAAAAACATTATTCTTAATAACACAGATTTTTTCTAATAATTTTTTTCATAAGTAGCATGTGGTTTTTAAACTAGCTCTAGTCTCACTTTGCTACTTGAGTTATAACCTAAACCAGAGATGACTGGGGAGTTTTAGAACTGAACCTCAGACCTTTTTTTTCTTAGTAGAGTGAAAAAAATACACAGAAACCACTCATGCCACATATGACACTGCAAACCTGCATGTGTCCATGATCAATGCAAGCAAGGCTATCTACAGTCTGCTTTGTTTTGTATTAACCAGACAAAATCTCAGGCTCTTGTAACATTTGCACATCGAGGCCCAAAAGAATACCAATATCACTGCCAGTTTCTTCCATTTTTCTTATGTCCTTTCCCTATAGATAAACTATGACTATTTTTCTTTTGACATACAGTTTTAGAAAAAGGAATAAGTATTGTTCTTTTCATAAAATCATTAAAGCAAAAAATAATTTAAAAGAAGGATTTAAGTTATTTAGATATCATTTATTTTTTAACTTATTCCTATCATTCAAATTGTGTGACATTACTACTTCTGAAAATCAGTGGGCCAGAGATACCCTTTTGTAAGTCCATCATTGTCAGAGGTCTAAACCCCTTTCTCCCCATTAAAGGCCCTGGAAATCAGTAAGTAAGGCAGTAGGAAATATGCACTATGTTCCTCCAGACAGCTGGCAGATCAAACATCTGCTGAGAGCAGGTCATTTAAATTACATGCAAAAGTATAATTTGAAAATTATACAAGCTGTTCACAAAAGGCCAACATAGAATTCAATAAATAAAACACTCTCTTTTTAAAGTTTTTTAGAACTTGATGAGCATATGCCTGCAAAATGCTTTTGAACTCACCCTTACTCCTTCTTTCCACAGAGAGAGTATGACCAGTGTTGTCAGATATGACGACTGATGCTACTGTACCACAGGAGGTGTTCTGCAAGAGACAGGCTAGAGCTGCCTGTGGCCAATGAAAAGGAGTGGAGTGCCAGCTGATATTTATCACATAGAATAAGTCCAGGTGGCAATTAGAAGTTTAACAGGACAAAGTAAAACTGTGAAACAAAAAGCCCACTATGTATTTAATCCTGAGACACTGAAATATTCAGCTGATTGCCTTAATGTGAGGTCTTTGGGGGAAAAAAAGGGGGTAACTGCCTATTATAGGCACTGAAGGGATGGTTAAATACAGACCACGGTTTAAGAACCCTTTCTGACTGAGAGGGAAAACTGATTGCACTTGTGAGCGTGCGTGCTGGCACAGAAGGGTGCATATGAACGTAACAGAAAATAGCAGGATACAATAAGGCAGCAAATGCAAGTCAAACTCCATTTCCTTCTCATGAGAAAATAGAACAGTATTACATTTAAGGTAAAGATGTGATGTGATGCATAGAACAAATTAAAGCTAAGGCAGTAATTTTAAGGCCTGTATAACACAAGTACTCAGTATTCAAAGAGTTCTTGGATTTCCATAGGATGTGTGCATTCTTAGTATCTCTGAAAAATCAACTCCCCGCCGGTTTCCAGCCAGTATTATTTTTTTTCCTACATCTCTATTTTCTGGGATATTTCAAACATTGCTCTGATCAGGAAACACTTGAAATAATTTAATTTTCAGAATTCCATAACATTGGACATGTTTAGTCTCAAGACAGTACATACGCTTCTAGTTACTGTGAAGCATAGCTTTCATGCTGATGCCACTCATCTTCTCATTCCCATAATGCTAGTCTGACATTCTTGGACAATCCTATTGGATGATAAACCACAGTCAGTCAATGACATCTAACAATACCAAAGACAATTTGCTAGCATTTTGTGCTGTATTTGACCATATTGGGAAGTGACAGGGAGTTAAGTCAGGAAAAAAATAATAATCCTGCTCTACTCCTCTGGATCTGCAGGATGCATTTGACACCCGGGACCCAAACCAGAGCATCTCAGAGCTGCAGTACCTATCAGTAGGCCTGGGTGTGAGATTTTGCTTGAAGACACTCTGGATGGTACAACCTGCTCCATTCAGAAATGCCTGGGTAGTTGGTACAGAGTAAGAGAAACTTCCCTTTCACATTTTCTTTCAATTCCTTTGTGACTTTCAAAAGTACTAGTAGAAAATAGCTGTTTTGTTTCCCCAAGAGAAGGAACCATGGATGTATTTTGGGTGGTTATAAGGGAATAAGGCTTACGGCACCCACAATGCCTGCACCCCAGAATCTAGTAGAGGGAAGGTCACCATCCCATCCATTGGAATTCCTTAGTAGAAGTGCCATTACCTCAACAGAATAGATAATAACTCCCCAGACAGCGTTCTACCTGCAACTGAATAGAATAGATTTTCCTTTGAAATAGCATTTTTCTTTATTGTACCAGATTAGTACAAGCTATTATATAGATTTTCTGTATCATTACTATAATGCTATTACTATTTAGGAAAAAAGCCATGATACTCGGAGGAAGCACTAAGCTACACTTTCATTTGGGTAAGAGCCACAGAGTAAAGAAAATATAATGATTTACTGCAAAATAAGCTCATAAATTAAGTTCAAACAGAGAACGCCTAGTCAATGTGACATCAAACAATGAGTTGACAAAAGAGCTGTAAAATAACTACATATAGAGTAGCTTTTAACAGCACAGCCAGAATAACATAGCTTGCAGAAAAAGTCAGGAAAAAGACAAACTCCTACGTATGCTTCCTACTTAATGAACTCTCTTATGGTACACAGACTGTAAATTGGTGAGAAAATGGTCAAGTAACTGCATTATTTGATCTTTCACTTATAAAGAAAAGGAAAAGTATTTTATTTTGAGAAGTCTCTACCAGATATCTTGGAAACACAGAAATAAAGGAAGGTTAGACAAACACTACGTTGAGCTCACAGTTCAAATGCTTGTGGGTAGCTAACTAAAGTTCACAGACCTGTATGTAATTGCTGTCTACAGGAAATACTTGCGTTAGCAGAAGAATTTTCTCCTCAGTCCTTCACCTTTGCCCTTCCACAAACTCACCAGCAAAAAAACCTCCTAAGAGCATTTCTGTGGTGAACAGTACTTTCCCCACCTTGATGAGATAAATTAAATCTAACAGCCAGGAACAGAGTCTGTCAACTTTTCAAAAACATTATTTTAGCAAGTATTGATTGATAAAGGATACACTTTTATACAAATAAGCTTGAAACAAAATGATCCACTCCTTGTTCATTTGTCCCTGTTTAGACTCCAAGTGGGGTTTTCTTCAAGCTTTTAGCACAAGAGCACAAAATTTGCACTTATATTAACGTAAATTGGCAGTGACTTCAGTGGCATCAGATGAGTTACACAAAACAACAATTGGATAGGAAGAAAGTTTACAAGTTGAACTAGAATTAAAATTTCTGTGAGCACTGAAATTGGGTGATCTAACACCATGTGTTTAAAATCCTGTACATTTCAGACAAAACAAATCCTTGCCATTAAACATCTGCAAACTCTGGGTTCCTTAATTCTTAACCCAAGCTCTTCACCACAAATGTCTCAAGTTCACGTCAAACACTAAAATAAAAAGACAAATTTTTTTTAAAAAATAGACAGTAGATGTGATATCATTAAATAGCCTGACTAGTCAAACTTGAAAGCTGAGCAAACATTTTAAAAAATAACATGCAATTTTGTTTCACCCTTTTTTTCGCTAGCTTGAAAGGCACTGAAGCTTTGCATTTATCAAAAATGTCTGTGTTTTCCCAGCATTCAAATGATACACTGCCATTTACAGTGACTGCCATAACCATGTATTCTTTCATGTGAAAGTGACACTTTTGCTTACCAGCAAGTATCAAATTTCTTTATAGGAAAACCGGTATCATTTTCCCTCATATATGCAGACCAGGAAAATAAATACCAGTTGTATACCCCAGAAAGCTGATGAACACCAATATGCTTTAATTTCATTTTCTTTATCTTACAATTTTTAAGCCAATTCAATTGTTTTCATAACCCAGATTCATCATTTCAGAAACATTAAGAGTAGACGGGATATCCACATTTCAAAGTCCCAATGCTTACTACAGTCTGAAATTTACAATGTTGTTGTGCTATATATTTCAAGCAATAAAGATGGCTGACATGGCCTTACAAAACTAACTACAGATTTACAAAATATTCCTTTGATTCACAACACTCTCCTAGTGTTTCATGCTATTTTGTTCTGGTATGCAGATTCACTCTCAGCAGTTTTCATACTCCTTACTTTGAGCTTTTTTTTGTTTTGTTTTGTGCAAACCAGATCTTTATGTATACCCAAGACAAGCAAACCAGCTAGACAAAGGGATTTCAGCAAGCAACAAGGAGCATCTGGCATTTCTATTACACCTGACAAAACCCAGGGTGACGGGAAAGAACATACTAACTTCGGTCACAACAATACTAGTGGATCCTAGAAAATTCCTCATCTCCATCTCCAATGAAAACTCTAAGCTGTCTTAAAAACGTCACAGAGCTAAAGAAAGTGCAAAATTGAATCAGAAATATGAACCATAAGGCACAAGGTTATTCAAATCTACTGTTGCATTTCTCCTCACAGTTTGCATTTTGACACTGACTCTCCCCCTTACGTTCATACTGTTTTTACCACAGCATAATGCTAAAAGCTACATGCCAAAATACATTCTTCCTTTAATATTCAATATCCTGGCTATGATTATCTAAGCACTTATTATTTTCCTTTCATCTAGGACTTGTCTCTCATCTGATTTGACTGCCTATGAAAATTTAATCTTTAAATTGTTACATTTTCACAAATAGAATGAGGTAAAATTACAAAGTATTTCCTAAAACCAAGATGTTTCACTCTAAGGAGCCATTCATGATACATTATGAATTTAAAAAAAAAAATTACAAAATCACACTAGGTAAGGTTTCATTGACTGTTAGCTCTTGTGATGAGAGCTATATGAGAACAAACAACGTAAACTATTACCTTTTCTCACCAACAAATGTGAAAATAATTCTCTTTTTTATATGTTATGACAGAAAAGGGTAATTTGTTACCCTAATTCCTATTTAAGTTACAATTAAAATGTATTTTTAAAGTATTTTGCATGCTGTGCTACTCTTGGCCATTCATCTCAAATATAAATCAGATGTGTAAAATTATAAAATTGTAACCTTTAGGTCATCTAACAAGAATTTCAATAGCAAGCTTTCAGATACCAAATACCTCCACTTTTTTTTTTTTAATATTGAGCTCATCCTAATGAAAATTTAAAACACTTTTTCAGTTTGAATCATGATCTAGCCTTTGTGACCAGTCTTTCCAGACTGAGTCCAAGTGTTTTCCCATAGATAGACAGTAACATCACCTCCTCAGTGACGCTGTGTCTAAAGGCCCTGCAATGTGACTACTGTAAAAAAGGTAATTTTAACTTTAAACTTGCTTTTTATTGAGTGTGAAGCGGCTTTTTTACACGCTGCTTATTAGAAAACGTGTTGCTATTTAATCCTTGACAATATTTAATGAAACGAATGCAGAAATCTTTTACCAGAGGAAACAAAGTCAGAAAGTGAAGCACACTCAGTCTTGATAACTAAAGGATGATGTGTTTGTACCACAGGACTTCCACGAGTCTGGCAACAACAGCAAAAGGCAGGAAAGCAGACCGGGCTTTAGAGAGCTGCATTAGTGCTGGAGTATGGGGAGACAGAAGCAGGAATTTTTTTTTTCAAAATAAAAATAATGATTGAACTTCTACATAAAAGCCATTATTAAATGGCTTCGACATTAAAGCCATTATACAAATCTGACAAATCTGCTCCAAGACATACAAAGAGATAATTGAAAAATAAAGCTCACTGATATTTACTCAGACTTCTCTGTGCCAGATCTGTATGCATGACTATGAACATACTAACCTGCCACTTCATGTGTTTATCTAAAAAAAAGACATGTTATTTAACAATATGGTCTTTGTCAGAAATGTACCCATAAAGCCACACATTTTGCAAACCAAGTATCCATAGTAACTAACCACACATTAATTGAATTTGGGTATTATCAGTTTCAAAATTATTCAGAAACAAAAATGGTACATATTTGCATTAATAAACACCTGAACCTGTACATTCCCTTAATTATCACGAATGAAAGAAGTTTATCCTAATTAGAGCTGAGCAAACAATTTTCGACAAATCATTTATCCTCCAAAAGTAGTTTCTGTCTTTACTTTTAGAATCCCTGAAAGTAATTCTAAATCTATCAAAATTCATTCAAAATCAGCTCAAATCTTTCTTTCTTGTTGTTGCTATTTTTGAAGTCAATGAATGAACCATGAACTAGGTAGTAAAAATTCACACTCAAATACTAAAATTGTGACAGTCGCTGAGTCTGCAGACACATTGGCTGACTTAAAAACTGAAAATACTGTAGCTTTTTATTGTGATTGCATTGCAGCATAGACGCTAAATGTAAATCACAATCCCAAAGACAAGCCGGAAAAAGCCTTGCCCTAGAATAGTAGCAATTAATGGCATGATGAATCTTGGAAAATATTAATTCTTTATTTTTTAGCCCATACAGAAATTGTCACCCAGACCATCCTGGGAATTATGATTTTGGGGAGAAATTTTTCTTCTCCCATTATCATCTTGCTATTGGAATAACAACTCCTAGATGCTTTCTGAAAAGAACTGGAATCAAAAAATAATAAGGCTTCAAAATCAGGAAATAAAATAACGGAGCACTTCATCTGTAGGGAGGGAAAAAAGGTAATGCTTTTGGAAATCCTTTCCTCATTGCAGCTTCACAATTTGGCAATTCAGTTTTGTGACTAAAAGTTGAAACCGGAGTTCAGCAGGCCTGAAATACTGTTATTTGCCTGTATATCTGTAGCTTTATATTTCTGTTTTCTCAAGGACACCAAACAATGTACAGACATTAATTAGTTAAGCGTTATAACAGCCCTGTGAGGAATGGAAATGAAGAATTGAATCATAAAGAGGTTGAATGCACCACCAAGGCCACAGAGCGCATCAGCAGCAGTTTGGTATACAAAAGAATTTTGTTAAGAGTCTTTGACTGTATCCAAAAGGTTTACAGTTAAAAAGAAGAATAAACTCAGTGTTCTTTGGAAAATAACAGAAGCATAAAATCCGCAATTGAAATGGGATTCCTGGCTTTACACTTCCCTGTGGCACACGTCAATGGTGCCGTGCTGCAGTACAGCTGCAGGCACAGCGTTGGTCATGTTCTGCCAGTTAAGGGGCCATGTATTATTTCATGTCTTCTGTCTTGGCTGTGTGATGCTGTGAAATTGGCTGGTAGCTCTAATGCACTTCTCTGGCGCATTTTCAGTCTGCATTTGCCTTTCTCCATTTACGCAGATTACTGCATGCCTGTTTACCGCCATTACAGAGCGAACTCATCATATAGAAAACAAGACAGTGAGCAACACAAAGAGGAGGGAAAGAAATCTCCTCAGCAGCCAAAACCTATAAAGTACTAGAGCACTTTTAAAAGCTCAACCATGAATCAGGAAGGGAAATCCCTGAAGAATTGGGGGAAAGAGCAACCAAACTATCACACAGAGGCCATGCAGCCCACCTCACCCGCTTGCTGTAGGGCATCCACCATCCCGATGCTGCAGCCCGCCTTGGCAGGCGTGATTTTGCCTCTCAGCACCTGCAGTGCTGGTGGTGAAGGGGTGCCCACTGCGGGGAACGGCTCGCCTGGGCCCTGCGGGGTGATGGGGGGAAGCACAGCGGTGGTGAGCTGCCATGTCCACAGCCTCAAACACAGGTGACTGTGTCCGGCCAGGAAGGCACCTAGGAAGGTACCCAGCACTAAACTTGCTGGGCCCCAAATTTAATACTAACAGAGCTGGTGTGCTTTTCGTGTGCCCTGTTAGAGCTCATGTTCTCAAAACCCTCGTACTGGGAACGGAAAAGCTCCGAGTCGGTTCCTGTCTCCCAGCGAGCTCAGAAAGGCACCTGCCTGCCGGAGTGGAGGCCGCGTGGGAAGGGCCCTTGCCATGACAGTCACCAGGAAGCCCTGAGGCTGACACCGGTCTCCCTTGAGCAGTCAGATTATAAACATGGTAGAGCTTCCTGTCAGGGCCCTGAGGGCACCAGCAGGCCTCTCCATGGGCTGCCTCCCACCTGCTCATGGCCCAGGACCTCCCCCCAGCCCCCTGGGGCAGTCCGTCCATCCCTGATCCCTGCCGCAGCAACATGGCAGCGGGGCAGTGGGACAGGCCCTGGCTGCTGGGTCCTGCCCTCCTGCCCTGAGGTGCCCGGCCCGTGCGGTGCTGGTTTACGTGACTTGCTTTCTTCAGTGAATCAGGTCATGGCAAAATATTGCTATGAAAAGATTACAGTACTTAAGGCATAATCACAACAGAAACATAATCATGCCAGCTTGACAGCGAATACTTTCAGTTCCTCCTCCCCGCCCTCCATGACGGAGGAATACTCTCAACAAAATACTTCAGAAAGAAGGTTTAGTAGAAAATTAGTGTGTAAACTGATGCCTCCAAAACAGGTGTCATAAGAAAACCATGATGATTCTGGAAGAATTCAATTACTATTTTTTTTCACTGAAAGAAGAAACCGTGACAAGATCTAAAAGGCTGTCTCCCCCCTTCCCTTTCTTCCATGAGGAAATAGCTCTCAGTAGTCAAACTTTTGCTTATGACAGAAGAAAGCCAATTCATCATCAACTGTGTATTTTCCAAAATTATGGTCTTCTCTGTATATTGAAAGCACGTGCGGTTTCTGGCTCCTGTACAAGTTGTCTATAATGAATTTTAGAAAAAAGAAAGTATTTTTTAGTCTGGAAAGTGAGAAAACCAATACATAGACAAATGTATATAGGAAAACAATGCATGTGGGAAAATAATGTATGTAGGAAAACATTCACTGCTATTCATTTTCAGTGGACAAATAGTATGAGCTGTTTTTCCTTGAGTCAATGAAAGTGCACAATGAAATCTATGTTATTTGCCACTTGGGATGAATGGCAACTTATTTCCATGGGTTGTTTTCACAGTAGACCTCAACTAATTCAAATTCTTAATTGAAATCCATAAGCAAATTCTTAAAAATCATGAGAAAAAGACATGGTTTATTTTGGTTTCAGATGATACACCCATTTGCTCAATTTTACATCATATATAAAAAATAATTTCAACAAATTTCTGGTGATTTGAAACCTTCATATATGCTTTATATGTGTGCATGCTGCTGTCAAAGCCTGCTATATTGTCTTCTGTGAATAATGCCAAAAGTACAAGGCTTTTCCAGGAAAATAAGGCAATTCTTGTATAGTCATGTTGCATTGTGCTTCACACAAATCATAGCCTCACTGGAAATACAAGTTTCCTTTCTAGGTATGGTCCATAAGCCTCAATGACACCACCAAGTAAAAGAAAACCACAAATTCTTGCATGATTCATGCTGCTTTCAGGAACTCTCCCTCAGTCTTCGTGCAAGACATAGTTGAAAGCAACTCTGTAGATGCCATGAATTTAAAAGAGCACAAAGGCATTTAGATTAGCAGACCAGAAACTTAATTCTCAAGCAAGTAAGATTTTAACAGAAGTATAGTCATTTGAGTTACATGGCATGGCGTACCTGACCATATGTTTTACCCAGACAATCTCTCTTCTGGTGATAATAACCAAAAGCAGCTGTGGCTTAGACAAATCAGAGGAGAATGTCCTCCATGGGAAGGAGAATATGGGTTTGACATTGAACGCTTTAAGGATAATCCGTAAACCAGATTTAACTGATGGGTTTGTTAGAAAATGCCATGTTGCAGGATCCAAGTATTTTACAGAAATGCCAGTCTCGTACAACTGTTGCTGTGATACTGGAGAGCACATTTAACTTGAGCAATAACCTGTATGAGGTTTGGGAAATTTTCTGATTTTTTTTCCAGGAATTTCCTATTTATAAGAAAATGTTTAGAATGAAGTCTCTTTCTAAATGGACACGAGTCAGACACTTGGAGCTCAACCAGCCACATCACTGCAAAGCACACCCAACAACATGAATAAAGCCATTGTCAAAAATACTAAAATAAATGTTTCTAGAAGTGATGCTAAACAGGCTATCATACTACTGGACCAATTTGATTTCTCAATTGCACTAATAAGCAGAAGACCCCTGCACTAACGTAGCCATACTTGTAATGATTAGGCCCATCCAACTTCTGAGTTCCAGTTCCTCAACTATGCTTATCAGCACAGTTCAAGCAGATTTCACACAGTACTGTTACAATTTGTAACAGTGAAGGAGCATCAGATAGTGACGAAAATGTAACATAATTAGGGAGGAAGCTGGTTGCTTTCTTTGTAACATTAAATATTCTACCTAGGCCCAACTCATTTGCTGAATTCTTTTTGTCTGAGATTCACTCTCATTTCTTTTTGACAGGAATCTCTGTTAAGGTTAGAATGAATTAAACATTATCACAAGAAAGAAAATGGCAATAAGAACATTAATTGGTAATGACAGCAGATTCATGATAGCATCCTTTTTTAATGTACAGCAGTACATTTGTCAAAATGTGAATTCTCTGCTCTAAGAACATTAAAACATAAAACCAACCAACTCTTATATGGACTTTAAGAAACATCATCAAACTGATCAAATAAAAATGTAGAAGATTTATCACAGAAGCCCTTGACCTTCAAGAGAGCTATTCAAACCAGTTAACTTTCTGTCTTGAAGTAGGCGAACAATTTTCTTATGCTTATCTCAGACTGTGTGGGTGGATGAATGAAATCAAGTGTCTGTGAATCTCTCATAAAGATACGATGTCTCTGTTCTCAGGCTCTAACGGCATCTCTTGGTTTTTTAAACCAACATGCCAGACGAACGATACAGTTTTCACCACCATTTTAAATATTCAAAAGAATGTGCATAATTATTTTCTAAAAATAAACCAGATACAATCTCTGTCTAGGTTTTTAAACCGTCTAGCTGGAGCCCTACTTTGGCAGCACTCACTGTAGGATCTGAGCATTTCCCGACTATCAGCCTGCACTCTCTATTCTGGAAGCCTCTCTTGTCCCAAAAGCTTCCCCAAGCAGCGCATGTCTGTATGTTCACATTATGAAAATCTGTTTCTTCCAAGAGGAATTCTATGGCTATGTAGCGTGTCACAGATCTCCAAGAAAACACGGTGCCTGTGTTAATCTATGTGTCTCACATTGGATAAGGGAATCTTAAAGTGAGCATTCTGGCTCGTGCCTTGCCCTTCCTTCTAAAACATGAAAAAATTATATGCATATAGAGCCATTTAGTAGGGAATAGCAACACTTCCAAGACTTCCCAAGAAAATTCCCCTCTCCTTTCGTTGCTTCCCCATTTATTTTATCATGTTAGTTACTGAATATAAAGATGTCAACATCTAACACTGTTTACTTCAGCAAACACAGAAAACTCAAAGGCAGTAGAGAAGGTACAGAGGCCACACCACCCCCAAGGACAGAGCATTCCATGCCCGTGCCAAAGCAACCAGGCTGGCTGGTGTGCTGCCATGCACCTGCACTGGAAACAGAATCTAAAACCAGCAGCAGCCTCCAGTGCCCCAAACACACCCCTGAACAAAATCCATTTTCTGAAACATCTGAGTCAAGTGTGTGACCTTGTATTGACACTGTCAGATGAATCTGAGTTTTAGATAGCTTGTAAGCAACTTCAGACTTGATTGTGAAAAAGTAAAATTACCTAGGTATTTAAAAGAACAGATTGTAAGGTATGGTCAGACAATCATGCACTACATAGAGTCTTAAATTAGCATTCAATTAGCGAGAGTTTACCTGTCATAAAATAGAAGCATTCAACAATCAGGTACTGCATCTCAGCTCAAGGGTGGTAACTTCTTAAGACATGCTAACTTAATCATTTACAATCATCTACTCACAATTCTAATTTACATGACATTGCTTCAGCAAATAGATTACGCAGGTTCCAAATGACCTGCAGGGATATTATTGTATTAGTTAAAATTTTAACAATGCAAATTAGGACAGGCCCTTGGCTATACACTCAGTCACAAATCATTATTCTAGTGGTGCAGAATGTAGAATACATAACATACAAACAGGGCTTCCAGAAACTGTGGTACATCAGTAAAAATATAACAGCTACTGCCTTCCTGAAATTTTTTTTTTTTGCAATGTCACATAAGAAAATAAAACAAAAAGGTAGCAAATATATGAAGAGAGTGATAAAGACAGTGAGTGAGAGAAAAGACATGGTGTTGTTTGGCTGCAATGTTCACTAATTCTTGCAGTAAAGGAAGAGTAACAGAATCTGAGCACCAATTTTCAAACCTTTGACTTGCAACATGCTTCCTCTGTGGCTCTGGGCAAATCACTTATCCTCTCTGTGACCCAGAGCTCTGCATTAAATAGAAATAGTCTAATCCAACTCTACAGCTCTGCATCCCAGTTTTCTTTGCTTTCTCCCTGTCCTGTGAGGATTACAATGCTATTTCATAAGAATGTGATGCAATAACAACAAAAACGCTCAGACCCTTTGTTCTTGTTTCCCACAACTCGCCCTAATGTCATACCCTGTTTTCTGCAGTAAATAAGCTCAGAGTCAAGCTACAGCCAAACCTCTTGGATTGTAAAAACTGTTCATCTCACATAAACCCAAATAAGTTAAATATCAGTGTTACAAACATATCTGAACTGTTAACCAGAATTCACTGACTTGGATTAGACTGTCTCATATGGTTGACAGACAAATGTCAATTTCTCAAACGCTGTTTTGTAAAAATGTACTTCATCAAAAAGATACCCAGAGGTCTTCCTTCAACTATTTTGGATAATTTATCTTCTATTGTTTATTTGCAAGAACAATGACCTCCTGTAACGCTGCTTAACCAACCATGATTTCCAATTAGCTCAGGGAAGAAAACATCAGGTTTTCTTAAATGTAGCTTTACAAGGTAGCAGCATCCTGAATGACAGATAAAATTACTACAGTTATGCTTATTGTAAATGAAGTATTCATCAGTGAAAGATTGTTTTAACTCAATTATACTTCCATCCAGGAGGAAAAAAACAGCATAAACATCAATCATTAAGTGCTTAAAGAAGAACTCATTGGTTTATGGGAACAATGGTGTGAGAGAAAGTTCTCTCAAAAGAGGCCCTGAATGCTTGCTGCAATTTTACTTGCTTGGTACCAACTGAAATGAGAGGTTCCCTTTCCCTTAAATGATCGCAGAAATCTAATCATGAAATGTGTGTATAAGAAGTGCCGGATTTGCACTCCTACAAGAAATTGCTTACCACTGTGTGCCTACTCTGCTCTAGTGAGACCTCACCTGGAGTACTGCACCCAGCTCTGGAGCCCTCAGCATAGGAAAGACATGGACCTGTTGGAGCGGGTCCAGAGGAGGGACACAAAAATGATCAGAGGGCTGGAGCACTTCTCTATGAGGACAGGCTGAGTGAGTTGCAGTTGTTCAACCTGAAGAAGAGAACCTCCGGGGAGACCTTATTGAGGCATTTCAATACTTAAAGGGGGCCTACAGGAAAGATGGGGACAAACTTTTATCACAACAGGGCCTGTTGTGACAGGACAAGGGGTAGATTCAGACTAGATATAAGGAAGAAATTTTTTACCATGAGTGTGGTGAAACACTGGAACAGGTAGCCCAGAGAGGTGATAGATGCCTCATCCCTGGAAACATTTAAGGTCAGGTTGGACGGGGCTCTGAGCAACCTGATCTAGTTGAAGATGTCCTGGATGACTGCAAGAGCGTTGGTCCCTTCCAACCCAAACTATTCTATGATTCTATGAAATGTGCCCCAAGAAAACGCTACCATCCAGCGTGACCTAGACAGGCTGGAGAGCTGGGCAGAGAAGAACCTAATGAGGTTCAACAAGGACAAGTGTAGGGTCCTGCACCTGGGGAGGAAGAATGTCAGGCACCAATATAGGTTAGGGGTGGACCTGCTGGGAAGCAGTTCTGAAGAAAAGGATCTGGGAGTCTTGGTAGACAGTAAATTATCCATGAGCAAGCAATGTGCCCATGTCGCCAAGAAGGCCAACGGAATTTTGGGCTGCATAGGGAACAGTGTGGCCAGCAGGTCAAGGGAGGTCATTCTCCCCCTCTACTCTGCACTGGTGAGGCCACAGCTGGAATACTGTGTCCAGTTCTGGGCTCCCCAGTTCAAGAGAGACAGGGAACTGCTGGAGAGAGTCCAGCGTCGGGCAACAAAGATGACTGAGGGATTGGAGCTCCTCCCTTATGAGGAGAGGCTGAGAGAGCTGGGACTCTTTAGCCTGGAGAAGAGAAGGCTGAGGGGAGACCTTATTAATGTTTACAAGTATCTAAAGGGTGGGTTGAAGGAGGGTGGAGCCAGGCTTTTTTCAGTGGTTCCCAGTAACAGGACGAGGGGTAACGGGCACAATCTGGAACATAGGAAGTTCCGATCAAATATGAGGAAAAACTTCTTTACGGTGAGGGTGACAGAGCACCGGAACAGGCTGCCCAGGGAGGCTGTGGAGTCCCCTTCTCTGGAGACTTTCAAGACCCCTCTGGATGCAGTCCTGAGTCATGTGCTCTAGGCAATCCTGCTTTAGCAGGGGAGTTGGACTAGATGATCTCTAGAGGTCCCTTCCAACCCTGAAGATTCCGTGATTCCGTGAAAACTAGTTCAGGTATCCAGAAGTAAACTCTGTCTTTAGGAATCATTTTGTCCTTGGTCTTTAGTGCCACTAGGAGTAAGGAAGAGTACAGTTGTATCTGCCAGCACAGGCAGATGCCCATTACTGCCATGTCTAAGTTCGTTCTGTTTTTACATCTGGGCTGTAATATTCAAAACCTTCACGTGCAATATTCAAAACCAGCATGTGCTGGCATTAGAAGGACAAACATTATGCTTAGTCTCTGCACAGGCTGAAAGGAGTCACAAAAAAACTGTTAGTTTGCTCATCAGCACAGAACTTATTGGCTATTCTGCATCCTGTGATGCAGAAAAACAACAGTACTTCATTTTCAGCATTAAAACATTGGAGAAACACATTCCCCATGTCCATTTGCTCTCTAAAAAAGGAATTTTCTCCCTCCCATTCCTAAGGACTTTTCCTCTAAATTTTTGTTTATAGTCATTATATTTTAACAATAATCAACTTCGTAAAAAACAGATTGTAATCCATGAAATATTTGCTATATTATTAAACAGCATTTCCGTACTGCTGGTAAAAGACTGTTTGCTTAACAAACAATTATATATACCTAAAAAAATCACTGAAAAAAATTTAAAATTTTCTGGGTTAAAATCATCCTCAGCAGTACGCCAGGGCCGTATCAAAATTGCCTACTGAACTAAGCAAAAAAAAAATAATTCAGTTACCCGCATATTCATCATTACCACCCTTATTGTTGGCCATTTTATTCTAATCCAGAAAGTCACCCAAAGGCATTTATCACTACAAAAAAGCAGCACTCGTGTTTCCAAGACAACTGTCTACGTTTTGATAGGAGAGCTATAAGGCCCGTCTCTGCCATCATTTTGTACTCACTACAGTATCAACTACTGAGAATAGCACAAACATACATTATACTTTTGCTCTCCATAAAAGTTGCAAGCAGAGTGGTGCCACGTGGTGCTACTTGTTCAGCATCACAGGAAAATGCTAGTTTTAGAAAAGTTCATGACCAATGAAGTTCAAACCTACCTTTCTTTCTTACAGTGTTGATTTCAAGTTTTAGACTCTTTTCAGTTGACTGCGCATGGCAAAATAGTCATCAAGGAAAGACAAGAAAACTCAGTCACTGAAGGAAGGTTTACAAATTGCAAACTGGAGATGAAATCACACTGATCTTCTGAATGATGCTGCAATGTTTTCTCCGTCTTGCTCTATTTGCCTTCTGTCTGATTTTTACCTGATCGGCTATTGCGTTAGGACTCCCCAGCTTCATCCCTACACTAGGAATAACCCTTCCAGTTTGCAGGCTCTCCTTCGGCAGCCACCTCATCTAACTGTCTGTGGCACAAAGTGCTCTTGCTCTTCCTGCTCCACCTCAGAGCACACATTTATGACCATTTCCTCCTGGGAAGAATAGTTCCTCAAAGATTAAATTGCATGTTATGGTGGCATGGGTACATTGAGAGAAATAATGTGAAGGACAGGTGTTCAGTTGTGGCATCACCTCGACAGGAAATTCTAAGTGCTGCAGGCAGTTAAAATGGGAGGATGTACCTATTTATGGATTGGTTATGAACTCAGTCTATCTGATAAAAGGCCCTGTTCTGGAAGAACTTCTGTCTCTGTTTCATTCAACTCCGTAGGGAGAATACAGAGTGTTAACTGGATGACTCACCATGCAAATGTATATCCTGAAGCATTAGGCCCTGATATTTAACTGTGCAGTATTTTTCCTGCTGTTCTGGTTGATTGAAAATGGCTGACAGTGACTCAGAATTTAAGGATAAGTAATTGCCAAGGGGCTATATACTACTTATTAAGAAAATCAGATCGCAGGCATCAGAGAGCACAGAACTGTATCATCTGTTAACCTGTGCAGTAAAGGCCATGAGGTGGGTTGACCACAGCCAGCAACAAAGCACCCACCCGGCACTCACTCACCACCACCACCTCAGTGGGATGAGGAAGAGAAAAGCAAGAAAAAAAATGTGGGTTGAGACAAAGATAGTTTAATAACTGAAGGGAACAAAAAAAAACCCAAGTGATACAAAGGCAATCACTCACCACCTTCCCACAAGCAAATCAATGTCCATCCAGGCTCCACGCAGCTGCTACCTTGGAAAGCGAAGGCACAGACCCACACCCACCACTCCCCCCCCATCCCCACCCCAGGGCTGCTTCTTGTTGAGAAAGATGTTACAGGGCGTGGAATATCCCTTTAGCTGATTCGGGTCAGCTGTCCCAGCTGTGTCCCCTCCCCAGTCTACTCACTAGGAGAGGGCACAGCGGGAAAAAGACAAAGCCTTGGGGCTTGAGAAAAGCGCTGTTACCAACACTGTTTCAGTCACAAATCCAAAACACAGCACTGTATGGGCTGCTATGAAGAAAGTTAACTCCACCTCAGCCAAACCCAGTACGGTCCAGTAAATCTGTAACTATTCTATGTGCTAACAAAGAACACTTGCTGTCCTCTCTGCTCCCTAGTGTTCACTGCTCTTCTCTTCCATAGTTACTTTTACTCGAGCTAAAACGGATCACAGCTAAACTCTACAAACCTGACATCTCTGTTGCTCTCCCACGCCATTCCTGACTGCCCAGTAAAGCAAGGACATACCGTTGTCATAATTATATTCCTTTCCCATATGAGCTGCAGCTCACACCTACAGTGCTACAAATGATCCTCCACATCTGTGTGAGCCAAGAGACACTAAGGGTGTATGACTGAAGCAAACAAAGCTTTTTCATTTTTGCTCCACTGCTAAAGTAACAACAATATCATGCATAAACATCTTATTCCTTGGAGCTTTGTAGCTTCTTTAAATATAACAACTTTGAGAGACTCACACTGGAGTCATTAAATGATTTGTTTCTAGCTGGCTATATCCAACCACACATTTATTAAGTATCTATTTTTGCACATACAGATACTTAAAACCAAAATAATTTTATTTAATTTTTGCTTTTATAAAGTGAGTTTTAGCAGAAGAGTATGTTGACAAAATCAATCTAGGATATACTTCCACCAAAATCAGAAGGGCTATAGAAGGCAAGTTTGGCCCAGTATATTATATTAAAGGTTAAATCAAGACAATGGATGATTACTACTTTCTTCTGTATTCTCTGCATAACATTAGCTATTTTCTTCTGTTATTGCCTGTCTCTTTTGTAGAATATGAAAGACATTCTCTTTTCTCCTCACTGTGTCTGCCTCTTACCCCACACAAAACCTTTCCTGTTTCTGATCTTTCCTTCTGGCAGGATTGAAAACGTATCGTCAACTTTCAAAACCCAGAGCAAATCTTCTTTGCGGATTTTTCTGGTTTTGCTATATTTTTCTGTCACTCTTTCCAACTGTCAGGGACCACATGATCATTTCCTACTTCAATTGCCTCATTAACACATTTCTTCCTCAAAGCTTTCAATGATGATCTGCTTATTCTTATTTCTTAGTACTTTTAATCTGTTTGCTATGGTTAAGTTTAAAGTCTCAAATTAATTTTGTTAGGAAATGGGAGGTGAATCTGTCTGACTCTCACTCACTCAGCAAGCAAATATGATGTTCAGCTGAGCTGTGAAAGTTTTGGATTTCAGATCCTTCATTCTGTCCATAAAAGGCAAAAAACTCATATGATAACATTTTTCAGTTAACATTTCACGCATTAGAAAGCACCAACATTAAAAGGAGTCAAGCCAGTGATCCGTGTCAAGCTGCAGTATGCACAGCATGCTTGAAATCCAACATCTTCAGATATTTCTGTCTCCCATTTGGTTGGCACTGCAGGAAGATCTGTGCTGCTCAAGGCACGCGTAGCACAGCAAGACTAACATCTGGAGTATACAAGTATATCTGAGTTTAGAGCTGGAATAGCAAGTGCAGGTTGAAGCTATTAAAAATCATTGTGTTAAAAACTCTAGCCACACAAAGAACAGAAAGTTTAAAGCAATTGGATGTAATCTATTTTATCAAAACTCTTTTTGGTTTTGGGCACCTCTCAGCCTTCGGGGAAAAGATGTAGAAAGATCTACTGATTGGATAATCAAGTTAACAGAGTCACTTTTGGAAAAGTTTTAAGGGACATGCATAAATTCTCCTGCATTTGCACTCTTAGATCCAGAGCATATATCTTTCCAAAAGATAATGTTTTAATTCATCCTTAAATCATTGGTCTTAATGAAAGAATTGGGATTGAAATGTTGCAGACACTGTTTCACAAAAAGAAAGACTGGAGTATCACACTGAGTATTCTGATTTTCAGAATGAGAAAAAGAAAACCTTAACCTCTTTTCCAGCTTTGGCAATTGCCTCAAAATTAAATGCGTAAAGTTCAGTTTAAACCTTTTAGTATGTAGCTTCATGCCACAGTGTAGTACAGTTCTAGCCACCTCACTGCAGTCTCCGCACATCAGAGATCTGTGCTTTATAACAAACACAGCCCAGAAAGTCTGCCTAGGTTAAGCTCTGCTATACATTCATCAAAGCTCCTTTCTTTATTTCTTTTGCTTTTGTCACATACAAAGTCTCAAATAATCAATATTAAAAAGTGCACATTTGACATAAGAATATATGTCCTCTACATTTAGAAAGATAAATATAACAGCAAAGGTTTATAGTAAAAAAGTAGTATCTTTCGTAAGAGTGATTGATATTAGAGAAAAAACACAGATAAGCTTTTGTTCATTTTTCCAATTATATCAGATGGTCTAACCTCAGCTTACAAGCCTCAATTCTTTTTTTGACATTCTTGGCTACAACACAGTCCCTAAACCCAGTATCTCTCATAGTATGGTAATCACAGCTCAACACTGCAGTGAGGGTCTCTCATTCTCCCACTGATATTGAGATATATATATACACACAACCCATATTGAGATGCAGAAGTAACATGATCCAAATTCCATTCTTGCTTAGGACAAACACCCAGCTTTTAATCACTTTGCTATGATTTGTGCACTACTATTATAGAGTAGAAAGGCACCTCATATTTTCAATGTATTTCTGGACATTTTATGTAAGTAAAGTATTTATCAACTTACATAATCGCTGATCAAATTTACTCTCAAAAAGATTCCACCATTCTGAGACATAATTTAGTTTTCTGATTTGCTAGCTCATATATAAAGACTTCAGAGACTTTATTAGGACGTCTCCGTAATCTTGATATATCATTTAAGAAGTATAAAATCATCTACCATTTGTACACAATCTTCCATCCAGAATTATTTTAAAATTTGCTACCCAAAGCATTTCACACGTCCGTTGCTTGATACTGAAATTTGTTAAATAAGAACTTACTGGAGCAGCGCATCAAATACTGTTGCACAGGCTCCTTTATGGTGAAGAACTGTCACACTGCACGTCTGACCTGGCCAAGTGGATGCACTGCCCTCAAGGGGAAAGCATTACCCTATTTCTGTTCCTTCCTTCCACCTCTGTGTTATACTGTTATTTTCAGAATTTTGATGGGTGTTACATCACAATCCCTCTCCTCTTCCTCATGAGAAGCAACATGAGACAAATTCTGCCTTTAAGCAGCAGTGTCCCCACACTCTGCCACTTACTCCTCTTTAGAAAATGATTAGTTTCATTTTCAATTTAGTTAATTTAATTTGTACGTCTTTTCACCTGACATATTTGGGCATTACTGTCCTTCTTGGAAATATCCATTCAGGTATGACAACATCCCCAAACACAGTAAAAAGGAAGGCCATTTGGGAAGTCACTAAGTTACTATTTGCATAATTAATGTGTAATACAGAATTTATACTCAAAGCACCCAGTTAACCAGAACTGATGAATCTAGTAACACGCATATTTACAAGGAGCACTTCTCATGAAGCATATGATTTATAGAGTTGAGTAGCGATTGTGGAGACACTGTAAACAGGAAAAAGCCAGCCAAGCTAGAAGGAATGTGCTAATTAAAGAATACAAGTGAAATGCAAGTTAAAAGCAGCCAGAGAAGGAGAAGGGAAAATCCTGGCCCCAAACAGGAAGGAAGGAGGGAGCATACCCCTTGCTAGATTTGCATATCATATCCCAGGGCCCAGCCACAGTTAGCAGGGGAGGGAAACACTGATCCTTCACATCTCTATTTAGTGCAGGTCCCCAGGCAGCCTTCCTATTGAAAAAGATCTAGGAAGGAAGTTGAAAAGAAGGACAGCAAAACGAACAAAAGAGAAAGTGAGGGAGCGGAGCTCAGAGCAGAAGTTGCTCCAAGGGAAGGGCGCTTTCTCAGCAGCTCATGCTGCAGATACAGTCCAAGGACAGCCAAAGTCATTCCAGCCAAAACAGACACAGTGACTAAGGAAGAGGGTAATTTCAGAGGCTGAGTACTGGCATCACTGTATTCTTAATCGGTTAAGTATTTAAGCAAGGCAAAATTTCCAAGTAAAGCTAATGCCTTTCATCAGAACAACTGATAACAGTGTGGAGGGGGGAAAAAAAAAGACAAGTTTTTGGCTATACAAGCCCTTCTTCACGTGAGGTGCCAAGGTGTGATGCTTTGGGGCATGTGTGAGGAAGGTCAGTGCCCTCAGCTCTGGCACCTGAGTGAGATGTTGCAACAAATTAAATCACACAATTAAATCACAGGTATACCAGACCACATGCTTTCTTTTTTTCTCCTTTGTGTAATATTCTTTCTCATTCTGTAATTCAATACCTAACCTCAACTTGACTCATTATTTGCTTTGACTTTTCCTAGCAATATGAGCAACTTCCAAATAACCTTACAGATAGGAAACTCCCCGTTACCGTGGAAGCAATCATCCTGCTTGCCCTAACTGCAAGTATACTCTTATTTCCAACACCTATTTTATGGTTTTGAGGATGTGAAGTGTGTCCTTCCCTCAAGCTGTAAATGGAACCACAGGGAATGGCAGGAATGTGTGTGGGTATGGAAGAAGGCTTTGGCAAAAATACACGTGCCTTCCACAAGCAACAGGTTCTGGGAAGATGGCCTGTACCCATAGCAACATCCATAGATGCAAGAACAGCTCTAGAGTTTGGTGGCATAGTCTGAAGTCCCTCAAAGTCCGTGGTGAACCTGCTGACTTTGGGAACTTTGAGTCAGGTCCTTAAATCTGATCCCATGTGGGAAGCTGCAGACTAATCCATGAAGCAAAACAGACTGACATTGCTTGCAGTTTAGATCTGAAATAACTCTACTAATTTCCCTGGTTTTAAGTTGCAAGTGTTCCTTGGTATTCAGATCACTGGCTTTTCTCAAACTCAGTCTGCCATAGTGGAAATGAAGCCTAAAGAGGAAGCACTTAAAATAATTAGTAATTGTTATGGGCTGTGTTTAATTTAACATGGTCTTAAATATTATCTGTGGTCTTGGAATATTTCTCTGAGGTTTACTGGAAATTTATGAACCATGGGAACAGACATATTGATAACAGAAAGATCAGACAAAAGCAGGAGTGTTTTAAAACTGCAGAATCTTAAGGATTTTTTTGGTTTTATTTTATTTTAAAAAACCTTAATCAGAGTTTTTTCCTATTTTGTCCAAATTCTGAAGCCTAAACAGAGTAACAAACAGGAAAAATATAAATAAAAAATGCTTTTGGCTTCTTATAGCTCTATAAAGATCTAAATTAATGAAGGTCTTAAAAGCCAGTTCTTCAGCAAAGGGAGTAAACAAATTAAATAACCATTCTGCTATTCCCTTATGATATCTGTATTGTTAAATGGTCTCCAAACGACATAAAAGAGAAAATTTTCAACTGTTGAGGATCTGAAGAGTTTTTCACAGTTTCACTTTAATTAGCTTAAAGCTAAGAATATGTCCCATAAACTAATACCAAGTTCTTAGCCAATCTTTTCACATTTTTGCCATTAATTATTTCTGTTATGCCAGTGGAAAAACAAAGATACAGACCCTAATCAGTGCTCCCAAGTGTTTGTTAATTAACTCTGAGGGGACCAAACAGCCATAATTGTCTTTCATAACTGGAAACCTTCCTTCTAAAGTGGTTCTTTGTCTGCATATCACATCTTTGTACAGCTTAACGTTGCTTTTATCACTTTATTGCTTTTGTTACTTTTTCATGTGGGAAATGTTTTGATTAGATAGAATATACCTTCAGAGAATCTTCCTTATCTTTGACAATAGCTATTTCTGCATTTACAGCAATAATGCAATCCCCATAATCCTGAATTTGTAGAATTTGCTCATTACTTTATCATAGTACCGTCACTAACGGTTGTCATCCTCTAAATACATAGCCAGCTTAGCAGTTACAATGACTGTATTATTACCATCTAGCAGTGAGTTATAAAGTTTGTGCCTAAAACCAGAAAACTTGACCAGAATCCCAATTTCAATAACAGAATGCGTCGTTGTGGCAACACTAAGGACACTCTTCAGTGACCTTCAGTATTTCATCTGGATCTGTGACTACCACGGTGTTTCTGGACCAAGATTTTGATTTAAATGTTTCCCAAGAATGGTCTAAGAAAGCAAGGAGGCAGACTCTTTGTAACAGTTGCCTAACATAGCCCACTTCAGGTTCTTTCAAGGTGTATCTACAAGCAACTGGATTGCAACTCACACAGGCGCATCAAAGCAAGTTAGATTAATTTAAACAATTAACTTCCAATTCAATCCCAATAGCAGCCAAAGCAGCTGAACTGTGATACTGGCCAGTTGGCTGTGTGCAGGTGAGCTTGTACAGCCTATACTGGGGTATATGCTATGACAGTTACGCTGCTTGAGTCCACTTGGGCAAGTTTACAGGTGCAATGCACACATCTCAGCTAAGTGTAAACACATTATAAAGACGACTTTATGTTACACGTGCGCAGGGTGGGTCAAGGGTGCTTACTCAACAACCTCAGATGACAGGAAGGAGGATGTAGGATTCTCCCAAGGCAGGAGGATTCCCAGACAGAATATAAATGTGATCTGGTAAAACGCTTGTTTCTCTTTTCTGAAAAGAAGTACCTGCCTAGCATATATTGTAGCTGTCAGCTGGATCTAAACACCTGTGCAGACCTGGCCATCACATAAAAACATTCTTTTGCGTGCATACTAGTTCCCAAATGACATATTAGGCTTGCTCTTTGCCAGACTGGGTGTGAATGAATTGCATTGCTTTGACTTTCCACCAACACAGCTCTCTGCTAAGAATGCTACAAACAACAGCCGTCACACTGAATTCAGTCCCACTTGTATCCTATGGGGCATTTCTACAAATACAAACATTATCCATAAATTTACTGAGAAATGATGCAGAACAGACATAGGTCAAAATCTGAAGTAGGTGTAACTGAACTCAAGCAAAGGAAATGAATTTCAGAGAAGATCAAGCAAGTGATCCAAAATATTCCAGGAAAGGGCTAAACAGCTTAGTTTCTTCCTGTTAAAGTACATGCCAATTTGTAATCGCTAATCTGCTCCTCAGCATAGTCTAGAAAATTCATAGCATACCATGCAGTTCTTAAGCTTTCAATTTAAGTTAAAACAGAAAGCAAATAAGCACATACATAAAGATCTGTTTTGATATCTTGAGATGAAACTGTGGCTCCATTTAATTCAGTGGAAGATTGGTCATTGACTTATGTACTCAATAATGTCAGCAGGCACTTCTTTCACATGAAAGACTAAATCTTCAGAATAAGGGTGAAGGGACTGGGTTTGAAACTAAGTTCAGGATT
Organism: Dromas ardeola; assembly: GCA_013398915.1. Lineage (NCBI taxonomy): Eukaryota > Metazoa > Chordata > Aves > Charadriiformes > Dromadidae > Dromas > Dromas ardeola. The sequence continues at coordinate 411,535 of VYZM01007539.1, read as the reverse complement.
TCTCATTACTTTTGTTCCTCTCCCTCCAAAAGAAAAGAGAAATCAATATTGGTTAATACAATGTTTATATTTCTGTTACCCTGTTTTAAATCTAAAGTGAAAGGGGTTGTTTTAACATTGCAAATGCTTCTTCCCTCCATAGAACTGTAGTTCAAGGTTTGACATAAGAAAACTCTATAGGGAAGACTCTATAGGGAAACCGAAAAATATTTAAAGTATTTTTTCATCATTTTTGAACACATGGAGTTCATTGCATAGATTTATTACTATAAATTCATGATGTATGCACTTACATATTTTGTGTGTGTGTGTTCTGTTCCTTATTATTGCATCTGTGCCAACCTCCTCCTTTTTCTAATGAGCTCCACCTCACATCAACTCTCTAGTTAATCAACATGTGCATCAGTCCAAAAGGTAGGGCAATGATGAGGACTGCAGGAAACACTGTTTGCCAGGTGTAACTGGCTTTTGTACAGTTAATGATATCTTTCTCTGCTGGATAACATTTGTTGTTGAGACAATTCATTGAGTCCATTGCCAAGAGATGTTTCTTGGGAGTGGTCTGAGGAATGAGCCCTTGGAAAGGAGGCAGGCGTGACCTTGTTTTGCCTGCACACAATATTTTCCCTGAATAAACCCTCAAAACTCCCCACCTGTTCTTGGGGAGAAGGAAGAAGATTGAATTGAGACAAATCCTAAAGAGCATGTTGAAAAACAAGTGAAAGTGACAACAGTTCCTCTCCCCCTTCTTTTGGTTTTAACGCTTTCTCTAAGTCTTTTTGTGCAAATGCAGGAGCATCCAAGCACTGAATTTATGCACTGCAGAAATAATACTGGACAATATGACAGAAACCAGGCAATATGACCAGAGAGGATTTTTGATCACATAAAGCAGCAGTATGAGTCCATCAAAAAAAGGGGTACAACTTACCCTTAAATAAATTAAGCCCAAAACTAACATACACCAAAGTTTGAATTAAATTACAGAATGAGTCATATATAAAATAAAATACCAGGTTTGCACTTCCAGTGGCAGCTGTGCACAACTATGCCCTTACTTTTTTATTTTAATCCTCTTTTTATTTTCAAATTTATTTTACGTTTTAAATTAATTCTATTTTAAAATTTATTAATGTATCCCCTAGAGCCACTAGGATTATATTACTGATAATTACCACTCAAATGCATAGTAAGTAATACCAGCATGCACATAAGCCTCCTTTTTCTAATGTGCACTTTCACCCAGCCTGTCTGCTGGTGCCTAGCTCTACTGATTCAGTAAAACAAGGCTGATTTATACCAGCTGGGGAATTAGCCTTTCTTGTTTCCATGAAGTCAAACAGTATTTCACAGAGCTGTACAGATCTCTTATACAGGTATGTAACAGAAAATGTAGAAAGCTCTAAGATGGCTGAACATTTCCTCGGAGTGCTGACACTTCCTTCCTGCTCATTTCACTTGTAAGACAGAAATAACTCTCCAATGACTTGACCTCTTCAAAAACAAAAAAAATTCTGTACTGAGATCTGCTAATCAGGTCGAATTGCAGAGGCAAATTTATTGTTATGATCCTCGGAAAATGATGAGTAATTCCTTACCCAAAGGCCTGAGGATGAATTCTGAAACAAACACTCCCTGTTTTACAGCAGAAAATCTCTTTGCCCGTTTGATTTAATGTTGCTGGACACGTATCACTGTCTAGTGAAGAACCAGTATGTGGTTCCTTATGTTACATCTACAAATTGTACCACCGTTTGTTAGGATATAAATCATCAGTCTTTATAGTGTTTCTGCCAATAGTATGTCTAGGCTCCAGCTCATCTTTATGACCACAAAGATAAGTATGTAACAGTCAGTATTTAACAAACTTATATAAAATCAATTTCTTGCTAAATAAGTTTAGACATTGCACGGACATGCAGGTGTACAGGGTCCTGGCGAGACAATGTCCAATGTCAATACTTTGGGCATGTTGCCAATGATTATTCAAACACCATCCCTGAAATGGATTTTCTTCTTACAAAAGAATAATAGAGCATTTCCAGAAATAAAGCAAAGTGCACAGTGCTGTCTTGGTTGGGCAGCAGGAAGAAAAAATTAAATTATCTTATTTAGTCCATTAAAAAAGGAAACTTCTATCATAAAAAGGTACTTTACAAGATGGAGCAAATCATGTCATCTTCAAACACTGACTCTCGCAGAGCCCTCAGCTCTGACAGGTGGATAGTTTTGCCCCTTGAAACGTGATTTATAAGAAATGCTGGGTTTGGCAGGCTGTTATAACATGTCATGGTGCTACTAAAGGCAAGTATAAATTCTGCATAATTCATTAGCATTCTTTCTTGATTGGAAACTATGTAGCTACGTGTCCCTCATGTTATTCAAAAAAAGAAGACAAGGTAGTGATTCAAAAAGTACTGGACTGACAAGCATTTGGTGGGGATGAATACCAGTATATCAAATGACAAGTACAGAACAAGAGCAATGAAACTGCAGATGGTTTTGTGGTCAAACTACCGATGTGAGCTGCTGGGACTTACTGCAAACCTCGTTTCTGCATCAGATCTGTCCCAGGCAAATCACTTGTTTTCTGGATTGTGCAGCAATACAGCACAAGCAAAATTGTTGCTGCACCAGCTGTTACAACTCTCACACAAATTACGTAAGTACAAGAGCTTCCAGAGAAAAACCTTTAGCATTAAAAAGAAATCACTACCTAGAGTAACATATAATTTGCATATTTCACAATTCACACTATTGGATGCAGTATTAGCTTGCAAGGATTCACCTTCTACATTTCCCAGTCTTAATTCTATCAAAAAATACAAGCAGTCTGGCTTTACTAATAACGTATCCTACTTGCACCAAACATCCATTTCTAACACCAAGAAACAAAGAACCAAAATCGTTCTTTTATACAGACACCTGCGTAAAGTTGGTGAAGATAAAATCACTTATTTCTTTCCTGTCTCAGTTCATGCTGTGAACAGGCTGTATGTGACCATTTCCCCCTTTTTCATTTCTTTACTTTTAGAACTATATACCTAAACACTGAAATGCAGATTATCTACAAATTGTTACAATACTGATGTTTGTTTAAGACTTGACATTTTTCATAGACAACAAACTGCCAAAGATTATCATTGTGATCGCTGACATTTCACATACTTATCCGGGTCCAACGACAGCTTGTGATAGTCAGATTAGAGCATTCGCTATGCCGTGCTCTTTAGACACATTAAAAAAATACATATCCCTAAAAGTGTTGCTAGCTTAGCTGTAATATAGTTTTCCTTCAAGTAACGTAAAACTTTAAAGAGATACAGAACCACTGTTTACTTCCAGTACGTTCCATTACTAGCCCATAAAGAGACCTGTTTTCACTGAGCTACTTACATGCTTAAAGTGTGAAGTTTTTAAAAGGTGGATTTGTTGACAGAAAGCCAGTCAGTAACAGTGAGCAAAGTGAAGTATTGCAAAGCTGTTTTCTGATATACATTACGCCACATGTGTGGCAGGCCAGTTTTCTAAGCAGAATTTGTACAAGCAGCCAAAAAAATGTGAGCAAGAATCAAACTCTGGACTTCTTCTATTTTGAAAACCAATAACTAAGTTTTCAAAATCCGTACACATCCTTTTAAGCCTTAAAATGACTATACACCCAAGTTCACAGCAATAGCTTATTTTTTTTCCTGAAAAAAGTACAGGAAGCATAAAACTTCTAGTGGACTCTTAGCTGAAACTTGAACTATGAATCAGGTCTATAATATCTACAAAGAGTTTACCTGAAATTCATTCCCCCTATCACTTGCATAAAACTCTTATACTGTGCTTACTTGCATACATGTACTATAGAACACATACCTTTAACAGATTAATTTATTAGTTACAATTTCAAAGTTCACAGTTATTGTTTTTTGATCTCTTTATGGAGGATTGGTAAAAAAGAGTCTGAAAAGAATCCTACATGAGGAAAGCAGAAAGGAAATACCAGTGAAAAGGGCCTCTTGTTATTACAGAAGAGACCAGATAAGCTGGAGGATAGCTAGGATTGCAATTTTCTAGGCTGCAAAAAGCCCACCATCATCACTATGTACACAACTCTTTCAATCTTCAAGGAACAATTTAATAGCCTTCATCGGGAGGTTCAGACTGGGTATTAGGAAGAATTTCTTTACCAAGAGGATGGTCAAACACTGGAACAGGCTTCCTAGAGAGGGGGTCGATGCCCCAAGGCTGTCAGTATTTAAAAGACATTTGTTCAATGCCCTTAATAACATGCTTTAACTCGGTCAGCCCTGAATTGCTCAGGCAGTTGGACTAGATGATCGTAGGTCCCTTCCAACTGAAATGATTCTATTCTATCCTATTCTATCTTCCCTCAAACAAGCAGTAAGACAGCAGGCGATCTAGCTCAGGTTCTAGTTCATTTTTTAATTTCCTTGTGCTAAAATCTTTTGAGGGGTCACAGCTGAGGAAATTCTGCCAACATCACACTAAAAACTTCAGGCTTCACAGTATGAAGTGCAGTAGAAATCCTCTGAAGATAAGTATTTACAAATAACAAAGGGTGTTCAATAAAAGTTTCAGTGTTCTCTCTTTCATCAGCAGTTATGCAGATCACCTTCTGCTCTACCACAAATATTGATTTATATTAATCATGGAAACTTCATGGCTTGCAGGCATGAAAGAAAATCAATGCAGTAATGTTCTTGTTGGTTTTCTGCTAGCCAGCACATCTGCGTGACGGAAGAGGGCACACAATGAAGCCCTTTGGTGAGTCTGTAGGTAAACATGAGAAATGTGAGAGCAAAAATGCTGGTAGTGAATAGAAAGTAAATCTTTTAACAGCCCTAACACAAATATGCTTTGAATGCTGATTTTATTCTTCCATCTCAGAAGACTATATTTAGCATTCAGTATAAGAAAACAGCTTCAGGAACCATATTTCTACTAGGCATTTGGTACATATCAAGATTATTATTCAGATGTTACAGAAAGACAGATCTCCTTTCATAATCTCCATACATAAAAATTGCCATAGTGAAGCTTATTTATTCAATACTAACAGTGCATTTCATTCATACATACTTGTCCGTAAAATAATAGATACATTACTGTTGTGTGACTTCATGACTAAAGTAACAATGTGCTCTTTAAAATAAAACCCTCCATGACCACATGGCTGTGTTAGAAAAGTCAGGATACTGGATGAACTAGTACTTATGCGTCCCTGGAACTGATACAAATAGGATCCGTAGCATGAAAACCAAAGCACAGATGCAAGCAGAATCATTTATCTAATATAATGAGACTAAAAGGGAAGTATAGATTCATTTGTGCTGTGTGAGGTACTGACTGCTTAGACCGCCCTGTCTCCTGAAATGCACAATGCCAGTAGACTCACTGGAGATATTCCTACGTATGTTTGCAACGAATTTTCATGCAGAAATTTTTCTACCAAATTGTGGTTCACTGCTCTACAAGCTTAACCTACTTCTGCCTAAAAAAAAGAATTATTATTCTACGTAATTCTGTAATGGACTGTGTAATAAAGAAGATTATAAGAAGCCACTGAATTCACTCTCTTAGAGTATCCCAAAATCCCCTTTGCATATAAGAACTTTTGGGGGAAGTCAGATTTCTTTTCGTACTGTACCAGGAAGGCAAAACTAGATGCTGCAACTGAACTGCAGTTTTGCACGCCAGGTAATGAACTACAACGGTCAGTAGTTTGTAATTTGTAATAAATGAAAGCAGAATCTAATTGTTACTGTCAAAAGAGAACATAACAACAGTAATAGTATAAATTAGTGCTAATGCAGGCTTTAGAGGGGGGAAGAAAAAGCAACAAGGAGGAGGATTTAACAAAATATTTGGAAATTTTAAAAATAATTTTAAGCTACTCTGAAAGTTCAAAGATGGGTATGCATTTTATGGAATTCTACGAGTGGAAAAGTTTATCTGCTAACATTATTACTCCTTCAGTGTACACAGAAGCTCCATATCATGTGGGAAATCACTGAAAAATATTTTGTCATGTAAAACAAGACCAATGTAACAACATGCACCCTGAGGAAAAACTGGGAGTTTTTAAATCAAAATAGTTTACAGAATGAAATGTTCTGATTTTTTTTTATTTGAAAATTTCAGTGTTTTTTCTGGTACTTTCAATTCAAACAGAAGTATTTTGACATTAAAGCCTCAAAAAATTTAATGTCAGCGCTGGAATATATTTCCCTGAGTCCCTACGTGATGCTGCTTTGCAAGAAGAATAACTCAAATTCAGTGTAAAACCTGCCATCCTCAAGCGTTGGGAGCCTGATGGTGGCTGTAGTTCCAGTGACTATCACATCACCATCTCCTCTCACCTACAAAGTCTGTGGTCTGACTCTCACTGGCTTGAAAAATTCAGAAACATCTCTGTGCACCAGGAGAAGTGGGGAGCGGGCCGCACAGGAAGGACGAGGGAACAAACCAGCCCCACACAGTTGTCACGAGGCCCCAGGGCGGCACACACCAGCCACGCAGACCTCAAACTCACCCGAAACGAGACTGCAATTCAGCAAACGGAACTGTTTTCGTTGTGTTTGATTCAAACCAAGACAGAAAGTTTCCTTTCCATTTCCATGGCAGAATATTTGCATCTGAAGGCACTGGGAGGGAGCTGAGGTTATTGCACTTGATGACCAGAGGATACATGAAACCAGGCTTTCCAGCGTACTGCACCTCATGGAATTCATCAGTCATGTGTTTCCTATCATGCAGGGCCAATCCTGCAAGAACTTCAGCTCCACACAGAAGCAATAAATCCTTCTTCACAACTAAATTCTATGCCTGTGTAATTCGATCCAGTTCTAGTGAAGTTAATAAAGCTGCAGAAATTTATAGCAGCAGATAATTTGGCCCAGAAAGAATGAACCGCTAATTAGCAAGAGCAAGGGTTGGCATGACAATCTCAGCCAGCTTCAACCTTCGTATTAAGTACAGAATATCTCCACTTATCTCATTTGTTCCTGTCATAAACGTATTTATGAGAGTTCTACCTGATGCATAAGGATTTCTTTCCTCAAATTACTACACTGTGCATCAGAGTAATTTCAACACATATTTCCTTTCAACAATTCAGATAATTACGTTTAAGAACTTAGAACAAGCTTACATAAAGTCACTTTACTCTATTTATTATGTGACAGATACTGTATTACTCATGAGTAACCAGAGCCTGGCATATTGGAAAATTTCGTGAATATGTCATATATTATGCATGCATGTATAGTTCAGCATAGTCAAATATAACCAAACAATTAATAAAACAGACGAAGAATGCATAATTGAAGTGCTAAATCTGAGAACTCAAAACTGAATTGACTAGCAGAGAATTATTCATCTGCTAGAAAAATATCCATTGTAAAGTAATCTGAGTGCACTCAAGCAACCTACAGCCTTTTTAAAAAATTAAGTATTGCTATTAGAAATTGATTATACTTTTTAATAGCAATAAATCCCCATGAAATTAGTTATTGCTTACCATAGCTATAGCATTAACCTTTTGAAGGAAACTTAGCAAATTGTTAGCTAATGCTAATGACCAATTTTGAAAGGGATTATTCTGTTATTAAATTATATCATATACCATAGTAGTCATAAGATAGGATCATTTTGATGCCAACTGCATCTTAACATGAACAGTCTGTATTGGAATGAACCACATTAATCCAAAATCAGTAGTTAGTGTAATTAGGAAGAGCACGAGGACTACTTAGATTTGTTATTTCTGAATAACTAGGAAAAAACCCTTTGGTTTACATGAAAAAGATTATACTCTCTTAAAAAAGATGTTAAACTGTGAACAACTCCTCCCAAGTACCTATTTATTGTCAGACTTCCGCAGTGTGTTTGCTCAATTGTCTACTTAATGTCACCCAACCACCGGGACATAAGGGAGCATGAGACAGTCTTATTTTCAAGACAGATATTTGCCATTTAGGAGTCTCCCTGAGTTAGTTACTGAGTTTTTACAAAGGGCCACTAGCTGCTTCTGCTATAAAAACAACAAAAACAAGGTAAATCGTATCTTCAAAATCTGTCCATTCTATATAATACGTCGTGAATGAATCACTGTAGCTATAAATGCAAATTTCAGAGTCTTATCAACACATGCAAGATTGTTTAAATAGATAGGTGGTGGTTTTATCTGTGGTTCAAATGGAATGAAATGAAAATGGATTGACACAATTCCAATCTCTCTCATTCCAAAGGAGCTGCTGGACATGCTTTGGACTTAAATCAGGCAGAACTCCAGTGTGCAGAGGTACTGCCTTTTAGGATTTCAGGTAGCGAAGCTCTAGAAAAAGTGGGTCTCTTACAAGAAGCAGGGTCTCTCTAGCGCTCCAAGAACTAAGCAGCTCCTGCCACAATGGAAGGGCAAGAGAAAAGGGAGAAGGTTATAGGCAGCTGCCACACCAACTCCAGCAACCAAAAGCCATTTCCTCAAGTTCAAATAAATTAAGCAGTCTCCACCATCTTGTGCATACTCTATCTCATGCAATTAGGTCAGGAAGATGAGCGCAGGATGTCTATGTTTATGCATATAGTAGCAAAGTCCCCAGAAATGGGGTAGAAATCAGATCTCCCAGGCAGAAAGGAGGGCTGGTCAGCAAAAGGCAGTGATGCCCTACAACATGCTGCATCTCAATGCAGCCATTTCAGCCCACAGCAGGGCCCACAGTTTGGTGACACTGGCCAATGGCTGCCACACCACTGCCAGCACAGTGGCTCCTAGTCTTTTCTTCTTTAGTAGGGTTGAAGAGCTGCTTTTAGAGTAGGGCAGGAGCTCACTCTCTCCTGCAGATAACCAGGTGCTCCCTAAAGCACAAGATCTAATGCGGAGGCACAAGTGGCATTTACTCCAAACCTGATTTCAAGCTCATTTGAGACTGAAACGCAATGCAAATGACAAAGTATTTGTCATATATAAAGTAAATTTGTTAAAATAATATAAAATAAAACCCACAACAAAATCTTGTATAATGCCCTGGTTAATCAAAACTGCTAAGGGGCTTGTAGTATTACAGCTGCAACTTGAAAACCATCTTTGTTCAAGTTTCTTACTTCTGTGCATAGTTAAGATGAGTAAAATCTCAAACCAGAGGGCTAACTATCCCCAAACATGCAGAAGTTTGGATCCAGATCTGAACTTTGTGGTTGGCCTTGCCTCCCTCCTGGCTGGAGCCCAAGCCTCTATTACCAAGCACCCCAAACTGTGATACGGATGAGAACACGTGTGGGAAACTTTGCTCTTATGCACATAGAACTCCGCAGTTGTCATCACTTCCCTCTTCACAGTCTTGGCTGCAAATCTGAATGAAGCCCAGTGGTGCCGCAATCCTTTCCTCCCCCTCTTTATATTTGTCTTTTCCTCCCCACTTTGAAATATTTTTGCATATAATGCCAACTGAAAGCCCTCGAAGCTGGAATGCTTACTGTCACTTCGGCTATGCAAGGGAGACAGACTTTTATTGGAAACATTCCTTCCCTTCCTTTTCATTTTTGCTGCTCCCACGCTGTTGTTGGCAGCTTTAGATCCATATCAGAAGGAAAGCGTGTAAAATGTATGCAGTTAGGCAGCGGTCCTGTAAGGCACTTCGTGTGCACAAATATCTGCAGCTGTGCACTGCTTCTGATCTGTAGGAGACTACATATGGGCACTGAGATCAGAACACATCAAATCCCTGTTATTAAATGCATCTGTCTTTAAAGCAATAAGTCTTAATTCCTGTTAAGAGACTCCAATAATAATAAGAAAAATAAATTATATTCGCCCCCAGCAGAAGGGAAATTACGATTTCATTCTCTCTGTTCAGGTCCTACCAGCACAGAAATGCAACATAAAAGACTAGTACAGTGAGATGTCTTAAAAATACTAAAGTACAATTAGCATCCAAATCATATTTACAGTTTTTTCCTCTCTATAGCCAAAGTTCTTGTATGGCTTCACGCCCTTGGTAGACGGCAAGAACCAGCAGCTAGAAGCCAAAACCAGGTACATTCAGATTCCTACACGATGTACATTTTTAACAGTAAAGATGCGGAGCTGGGAACAAATTAACAGGCAGGTTTTTCATCTCCAAGCACATTCACATTGAGTTTAGCTGCCTTACTGAAAGCAATCCTTATAAACTAAGGAGCACAATAAAGGAGAAGCTAAGTGATAATTAAGGACTTGCTATATACAAGTGAGACTGATGCAAAGGTCCACTTTGGCTTCATGCCCTAAAAGCTTATGCTGTAATGCAGTAAAAATAAGAGCAGATATATGGAAAAGTCAATGGAAAGCAACGCTTTCTTGCAATTATTATTTTTCTTTCTTATACATTAACCGAGACAGAACTCCATGCTGACCTTTGGAATAGATGCCTAAAAACTACGGCATTTTTGCCATGCATTTAGGAAATGTAATGTACGACAAGAGACTTAGGAAGGCTTACACTAATAATTCACAGGAAATACTGCATTTCAGTCAAGAAATTTTACAACCAACATAAATTTTTAAGGGTACATACTGCAGCTGACTTAGGGAGAGCCACCATTGATACAAATCCTCACAGAATGAAGCAGTGATACACCTCAAAAGGTGTATCCATATGGTGGTATGTAGTGATATAGTAGAACCGTATCTTGCAGTCCTTGCTCATGCAGAAATCCCTACCGACATCTGGAGAAATTTTGCTGGTACAAACATTCTAGGACCTAACAGAAAAGCTGCCAATATGCTGAACAAAGGCCACTTTCTTTTTTTGGACTCTGCTTACCAGGATACCGATACAACCAGGTCTTTAAACACAGTTGTGTTTTTGTCCTGCTTTGATATTCAGATTTGCATTAAATGTGCAAATTTATTACATTAGGTCATTTATCCAGTTACGCCTAAGGTGTTTCAGAACATCTCTCCAGTCTGAGCACCACCCCTAGAGAAGCTGGTTGTGCTTATGGCCATTGTGACTCACGGAAGAGTCCGCTGGAAGGGGCAGGCCTTTTGACTGACATTTCAAGAAGAAGCAGACTCAATCTGATAAAGTTTCATCATACTCTGACCTGAGGCAAGTCACCCGTGACTGCCCCTCTTCCGCGCTCCTCCTGGGCTGTTTATGTACAAGCACCCGTGACCATAGCGTCCACCTCAATCTGGGCAAAGGGCAGATTCACCTCTAATTAAATCGTTCTGGTCTTTTGAGAGCAGCAGACCTTTGACCAATACTTTTCTGGGATATTGAATCCAATCCAATCTACTGACATATGTACTCAGGGACTCCTTTTATAAAGCCTAGACATGTTTTTGTCTTCTTTTGCTGTGCAGTAACCAAAAGCACCGTGCTCACCAAGGAGGTAACAAGAGATGTCTGGAAGCATTTCCTGCCTTCTGTCCGCTGAAAGAAATCAGCTATTTCTTTGAACCAGCCTTTCAACCACATCAGCTTTTTCAATAATTTCAAAAACTTACTCTACTAAGTTTCATTAGAATCAATAATCACAAGGATAGTTTATTTTGGCTAGCAGATAATCCTACTTTATTTTATAATTAGTGTTGGTATTGCAGAGTATGAAAGGGAACAGGCATCGAGACACTGCTCTCAATTTTAATTATACAGAGATAGCTATAATATTAACTGCTAGGAGTTTTTTTTCCTTTAGAAGCGAATGGCTCCATCAGTTGGTGAAATTCATGAGAATTTTCTACACCATGTCAATGATCTCATGTAGATAAACTGATGCAAGGTATAAGGCTTTCAATGGAATTACACTCAAGTCAATAATGTCAGTCAAACAGGTATTATTTACAAGGAATATTCAATGATATGCATAGAATAGGTTAGTGATCCCTACCCTAGATGATCTCTGTGCTTCTAGTGAATATGTAGGTCCAACAGGACACACATCCTGGCACAAGTTCATATATTTGTAATTTTACTTACAGAAGGAAAAAATCTTGACTATAATATTTATCAGGGAAATAAAAGAATAACTACTTCTTAATTATTTTTTGAATACTTAATTCTACATAAATAATATGCAATTGATTTAGCCTAGGCAACAGTTAGTCTGAAAAGGCTGGGGATTCTTGTGGCGTCTTTTTGTTTTATTTTATTTCACAGTGTAGCAAGATCTTAAATTACAGATATGGCTATCTGACATAACATTATGCTTAGCCCAACACTTCACACATTCATTTACATTTTTCAGTCAGCAGGTGGCCACTGGGTGCAAACTCAAGCTTCTGCACTGGGGTGTAAAAGAGCTGACCTTAAAACCTTTACCTTTGGAATGAGGTGGGCTTGATACCCTTTAGTTACTTTCCTGCAATATAAGTCTACCACTGAGATTTCCATTTTCTTTTCCATGCTATGAAATGAGTCTTGGTGAGTTTATATCAATACTGTGATTTTTCTATAAGCCTGATGAGAATTTCAGCTGATGATATATCAAAAGGTTCTCCACACAAGTAAGTCTCCAACCAATTCACAGGTGACATAATACAAGTGTCTTTCCTAACACTGATGTCAGGAATATTTTGTTACCTGAAGTGAGGTGGATACAGGCTTCAAAATCACATTGAACAGCCCCTCTCCAAAACAGTGACATTTTAATTCCCATATCCCTCTGGTGTGTAACTGATAGGCCTGGGCAATTCATCTGGGCTTTCCTGCATTCCCAATCTGCTGTTACCAGCTGTTCTCACACTGAAAAACAACTCGTTTGCAACTAGTCATGTCAAATATGGCTTAAAACCCTGTATCAGTAACAGTGAAGATGGTAATATGAAAATGTTAAATGCCAGACTCCTGTTGATTTCGGTATTTCATGTTTGATGAAGAAGCTGGAATTCCCAGATTGAGGAAGCATATAATTAGCATGCTGGCTACCTCAAATACACATCCATCCTTGTTAACAGGTTGGTCTTGCTATCTGTTAAGAGGTAGTAATAGACTGCATTCTTCATCCTTATAACATGTAAAGCCATATTGTGAAGATAAAACATGTGCAACTTGTGACAAATCTGCAAACCTCTTCCCTCTTTGCGGGAAGAGACCCATTGACATCAATTGGACATTTATTTTTCTTAAATTCAGAAATCAGATGATGACTCACCAAGTATTACCAAAGCTGTCTATGAGCAGTAAGAAAGTGGTGAATGGAACAGAGACATGGGCAATTTCTTCAAAATGCCACAATGAACAACATGGAATCATTTCTATTTGGCATATATGCCTATATTTTCTAAAACAAAGCGAGATGGTCACACCATATCCCCCTAGCGGCTCTATCAAGGAATAAAAATATGAAATAATATTTACAAATCTCTTTTGTTGCTCGTCTACCTTCTCATAAAGCATGAATACTCTGCTTTTACCTCCATGTTTAACAATCAGTGATGTTACAGTAATACACACTGTATTTTTACCTTTTAGCAGTAAAAACAACTTCACTGAGGAATTATGAAGTGAACTTTAATGGCCAAATTGAAGATTTGGTTTCAGATCCAAACAAACTTTTCTTGGGACCTGTTTATTCAGTCATTACATTTACCAAAAAAAAAACCAACCCCAAAACCCTCTTAATCTTACTGGACCTTTATAGTTCCTCCTGATGTTTACTAAAACACTGTTTTGATCAGTAGAGTCAGTAGACTGAACGAATTCTGCATTTGGATGTCATGATGGTTTTGCCTGGTCAGTAAAGGTCAGACTGTGCTCACACACATCTTTTAATATGAATTCCCCAATCTTTAAAAAAGGACTATGGAAAAGGGAAATAAAATTTATACAAGAAAGAAAAGTAGGAAAAATGATAAAATCAAAGGATTTCTGTATGTCACGGCTCTTATTTAAGTCTTATTTTCTGGTAGTTTTCTGATGCACCTTTGTATACGAAATCCATCACCATACACTCCTTTTTCCTGCTTTTGCTGAAACAATTGGGAAAAAAAAAGTGCCTGCCTTGTCTGAGAAAGCTGCTGCACATTAAAAAAAAATGTACGGGTCACTGAAAATGGAGTTTTATAATAGAACACATTAGTATACAAAGTACATTAAAACAAGAGGAAGCAAAACTTGCTAAAAGCAAATTTCGTAATTTCATACTGTGGCGCATCTGTATAAAACAGAAGCTGGAAAAACTTTGCAGGCTTTATAACCTTTCTATTAGTGGTTCTCAACACGCTGACTTACTGGCGAGGTATGTGCACAAACAGAAACTGCCACATCATCATCAGAGAGGCAAGCGAATGCATTATCTTCTCACTTTTCTCCTATCCCCAACTAATGTCTCACCACAACAACCTCATCAGCTATCACTGATAATCTGCCCTTCTTCTTGCCTTCATCTCAAACGCAATCTCACAAATTAATATGAGGAAATAAGCATGGCTGGCCTGGCTGTGAGCTGAAGGCAGACAGAAAAACTGGCAAAAGCGGTACGTGAAAATGGCTGACCTTCAAAATAACAGTTTGTGAAACACATGTGCTGCCACAAAATAATATTAATTAACCTTTCCTGCGCTGCCACTCTTAGATTCACACTGGGGCTAATCAATATCACCCTGCAGCACTGGAGAGACATTCCCACACCCTCATGAAGGTTCCTGGTTTAATTTGAATCAGCATAATAATATCTCTAGCTTCAAAATAGATCAGCGTACCCCATGTAGGTGTCATGAAAGCAAAGACAAAACTAGACAGAGACCCCAGTGCGTCCCCCAGCCGGGGGGGTCACCTGCTGGGATCACCCCATGGAGGTGGCAAGAAAGCAAAAGCCAAACCTGGAATGTGGAAAACACCCCAGCGTGTTCCCCAGCAGGTGACCCCACCGGCTGCCTGGGACAGAGAGTACGGCCCCCTCATGTAGAAACCCCCGAAGGCAGAAGCACTTTCCGGGCTGAGGAGCTAGACCATAGGAAGTGGACAGGGTCAGCGAATTTGCTACTTCCATGAAATAAGTGAGCCTTCCCTCAACCCAGCTTGTCTATAGCTGTGTAGGGAAAAGGTTTTCTTTTATAAATAAGGTTTTGCCCTATGCCCATGAGGCTCATGGTAACCACCCTGGTGCTGAGGGATTCTTTTCCTAACATACAGTTGGAAATTAGACTGCAGCATCCTGCACTCCCTCAGTCTGCAGAAAAACCTCTGCAGTATTACCAAGACCAAAGAGGCGTGGGGAACCAGCACGGCTTCAGAGGCAGACTTATTCCCTTCACCCCCAATGGGCTAATGACTGCAGCTCAGAGCATAAAGTATACACAATAAAGAAAGAGCTCGAAGACAACTTCTTCCTTCCACACCTTCATTAGCTCTCTCTGGTGGTGCTCAGGCCTTGCAGCTCCCCAGCTCACAGCAGGAACTCCAGCTCTCGCGAGCCCAGTGTGTTACGACAAGACACACTCCAGCTGCTAAGGCAGCCCCTCCAATGGACCGGCACTCTCATTTGTAAACTCCTTCCAGCATTATAAAAATTAAAAACTCAGCTGATTTGGCATGCATCTGATATACTACTTCCACACAAAAGCCCGTCTGCAAAAATATACCTATATTTTAAATGTTACCTTTTCCATTATTTAATAACTCCATAATTTGTGCTTATACTTTGTGAAGCACAGACAGATCTGTTGTTCGTTTCAGAGCTTAAAATCTGTACCAGTTTCTTGTAACTAAAACCAACACACTGCTGCACTCAAGCGAGATCTACTGCACAAAACACAATTACCCTATCAATTGAGTACACATCAATAGGACAGCACATGATTAGACAACAGTGGGGAATCCTAATGATCCCCTGTGAGAATTGGGGTAGTGCAAGTCTCTCATTTTCTGCTCCATGTTGTGTAGATGAAAAGTACACTGGAAAGAATACAAAATGAACGACAGTAGTTCTGTGCATATCCTAACTTCATTTTCATGGGAATGTGGAAATCTAACGAAAGAGCAAGACCATGATCATCAGATGGAAGACAAAAAAACCACTGGTTGTAATGTCTTACTTAAGAACACAATGACTTGTCCACTTCTTTAGCCCTGGTATTTTCAGAGGCCTGATAGTTTCAAAGCAGCTGTTAGACACACACACACTCACCCCCGAGAATCTGGGGGTTCACCAGCATCCAGAAGTTGGCAGCAGATACCCTGTGCCACAGCTGCAGGCACACTGCACCTGACTGGACCTGGACGCTTCTTCTGCAGCAACACTGCTCCTCTCACGGGGCACTGTCGTCAAATTAATACGGACCTCCCAGGACCAGACATGTGTCACAACCATGCTGCAAGGATGCCGACCAGTTTTTATCTGTGTTTATTCCATTGCCCATCACCTGGGCAGCAGAGAGTTCAAACCATGCATAGGGATTTTTTTAGCAGAAAAAAATTATTTTTAAATGAGCTATAAACCATGGTTACACACTCTATTCATTTCAGCCCAGGACATATTAACATCCCAAGAGAGATCTGAACGTTACCGGAGGCTGTCAAATTAACAGAAATACATTGACAAAGAGAGTTTTTTC
The DNA here is from genome assembly GCA_013398915.1 of Dromas ardeola. Classification (NCBI taxonomy): domain Eukaryota; kingdom Metazoa; phylum Chordata; class Aves; order Charadriiformes; family Dromadidae; genus Dromas; species Dromas ardeola. The sequence continues at coordinate 394,983 of VYZM01007539.1, read as the reverse complement.
AGGGAATGTTAGTGTGGTAATAACGGTGTTAAGTGATGGCAAAGCATCAGTTTGCTTACAGCAAAATTTCATTTTTGCCTGTTCACAAAAATAAATGCAGTTTCTGCCACCTGATTTTTGTCCTTGCTTGATTTGTTTGGTGTATTTTAAAGGGATTCTGTGGCTTTCTCTTTCATGTTCTTTTCTGGCAGTTTCTAAGAGTCGGTACTTTACAATCTGTGACACTTAGAAACTCCCCATCAGAGCTGATCAGATTGCTTCACAGTTTTAGGAAATTTAGTGAAGCATACACCACGGCACACATCCAGCCATTATACGGGGAAATTAGGGAAGTCCTTTGTCAAGCACATGCTATTTTAGCAAATACCTGCTTATCTGGTTCTGTACTATCTTTCAGTAATCAGATTTTTTCACTGCTCCGCATCTCTTGTGTCACACATTAAAGTAAACAGAGCTGTGCTCTCCTTGTTCCCTCAGCAGCCAATTTTGTGGGACACACATCAACACTATCGACAGGATTTTCCATACTAGAGTAACCTCATAGTTCACTTTGTCCAATAGCGACTGACTAATATTATCTGTATGGTATTTTCAAATATTACTTATTTTGCCAGTCTCCATACAACCTTGTTTGGTTTCCTTTCTTGGCAACAGATGTGCATTGAACACAACTATCTCACCTTAGTGAGTGAGCGCTCTCTAAAATGTAGCTGAGTTTTCTCTTAAATTCATCTTCTCCCAAAGCTTTGCTATCTCACTGCTCAATTGCTATGCAATTAGTAAGACCTCTTCTTTCCTTAGTTTTTTCTATCAATACAATTCAGCAGAAATTAGTACATTTTGCACACTCTTTGAAGGAATTAAATACTTTATTTAGCCTGAAAATTATCTAATGCCATGTCTGGTGATGATTTACATTGAAAGAGTTACAGTAAGGCATTTTTTACACTGCTCTAAGCTATAGTCAGTGAGGCACTGGGAGGGAAAAGACCAGGACATTGCTATATTCCTAGCACGCGTGAACATCTACTGTTGTTGGAAGCACCTGAGACCCTCAGGTCTGGCTCAAAGCCATCTTTCTTTCCATTGCTCTGATTTTGTTGTGAAAAAGCTCAGGTAAACAGAAGGATCTGACAGCATATCTGTCTTTCTAGGGTCTGCACTCACCAATGTAGTACTTGAGCGGTTAATGATAATGAGCAATGCACCAAAACCAATGTGCTTTGGCAAACATCACTGAGGGCACTTCTGTTGCAAGCTTTACACATGTAATGTGAATATTTCACTTTTACTTTGAGGAAGTAATGAAGCCTTTGGATCACAGACATTAAAACTACTCATATATTGAGATATTTATAAGCTGAAATACAAAGGTCGCTATCCCATATTTTGGATGACATCCTCAACCCTAAAGTGTCCATGACTATGTGATGTCCTTTGCTCCCTGTCCCAAGTCATTCCCCTATAAATTCAATTAGTAAAAATAATTGTTCCACCACAGACTGACTAAAAATGCCAAGACCCATTTAGAGACAACAGCAATCATTAAACAAAACCCATTTGCAGGAGAGCTGAAGGCATTTTCAATACTCATATGAGATTTAAAAATACAAGACACTTCAGAGCGCTTAAACTGCAGACAAAACCCTGTTTAATTTCAAAGGTGGCAGGGTTACTAATGCATCAGCTACTTCAAAGATGGCAAAATAAATTGCTTTTCTAAAACATTGCAGCTCCATCCAACATGATGGGAAATACATAAGGTTTAACAAATATGAAATTTAACGTGCCCGGGTTGTTCAAAAGTTGCCTTAATTTGCATGAGTGAGCATAGCAAAAGGCATAACTTACCATCTCCGTTAGGCTCAGCTTTGGAAATTATTGTTCAGTCATGAACCTCAAACAGTCAACCCACAAGGCCACCTCTCCCTCTTTTATCCCATAATGCTGGAAAAATAAAGCGTTGTTTATATAGCTGGAAGGCTTTGCTTTATTATAAAACACAACAGGAGAGTAATTTATTTAATATCATTATTTAGCGTGTGCATGACCATGGATAAATAGCAATCCACTCAAGAATTTAAGGCCTCCCCTGAAATATTTTTACAATCCTCTCAAAACCAATGAACTTTTGACTCAAGACTGGCTTCTTTTTTCCATAATTATTTTTCCTAAATCTATTAGCAAGCTCTGATTACCTTTATACCAAATGCAATTAAAAACCCAATACCATGCACACAGGAAGGGCATGCCTGATTACCGGGATCCTCGTTCTCAGGCTGAGCTGTTCCTTCACATTGAGTTTTATTGGCTCCATACAGCAATTCAATGAAGCCCCCAAATAAAAACTCCAAAGCTCTGTTTGGTTTATGTTTGCAAAAGTTTCCCTTGCAATTAGGAGTTCATATAAACACAGTGTTGCATGATTAACACTCACTGTGTCCCGAGACATCTAAGGTGTGCTATGGTGAGTCCTTTGGAAAGATATCTTGATGAGAAAATGGTCACCTGGAGAGACTGAAGCCCACCCATTTTTATGTAACTCTAGCTTACTCTAATAGCAAAAGGAGGAATGGATTAGGCGAAACTATAAGATGTTTTCAGAAGAGAAGGATAAGGAAATATATCATAAAACATAAAAAAAGAAAAAAAAATCACTACCAGGAGAGAAGAAACTGGAGGCAAACTGCACAATTCTTTGCAAATAGTGGCTGTGTAAATAAATTCAGGCACAGGAACAGGTACTCACTTTGTGACAAGGGGACTAGTTTCCTGCCAAGTCTGAATTTTCATCAGGGCATGCAGATCTACATCTGATGCAGCGAGCCAAAACAAAAGCTCAAGCTCCACGACCAGTTTGGAATTGGGTTGAACTGCTGCCAGGATATCGAGCAATAGGGCAAACCTTGTAAAAGAATTGTTCTAAATGCTTCATGTTCTATATATGATGGCTATTGATCCAGTTATTGAATGCGGTTTACAGGGAATTGAAGTATTCCTGAAAAAGATCCTGATAACATTTAGGAACAAATGGAACTCTTACAGCCTTTTTCTATCACTTTCACATATGTTTGTGTGAATATCTATATAAGGCATAACACTTAGATCAGTGTCTCCAGCTTTTGTCAAACAGAAGAAATGTCAAAGTAGTAATATCATTTTTTCCCTATTAATAAAACAAGAGGATGCTATTAACTTTCAGGAGAGTGAAGGCCTCATCATGTTCCCCCTTCCTGTCCAAACTCACTGAGCAGTAAATATTTCAAAGGGTTCAAGCTTGCTCATTCACTCTCTTTTCCCAGCTTTGCATAGTTGCTTTGAAGCAGCTGTCCTCAAAGGATCAGATACTGAGATTTCTAATCCTGTTTCAACTTCTCAGCAAGACTTCTGAGTTCTGTTAAAGATTAGGCAACTTTTTTTTTTTTTCTGTGCTGTGTCCTTCTAGGCATCTGAACAAGGAACGAGCCTCCAAGTACACTAAATGAAGGCGACATTGCTGCTGGCCACAAAACCTCTTAAAGGAGATAATTTCCATTAACAAGTAAATTACAAAAAAGTACATTATTTAAACCAGCCCATATTATTTCATCTGAATCAAAAAACATATGTACATAGCAAACTTTAACAACAGAGTAAATAAGAAACAACTGGGATTTTAGGAATTGTGCTATATATGAAAAAAGTTTTGAAAAAGGGTCAAAGTATATTGTGTGATGGAAAGCCAAATGTCCTGCACATTCCTTCTCTAAAACGCTGTTATGTTTGAGGAGTTTCTATCCTAGCAGTGGCTGCAGAGGGCACACTGTGAGCTGCCCTCCCTTCACGGGGTGAGACAAGGGCCAGAGAGGGGTCCTTCCTCGCAGCCAGACAATTCAGAGATGAGACCGAACACTTCAACAGGGGAACCGTAACAGGAGAAAAGGTTGCAAATGTACACGCCAATGGCACGTTTCAAAGTAGAAGAGATACAAGCAAGTATCCCGCCCTTCTCCTTTGAGTGCCTGTATGTACAGTCATTCTGTGAACGGCTCCAGCCAGGACCCTGTGACTACAGCCAGATGCCCATGGGGATTCACAAGGCCATGATGTGAACAAAAACCAAAGTACAGCCCCTGCCAAGTGCAGCATTGCTCCTAAAGCACTGAGAGTGACACACAGCAAAACTGTGACTCCAAGCAGCTGCTCTGCCAACTTCTCAGACATAGTGCAATGAAGAAACCACGAGTCTTGCTTGCTGGCTTTCAGGGGAACGGGGAATCCTAATCTGTGATCTGAGAATATTCCTTCACACAATAAGAAATTCATGGTGGTGGGTTTTTTTGAGGAGAATGGGGGCCTGCTTGACATTTTTGTTGTAGACACGCACAGGTGAGTGGTCCTCTGAGGGGCTGTGCTCTATCAACACAGAAACACAGACCAGCAGTTCTGGTGCTGACAAGTTTCTCTCGAAGACCCCTTCTGTCTGGCTTTGGAGCCCAGCTGACAAGAGCATGACTTCCTGCGTCCCAAGGAACCTGTGCCAGAGAGCAGCCCTGGAAACAGGGATGCTTTTAATTATTTTTCTTTATAGCTGATTCTAGGAGTGCTGAAGAGGGAAAATGTGGTGTAATCCTTTGTAGGCAAACCTATTGGGCAGCCGGGGATACCCCTCTTAATTTTTTTTTTAGCTCTGGGTTGAAGCGCCATACAGGATATTTAATTGTGATGTTTTCTTCTTCCAGACAGGAAAGCCAAGTGGGTAGGCCCACCAGAGATGACAGCCCTTGACGCTCAGGGACATCATAAACACATACTTTCTGGGCTAAAGCCAGAAGCTACAGTATGAGATTAAAGAATGACATTGGCAAAGCCAGAACCAAAGTTATAAAGCAAAAGAATAAAACAGTACAAGCCCTCCAAAGCATTAAAAGATAACCTAAAGCAAACTAAAATTAAAATTTTAAGGGATTGTGATACATTTAAACAGTGGGGAAAAACCAGGAAGTGTAACACAGACAATAAATGGAAGGAAAGTGAAGTAGCTACAATGAAGAGCTCCAATGAAGGAAGTGAAGAGCTCCAATGCTCTTACTATCATGTGAACCACAGAGGGTGGAGAGTCCAGACTATGTGCTACAGGTACTGCAGAGGTAAAAAAAATAATCTGAACGATTGAATGTATATGTCCAAGGTGTGAACCCAAGCACGTACATGAACCAGATGGATCAGTGATTCAACCACTGGAAGGAAAACCAGGCCTTCTGAACACTTGGTAATGATAATATCGTCTTGTTTCTTACTTCTCATTGCCTGTTTGCAAGCTACAGACCATAGAACTGCCAAAAACTATAACATCATAAATTTCATAGATGACGAGATGGTTTTATAGTATTTACAGTCTGGCTATGAGACACAAGGAGATCAAAGCTAGAGTTACAGATCAAAGACACATGAAAACCTCTAACAGAGGCTTTTTTTTATCAGGAAGTCACACACTCACACAGAATTAGCATGAGTAACCAATAATCCAGGCTAGGATTAGTCAATCCAATTCTAGACACACATCCCAGAAAGCTGGCCAAACCCCTTTAGAATCACTAGAGAAAAACAGCTTTTTCTAGATCATGAGTCATCTCATTTTAAAGTTGCTGTCTGGTTTAGATTTCATGAATTGCATCCCTTTTTACTTTTGACCTTCTGACTGCAAAGACAGTCCAAACAACCTGCTTTGAAACGTATATCTATTTTTAAACCTCAAAAATGACACAGGATAGATTCCTACCCCTAAGGCAGTGCACATTATGGTGGGCAAGAGAAGTTTATTCTAGATGTTGTGCAGTGCCACCAACACATTTGACAGCTTTTGCTGTTTGCCTACAATTTTTTCTAACAGCAGTGGTGCCTCATCAAAGCTCATAGCTCATCCAAGTATTTGGCAGACTTTAATGAAGTTTCTTTTAATCTAGAGCAGCTCGGTTCTGGAAAGAAGCTCTGTAATAGCCATGCAACAGTGCCTCTGAATTTATCCCTTGGAAAATAATGCATGTGACAGTCATAAACATATGATGCTCTTCTCTTTTTTTCTCTAATAGGGTTTGTGCATTCTGGTACAGCTCACCTTATACAGGCAGATCCACCACACCTTATGACAAATCTATTGTATACATCCAATGATTTGATATGGTAGAATTTATGACATGCATTGTGAGTAAACTAATTTCTGGTTACTTATTGCCTTTTAGCAGAGATAAGTATCCTAGTATGTCTTCATTTTGGATGTTCATCTTTTTAAAAACTGCAATTGCACACTTATCATCATCAATAATGGTCAGAAATATCCGACTGAAACATCTGAAATGTTCCCTTCTGTGAAAAAAACATTTGACTACATATCTAAACAACATATTTGGACCCTAAGGTTTATTAATGGTTGTAAACTGAAGAGTTTTGAAGTAGCATGTCTGTAGTATGTCTACAGATATAATTTGCAATGCCAATAATAAGGAAGCTCAACTTCCAAATGTGAAAATAAGTCCCATCCAAATTTTACACCAAATTCTTCCCCTGTCCTTCCTGCAAAAGTCACATTTAGTGCAGGGAACTGCATACTTGCTACATATGTGGTACTCCAAGCATCCTCTCTCTAATCCTGTAATTTAGAGCTTTTCAGATGAACAAATGGGGTTAATTTCCAACAGACATGAGATTAGATCTTCTGTGACTTCATTGTGAACACGTGACTGTAATTCTGCAGTCTCGGACCATGTACCGTAATTAAGATGAGGTTTCAGAAAGGAAAATCCGGAGGAAGACATGCCACGAAGAACAGCTCAAAGAGCACTGATTACATACTTCATCCTGTACGTAACAAAGGTTTACAGTCCCTGGAAGACACAACACCTTTTGACAAGATGGTATTCAAGACTCTGCCTAGTTCTTTGGAAGAGCCCAAGGAGGAGCTCAGTTCTGAAATTGCTAACTCCTGATCTATCCAGCATGTTCCCTTTTCCCAGTTGAAGCCAAGAGAAAAGAATACTGATCTGTTTTAAAACAATAAATGATGTGCCAGAATATCACAATAGTATGAGAAACAAAGCTGAGATCCTAGGTGAAAAACAAGTGTTACTATAAATAGAACAACATACTGGAAACAAATGTTTTCTTCCAAACCCTAAATTGCCAGAGAAAAGCATAGGATTCCAAATTCAGAGAGATTAGACAAGTATTTCAAATAAATATGAATAACATCTCAAGTGAGCTTGGGTAAATACAGTGCCAGGTACCTGAAGACAGTCTGGCGCTTGATCCATTTTAAGCCCCTCTTTTCCAGTACTAAAGGTCAGGATTTAGAAGCTTTTATCTAACTTTAGTAGTGCATGCTATTGCATTATCATGGGAGGTGGAAGGAGAGACAAGGAACAAGGGAGGGACCAGCAGGGGAATTCCACACCCGTACTTTATTGGGAAAAAATACTGTAAGAGAAGGCCCTATACAACTCTGCTTGCCCGATAACATAGCAGCTGGATTTATTTGTTTAAATAAAAAGTTTCACTAATGTTGCATCCAGTCTAGAATTTAAAGAGGCTAAAGATTTTCCAGTCCTACACTTTTATTCTGCTGAATGTTTTGATAAGCAAAACGAGGAGCTACTTCAAAGAATTTATTCACTGTCCACTCAATTTTTTAGAAAAGGAAGATCTAATAGCATAGCTGGCTGCCTGTTTCTGCACAGGAACATTCAAGTATTTGTCATCTGGCATCAGCAAGAAAAATAATGCTGAATCCCCTCTACTTTTCATTCCTTCAAAGGATTAAGTTCAGAGATTAACCATAACATCTTTCAACTACAGGCTCACATATTCAGGAATAACAAAAAAAAAATATTAAATCAGAACTTACCATGTAATTTTATGCTGCATTTTCAAGAGCAGCATGCTAGCAACTATAATAGTATGGAGACAGGAGTCATTCTATAAGCTGATTCTGAAATACTGCATGCACAGTACCAGCGCAATAGTTTAAGAGCTGTATTATTTAAGTTTGGGAAAACAAGGTCAGGCACAGTTGTAGGCGATTATTTCAAAAGATAATTAAGAATACAGGCAATTTCAATCTTTTTCATAGTAAGCCATATACTACAAAGATATGTTAAGACCAATATTTCAAATATTTGTAATATCACAAAGCAATACAAGATCATTTTAAAATAAGGTATTAAACAAAGATTATTTAGGTATATTGGTATCACAGGTGTGTGCTGGAACCCTGCCTACACTCAGCTTCGATTGGCATCCAAGCCTGATGAAGACTTGTGAGCACCCAGCTATGGCTAGATGCTGGAGCAGAGCAAAAGAGAAAAGCAGACTTGCTACGGTCCTACCTTTTCAGTGCAGAGTTAGAAAAGCCAGACCCACTTGTGCAAATTCACCACCCTCTAAGAACCAGTTCCTTCCTGCTGTGTTCTGGGAATCCTTTGCAATGTACAAGTCACATTGCATCCCAGAGAGACTCACACTGGCTGCAATATGGTGTTTTTGTGATATAGAGTGTATATCTTGGTTTGGCAAAGTTGGCACAGATCATTATTCAGGTCATGATTCATTTTTTAACCTTTTCCTGCACATGTGTTTCATGGAATTGACAGAAACATCTTATGAGCCTCATGATTGTCAGTAGCCACCCTGTAGCCTGACTTCTAACAGTGACAATAGGGGATACAGCGCTGGGTCTTCAGTGACTTCTAATAATAATAACCACAACTTTCTAAAAGTTTAAGAAACACAGATTTAAGGGGTTATTTTAGACAGTATTAAGGAAGTCAAATACCAGAAGTACCAATCTTTAAGGAAAATAGCCTAATGATTCACATTCTTGCCTCCTTTATATGAACTTTATTGGAAAAAATCTGTTAAAGACTAGAAAGTTCTTTCCTAAAATTGAGAACAGTAAATAAAGAATAAAATTGCTGCTAAACATGCAGTCAAATTTTTAAGCTATATTCATATATCCTAAGTGCATATATAACTCTGAAAATATTCTAGGAAAGGTAACATGCACTTGGATTTTTAAGCTGTTACTCACTGTAGACAAAATCTGAATTAATCACTGCAAGCACTGACATGAGAAAAGTGAGCTATTCTAAACACTTATAAAATATTCTAAAATATTTCCTTTTCAATGTTTTCTTTTTGTTCTTTCTTAAGCAATTACGACAGACTGGAAATCTAAACATTATTTTTCATAGATTCATTTTTAGCAATATCAACATTTTCATTTCCACTTTTTATTTTATCTATTATGCTATAAAGAAAGAATAATTTTATTTTTACATTACATAAATTATAATACAAAAGTCATAAATGTTTTCAATAGTAGAAAAAATGAAATGCACACATTCCTATTAACATTCTGATTCTGAAGAATCTGCATATCTCAATTTAATGTGTGCTGACTGGAAAGAAAAGCAGACCTGGTTTTGAATGAGAACTACTGGAAGTAAGGCATGGGCAATATAAATTCTTTCAAATCGTTCATCCAATTATATCAAACCAGAGTGAGATGAATGAAAACTAGAAACTTTGCAGATAATATTCAAACAGGAAAAAAGGAATAAATGCACTTATTCCTTTTATGATGCAGTGGACATGGTTGAAAAAAAGTCAATGGTCTGATTGGTAAGAATTTACCAAAAGACACAAACAGTATGAATTGGCTTGAAACTTACATAATTGTAGAATTTGAGGAAATTTAACCAAAATTTGTTCCACTGACTGTAATGATGCTTTTCATATGCAGCAGATCCTAATATATATTGAGGTAATATATATTTGAGCAAATTATCGTGGGCTAAACCGAAATGCTAGCACCTCAGCTGAACTGCTGTGCCTGTCTTAAGTTTTTAATTGCCCACAGTGAAGCCATTGCATTATTTTAAAGCTCTTCTACACTTAGACCCTAAGTTCTTCATTTTAGTTTGAGCAGACATCAAAATTCTTATAATAAACACTGAACTCCCAGAAGAAATAGCAGGAATGAGTGTGGATGCAGTATGGTAATGTACTAAGCATTGAACCACAGTTAAAAAACCCGGATTCTCTTCCCAGCATTACCTCTGCTCTTGGATTACCTTCAGCAAGTTTCTTTAGCTTCCTGCACCTCTATTTTTTTTATTTTTTTTTTTCTTCCCCCCATTATTTGCCTTGGCTGTTTCCGTTGTATCTTCCAGGCAGAGACCATCTCACATAATGTGTTTGGGCAGTTCTAGCACAGGGTGGCACTACTCTAAATTCAAGGCCTTTAGATGCTACTGCAGAATTAATTAGAATGTAAAAATAAAAGCTTAAGATGTTTTCTGAGTGTCACTGTTTCCATCCTGTAATGTCCGGTACTTTGACTACTACTATCCAATACATCACTGTTGCAGCCCTAATACTGTTAATCCCTTAATAAAATTATTTTTTCAATTTATTAACATGATATTTACACCAAAAGCAACTTTAGTATCTCTAAATATTTGCTTGATTACTTTCTATGATCTTATGAACTATTATGCGGAATGAATGGTGTGGGTTGAACTGATATTAAAAGAAGTTCTAAAGACATTTTAGCTTTCTTTAATTTTTTTTAAAAAATGTCTTCATCAGCATCAGTGACTTTTGTGAGGGAAGGGGGGAGAAAACTGCATTTGCTTAGGTAAAACTACTCATATAGTTATCGCTTCTGATTCACTTGTCTTGGCATAATATTTTAAACAAGAAAGCAGCCCTTTCTTTAAACAAGAACCATTCTCCTCAAAGTGAGAGCTGAGATCTGCGACTCTCATCTCATTTCCTGTCCTTCTGGTTTTTAATCAAAATATATGAAGTCATTGCTTAAAAAGGCTATTCAGTCATGCAAATATTGTGGAACTGGGAGAATATAGATGTTTAGCGCTAGAAGAGAGGCATGCCAGAGGTTAAATCCTACCGATCTCATTCCTTATCAGAGCCAATGGATCAGATTCACATGATCTTCATAGAATCTCACATAAAGACCATGAACCACATGCAGCCCCCTATACTGTTCCCAACTGGCTATCCTATTATATAAAAATTTAGCTTTATATAATACTCCTAGACATCTAAAAAAAAAACACACACCAAAAACCCAAAAAAACTTTATTCTGCAAAGTGTTGAGTGCTTTTGCTATAGTCTCAGCAAAAACTCAAGCACGTAGTTCAGGGCTCAGCTGAAACAGCATTAGAGTGCTCTGCACCTGCCTGTTCAAGTTCTAAGGACACTCAATTGCTAGCATCCTCCTATACATACATACACACACACAGAAAGAGCCAGAAAGATATTTTGCTCCTTTGATTAAAAATATTTCTGACATTTTTGTACCATAGAATCTCCACAGCACTTTTAAATGACAAGTAACAAGTGTTTAATATGAGCAGTCCTAATTAAAACCAAGTAATTGCAACTCGCAAAGCGATAACACTTAATATTTATTTCTTTAACCAATTTGAAATATTTTATCTCAAGTCAGTTTTAATGTTCCCTGTTATCCTACCTCTTTGAGGATAGGAAAGAAATACGATGCTCACGAGGCAGACACACTTTTACCTGTTGTAGGAAACAACCTGGCACAACAGCACTCTCAGAGAAGCCTAGCCGTGCTCTTCCAACTTGTCTTCCTTTCAAAACCTCTCATGTTTGCGGGATTACATATTATATTAAAGTTACAAGAGTTGACACAATCTTCCCATGGACTGCTACCTGGGAATACTGCACAACTATCAACCTGCTCTTTCCCGTTGTGATGCACCAGCTTTACGGCAGTGACAGTCTGAGAACACGGCGTTCTCATTTTTCCAAAAGAGCCGGGCTTCCCAGCAAGACTGCGCATTTCCTACATCAGAGGGCCTCCGGGGAACCCCCTAGGCATGTGGTTCCCATAACACCCTCAGAAAGGTATGTCGCCCTGCATTAGAAAAGTTGTTCTCTACCAGAGGGAATGTCAAAACACCATATCAAGCAAAAGAACACAACGTCAGGTTTTTTAACCAATATGAAACAGATTATTTTGAGTCAGTCACATTCTCATTTTCCTACAGTGGTTCATGTAACAGATAAATCTTCACATAAAGAAAATACAGATATAAATATTCTGTCTGCGTGGAACCACGCACTCAAATGATAACAAAGCATGCCTTTCTTTAGTAATATGACACGTAAACATAAAAATCGCCAGCAGTACTCAGTGATGTAATTAATGTATAAAACATGTATTATGAATGAGTTTGCATTGCATTTCCCAATTTGTTTTTCGACTTGCAATCATAACATTGCATGAGTTTAACTTTTTGTATTTAACATTCCCTTAGCACCCAGTACTCGAGCTCTAGTTTCCCTCAAACTCTTGCACTCCACAAAGCCAAGCAAGGTCAGTATATGCAGACATTGGGCAGCTGCCACCTTAAGATTTTCCAACTGTGAGGGTTAGACAGTTTTCCTAAAATGAACATACCCTTCAGTTATCAGGTTGCTTTTGCCACCTTTCCATTTTCACTCAGTAAATGAAAATTGTATGCACATCTATTAATGAGAAAAAAAAATACAAATTGAAGATCTCCTGTCAGACACCCAGTGGTTCAAGGAAGACTGTTCTCTTTTCCTTCCATCTTCGTACTGGTTTAATACTTATTTCTTTTTTTTCCTGTGTTCATTAAACTTTCCTGTCTATGGTAATATGTATCAAACTCCACTGTGAAATACACAACCCTAATGCAAAACGATCCATAAAGAACTTCATAATGCTGCTTAATTTGCCCATCTTTACAGTAAGTTGCCCGAGATACAGAGATACCATTTGTTTATCAGCTTTTCTAATGACTGAAACTCAGTTCTTAGGTTAGCCCATCAGAAAGAATACTCATCAAGGCTAACTTAATCACGTGTGGCTAATGTGTCTAAACAGCCTCCAGTCAATGAAGAGAAAAACATTCATGACTGAGGACTGATTTAACTGTTCTGAGCTCCTCCCTGGAGGAGAAATGCCCTCTCCTCCACTGAGTGTAGATGGAGCTGATGGGGAATCATCCTAACGTCGGCGTTCACAAAGAGCTCCTTCAAGTTTATCTGCTCATCTCTGTTTTCCTTCATTCAGGCTAGTCTGTCGGAGGACAAAACTGCTGCCAAAACTCAGATTCCAGAGGTCTTAAGAAATCTTTAAATAGTCTCCAAACCTCCAAAGTGTATACATTTAGCCAGTTCTATCTGCAATTGAGAATCATGCAAAGAAATGTCATATTCCACACATCAAAATCTCACTGCAGTGGAGCAGCTCAGGAGATCAAAATAAAACTGTAACAAAAAGCTCAGATATAAACACAACATTTACAAAGTAAACTAAAATCTGAGCATCTGGAAAGAGATCTTCATATGCACATTTTTTGCTGTGCAGGTGATGAGCGCAGAACTTCATGGGATAAAAACAGAGGTCAGCACTGTTGGGTATTTATGTGTACGTATGCCAATACAAATTAAGATGTGTTTGTGTGTATTGACACACATTCACACATGCAAGCGAGCTCAGAACCACGTTTGATGACATGACAACAGTGTCAGTGTACATTTATTTACAAGTGTAAGGTGGACTCCTGCATTTCATTAATTTCCAAAGCAACCAAAGAGTCAAGGAAGGAAGCTGATGCTGTGACGTGGATCATAGCACCATCCTGGGCATCTGCACTGTGTGGGAAGAGGCAAGCGATGTTGTTACAAGCACACAGTCTATAGAAGCAGATGAAGGGAACGCATCAAGAAGACAGGCAAGACACGTACAGAGAAAAAACTAAAATACATGTAGGCAATCACAAGGAATGGCCAACAACATTCATATAATAAAAGGTTACTGATTACTCTTCATTACTTCCTTGGTCTGTGTCCATGTTACTCTGATATCTGAGGGCACCACAGTCTTGCAAAGCATTGACCATGTCAGCAACCCCATGGGGTGAGAAGCACTCCACTTCTTATGCAGGTGGAATATGAGGTACAAGTGGAAAAGAATAAAGGAGGAGGGGAGTCTGATGCAGTCTGGGAGACGGCACTGAGAAGCTTGGCCAGCTGACCGACTTGAGGCACGAACCGAGGAGCCAGAGCATGTCTCTTCATTCAGCCCCTGAAGAGAGAACCAGGGACTCACCCAAGTAAGACAAGGAGCAAGGCCCATACCTGCATTTGCCTTGTGAAGGCAGAACACAAGGTACAGGAAATACAGGATGATTTCAATCCCACTTAGATCTTCAGAATAGGTTGAAAGCATTGCCTGCACCTGGCTGACCCTCCACAAACAGGCAACGGCCTCGTTATCCCACAGGCACTGGGGTTGTCCACAGACAAAGGTACAAGAGAGGTCCCGTCTGTTTCCAGGTGAAGTCACTGATTAAAAGCACAGATACCTGCATGAGTGCTTCATGAGTGTTCATGGCCATCCCTGCATTGCTTCTATATCCACTGAGGTGATGCAGTGCCGTGGAGACGGTGAAGAGAGGTGACCTGCCTGCTCTAAATGTGATAGTACCCTTTAAGTGGAAAGAGGTTGAGGCCTAGGAGCACAGAGGGAAAGGACTGCACATCACTCTATATCCTAAGTGAATCACAACCTGATTTTACGAATATTTACTTTCACAAGAGATAACAATCAACTGAACTAGATTTTCCTATGGCACATGGAGAGGGAATTCTCCACAATTAGGAAGAATACATAAAATTAATTCCCTTATTTGAAAGTATGTAACATCTGATTTCCTTACTGCAATATATCATACAACTATGTTCAGAAACACCAAAATAGGAAAACATACTGGCCATAAACTGTTCTTTTCAAAACATACCACCAGCCAAAGCACTGGTATTCAAGTTAACTTTAACATAATGTGAAATATGATCAGAATAAGGATCACATTTACCATGCTGCGTCTATTTTCAGCTTGAAAATTTTCAAAACTAAATTGTTTACTTTTTCCTAAATTTAAAAGCAGCATGCATGGAAAATTACATTCTGGCCAACACTGCTCATCAATCAAACATTTCAGGGTTTTCCTGGACATACAGAGCTCTCACTGCAATGACTCAGGCAGATCTGAATATAAATTTTTACCCTGAATCAAACACAGGACTTAATACTAACTAGTGAAGGATTACTTTCAAATTCTTGTTTTAACTCATTCCTCATTTTCAGTCACATTTTCTCTGAGCTTTAAGAATGAATGTAGGCTATTCAATTTCAGTGAAACTGGCTGGATAAATCAACTGCATCACACATTTTGCATCAGACCACATATTGATCCATGAAGACCTATTTTTGAAGGTTATTAGAAATAGAAAACTGTCATGTGTCCTTTTTTTGTAGCTCATTCACCTATTCCTATACAAACTGAAGTTACATTTTTACAATTTGGTCTATGCTTAATCTGGAAAATTATTAAGTAGTAGTACACAAAAATTACCATGCATTTAGGAATTTTAAAATATAGATCTGCACTTTTAAACTGCAAATACATACTTCAATATTTACAGATAAAACAATGTGTTATTTTATGAATTATATTTAACTTGCTCTTCAGAGAAAACAAAGTAAAAAAATTTAAAAATTGGGAATTACAATCCCACCACAAATTTAAAGGTCTGATCTTCCAAGAAAATCCAGACTCAGCTGAAAACATGAGCTCTAATGCCCATTCCTGATTTCAAGCAGAATTAAAAGCACAAAAAGCTTCTTACAGGATTCCTAATCACATTGTGTACTCTGCTGTGCTTTGTGAGAACTCAGTACAATTAAAAATTGTCATCTTAGAAGAGATGACATTACGTACCTGAACTGGAAGCAATCTTCTTTGTATATCATTTAAACACGTTCAAAAGGATGATGTAACCCAGAGTTTAGATTCTGGCCTGGCAGCATTTCTCAGCTGTCTTATATGAAGTTTGCTGCTAATAACTAGACAGAATGCAAAGCACTAGGGAACATCAACGGATGGTTCTAGGATAAAAATGGCTATATTAAAATCTTGTTGGACATTTAGATGGGAGTGGGCACTCACAGCTTTCAACACTACCCCTTGTTTTCTTCCTCTGACAAAAACAGGCCCATCAGCAATATGTGTTCATTTTCATTAATCTGGGTCGAAGAACTGTTTGGGGTTTTTTTAATGAAGCACTGATTCTGCAAAGATCCTTTACCCCTCTCCTCCCCCCAGAATAAACAAAACAATTCAATTAGGCTTAGGAAACACCATGGTCTTGAATAGAGACTCCATGCTCATTCACTGCCAACATGAGAACAGAGAGTTTGTACAAATCTAAGACAGAGTTTGTTTTTTCTTTAAGAACTGATGCTTTGTCAATGCTTTTAAACACGAGTGTTTTCCATAATGCAGTCTGTGTATTAAATTACCAGTTTAGCTTTCAAGCAAAGTCTTCTGTCACAAGACTGTTCTTCCTCCCATATGTTCCAAACTTCAAAGATTTTTCAAATCTCTGTTTTGGTCCTGATGCTATTCTATTGAGAACAGGCACAAACAGAATTTGTGGAACACAAAGGTAATGAAATTACAGAATCTGTCACTTTGATCTGTTTTCTTCAGTGTGCCACACAAACCTGACACAGAAATGCAAATCTGAAGATAAACAGCTCATACACTGTTAAAGCACTGTGCATTTTCAGCATTTCCTTTGCTGAGACCCAGCCTGGAGTGGGCTACATAGAGAAATGAACACAATGAAGAGCACAGATAGATCTGTTTGCAAGATACTTAACACTGCCTGTGGGATAAACATTCATACAAATCAAGACTCCACTGAGTACGTATAAATTAAATATATCATTTGGAAATACAATAAACAAAGATGTTTCACAAACTTATAGCTGATCTGAGTAAGTGCAGATCAAGCAGAGTACAACCTACTTGAGTTACAGACTTTATTGACACTGCAGCATTATCAGCAGACACCTGATTTCACCAGATGTGCCCCAGCTTCCATGCCACATACATCATTCTACACGTTGTACAGGAAAATTGAGAAACCACTCAGTGAAATTAACGGGATGAAAATACAGATGAAGGCATAGGTCGATGCTGACTTTTGCTGAAGCGGTCTGCAGTGACAGCCTGCCTCGATGAACTAACACTGAAGAGCCACTTCTTTCCTTCCATGCGACCGGCAGCAGGGAAGCGACACAGCCCAAAAGCACAGGCACACAAACCCATGCAAAGAAAGGCACTTGGACCCCTAGAAGGACCTGCAAGAAAAAGGGACAGCTACTTGTCCTCCCTCAAGCTAACTGGTTAGTGAGAGGAAACATCATTCATCCCCGACATTTGTACCCCTAGAAGGACCTGCAAGAAAAGGGACAGCTACTTGTCCTCCCTCAAGCTAACTGGTTAGTGAGAGGAAATATCATTCATCCCCGACATTTGTACCCCTAGAAGGACCTGCAAGAAAAGGGACAGCTACTTGTCCTCCCTCAAGCTAACTGGTTAGTGAGAGGAAATATCATTCATCCCCGACATTTGTACCCTTGATGTCAGCTTCAGCAGATGGTTTTCTCTTCTTCCTCATGCTAGTAGAGACTAAACAAATTTACCAGTGATTCCATGATACCCATGAAAGATGATCCATATCAAATCACTGTGACTCCCAAGTCAGTCACACCCTAAAAGTTCAAAGTGGAATACTCTTTCACAGATCCAAAAATCTGATTGCGACCTATTGCTCTTTCATATTGAAAGAGCAGTATTTACTGGAAAATTGGCAGTATTTTTTCAAACAACAAATGGAAATCTAAAAATCTGTTTCCTTAGATAAAGACCAAGGCCAAACCAAAACTGCCTGGACCAGTTCTCAGTCATAGATCAAACCTAGTGTCCCTAAAGATGATGTCAAGAGCCATCCCTCAAAGTTAGCTACATTAGATCATGGCTATAAACAAGTAGATAACTATAGCTAAATAGCCATTTCCTTTTTGCAGCATATTCTTACTGACATCAGTAGATCTGCTTATGGGAGCAGGTGTAGCTCTCTAGGACGCGAGCGAGGACGACAGAGGGTGCATCATCCACCTTGCAGTATACAGCGGCGAAGAAAAAGGATTCACCTTGCATAAGGGAAAATCAGAGTTGCTGCAGAAACAGCACAGCTGTTGTCAGCCCTGACCTGGAGAAAGCCTATAAGGCAACTTCTTCAATTTATTCCTAGGACGAGATGGATATGAAGACTAAGCATATGGATGGCAAAAATTTCATGTTTTTACCTTTTCTGCTTAGCTGCACTGTCACCGCACAGACTATGAGCACAGTCGATTAGGTCTGGATGAGCACTGCAAAAGGAATTAGGTCAGCTAGGAAACTGAAAAATAAGCAGATTATATAGGAGGTCCACAGAGAGCAATATTGACTTTGGTCAACATCCAGGGAGAAAATTTTCACGCTTCTTTCAGTCTCACAATTTCACGGTGGCAAAAGACTGAGTCCCACAGTATGACCATCCCCTACTTTGCTGAAAACAGCTGCTGATAGCTCCAGCATCAGAAAATCTATAGAAAAATTGTTGTTTTGGGAAGCTCTTTCCCTCAATACAGGTCTTGGACACCATTAATTCACACTTGCAACTTTGAGGGCGTTCTTTATCCATGGAAATGTCTAACAAAATGGGACTCAAGTTATATATATTTTCCAGTCATCATCATGCAAGCACTGACCTACACACCAGCAAGGTGTGTATCTTTTCCCCGCAGTTAGCTTCAATGATCTTAATCATTTTACCCTCACTGTGTCAGAAGAAAACATAAAATGAATCAGTCTGGATGTCAACTTAAGCTGACAGCCTAAACATAACAAGGACTAAAAACATACAAACTCTCTTCATTTTAAGACATTTTTTGCAAGGATAGTTTTACATCTCTTTTTACAATGTGAGTGGATTTTGGTTTGGTGGTTTGTTTTTTTGTTTGGTTTTTTTGGTTTGTTTTTTTTTTTTTTT